>JABMDO010000217.1:0-44538 GCA_014851415.1 Cnaphalocrocis medinalis | reverse complement strand
ACAAAATGTTTAAAATTATTCAGATATTGTTGTAATAAAGAAAAATTATGTTGCATAGACATGTGACATGACAGTTCTGTCAACTTGACTATACTCAATACGTCGTACGTTACTTCGCAAATATTTTCTTATACTTATTAATCTCATCATATTTAATTTTTATTACATATTCATTATAAAACATACTTAAAAACTGATAATTTAGTTGATAATTATCCTCTTAGATCCACAAATTTAAGAAGATCAAGTATTATATCCCTAAACCTAAAGCTGTAAATAATATCTTGCGCTTGCAGACTTTTTCGTCGGTACTCTTCTTGCGTGCATATTCCCGATGTGGTAAGGTAAATCACGATGTCAGAATAAAGTTAAAATAGTATTGCCAGCCACTTTCCAAAAAAGGGGCATGTTGTATCTGGGGTTTATATAATCTGTGGTTAGCTGGCAACACTAGAGTGAGTTAGACTTGAACAATGACCGGCACATCCTATAGACATGTAACAATGTTAAAGTGATTATTATTTAAATAATATTATATTAAACTACCACAATTAGTTTATATATCTCGTCCAGTAAGCCATCCAAATAATTATTGCAATTACAGAAACTACGTCTAAAACTGATGGTAATAAGTCACCAGCGAATTACTCATGTCAAGAAAGCTAAGAACTAAAATACCGACTAATACGAAAAATCTTAACCCTAAAGTTGTTCGATTCTCTGAATACATAGATAACAAAGTCAGTAAACAATTAAAGACAAGTTTATACTACAATCGAAATTGTAAGCCAGTCAAGTCTTCGAAGAAGGTCAAAGTATTTTAATTTAAGAAGAATCCCAAAGATATAATATGGACAAAAGGTATTATTATGTGTAAAACTAATTTACCAAGGTCATATCTTGTCAAAGATCAGAATAATGTAATTTATAGGAGAACCTCCTCAACATATTTTGAATTGTAATACTAACAGGTCAAGGTATAATCAAGTCAATAATAAAAAGAGATCAAGTCTTACAAATAACCATTATAATAATAGGTATAGTCAGAATTATTCAAGTTTTTAGACTCAATAGAATTAATGATAAATCATTATTGATACATCTCACCGCAGAGTTCACCGGAAGTCTTTTGTGGTGTTGCTTCTACACACTTTTTGCAAAATGGTTAGGTTTTTTGCAATGAATACAAATTTTTCCTAATGCTGGGCACTTGTGTCTATGTATTTGACCACATTTTCCACAATTTTTCATATTTTGACCTGAAAAATGATTCCTGGAAAAAGAATTGTTCGAAGAATAATTCTTGTTTCTTGTAGTCGACGAATTTCTACTAATTTGATCTTGGTCTCTCTTGATGTGATGATCTAATCAATGGTCTTCTTGGTCTTGACATTTTTTCATGGTTAATTGAATTAATTCCTTGAAATCCTGATGAATATTTTTTTTCTTTGTCAGTCGCAGGTAGTTGTGAAGATCTTTCTTGAGATAATTCCAAATTCTTCGAAAATTGAATTGCTTCATTAATGTCATTGAAATTTTCCTGTAATAATCTTTCCTTGATGTATTATTTCTAATGCCAATCACAAACTATCTTTCACCAATGATTCTTTAGGGAAGATAGATCACAACTTTTTGATAATTGTTTAGGGTAGTGCAATATTCATCTATGATCGTCATTTTTTGATATCTAGTGAAGAATTTGTATCTTCCACAGTCGTATTTTTTGCAGGATTAAATTTCTCATCAAAGTTTCTTTATTTACATCATCTAATTTCACTATAGTTAGTACCAGTCCAAATGAATTGAATATGTCGATACCATCCTCTCCAATAGAATTTAAAAATAAGGCTACTTTTTTCTTCTCCGTTAGGTCGTCAAACATGAGCGTCATAATATATTAGGAATTTCTCTTTTCCATCTCGTCCCAGTTATCTAATTATTGATATTTTGTCCATTTTTGCCACTTCCGTTGAAATATTCAACGGTTTATTGTATTTGATAAAGAAAATTTTCTGTACCTTGTCAGTCATTGTAGTCGTGTGTCCTTTCTTGCTTTTCTTTCAGCACCCCCGATGACACCATATTTGGATGGCTTACTGGACGAGATATCTAAACTAATTGTTGTAGTTTAATATAATATTATTTAAATAATAATCACTTTACATTGTTACATGTCTATAGGATGTGCCGGTCATTGTTCAAGTCTAACTCACTCTAGTGTGTCCAGCTAACCACGATTATATAAACCCACAGATACAACAAACATGGACTGGCTTGATGCCAGTCCATGTAAGGTTAGCCAACGATTAAAAACTTTTTAGGCTTGCATGGATAAGCCACGATTTAGAGTTGAGGGCCAATCTTCAGTAAAGAAGCACTCCAAGAAGAAGAAGGACTCACCTTAGATATAAGCTCGTCATGGCTAGCCAGGTGCGCGCGGCAGTGTATGCAGCTGTAGGTGCGGTGCGCCGGCGGCAGGTACGCCTGGAAGTCTTGACCGGCGTGCGCGCAGCCGCGGCGCCGGCGCCCCGCTGCCACCCGCCCACGGTTAGTCACTCCGTCCCGCATGAGTGCTGTTAGCTGCAAAGTGCCACCGTCAGCGACTACTGACGAACGCCCTAAGTGCACTATTGCTACTGCGATGGGGGATTCAATAGTTTTCAAGTTTTTTCGTCATTATTTCTTCATAGATAGGAGGAAAATTAAAAGTGGATAATTGACCTGACATTAATATGCCATGTCGTTCTGTATAGTTAGTGTCTATGTTACGCCGAACTACGGTAGTTGATGTCAGGATATGCAACATTCTTTATTTTCAAATTACTTAGTTGGAACTAAATTAGAAGGAATGATGGAAGGAAACTTCTACAAACAATAGAGAAGATTACTTCTTCTTTAAGCATAGTCATGCTTATCACAAACTCTGTCCCCCTTATCACAAAAAGGAGAAAAATTGGTAAATTTAAAAATGATGCTGTCACTTTTATAAAAGCCAGCTTCGGTTTTAAATCAAGACTAACTTAAGACCAAATGTAGTCTCATATGAATCTGTAGCCTTAGCCATGAGTTTGAAATACTATCCTCGCTATCGAAAACTATCGCTTTGTCTCTTTCATTGTGATGCATTTAAAAGAGACAGAGCAATAGTTTAACGTTATGTCAGTTTAAGATGTCAACTCATTGGTAGCGCTACTGTAGGTCTATAAAACGCTAAACACCGGGAGTTATTGAGTGACTGTGACTTTGACTGACTTCGACAGTAAACTACCCACATTGCTTACTTATATATTAATTCACTTGAAATTGGCGAAGTTATCCTCATAAAGGAAGGTGGAGCCATATTAAACTTAAATAGAAAAAATAAACTTCAGACCAAAATTTGTGATAAGGTGTAGAACGTTTTTTGTTTGTCATCAGGTTTCATTGGATTAAATAAAGCTCTTTTTTTGCATTAGGACATTCTGCAGTGAATGGCCGGAAGGGTTATCATAAAATACGATCCCATTCTCAAGGAAAACCGGGAACTACTCGTCTTTGAATGGAAATAATTTTATTGTAGAAGGAATTGCATTATGAAATAAATGATTTCAACCTTCATAAGGTTTATCTGCGTTGGCCATCCAACTATTGATTTATACATACGCTTGAATGACGCAAGGTCGAAGTGCATAATAAAAACATATTATATAAAGTATACTTAAGCATTATAAACTTTCGTGTGAATCGGTAATGGTCAGTACTTAAAATAAAATAGAACAAGTAGTAGGTACGCTCAGCGTCAAAAAATGCAGAGACGAGGAGCTCAATTCTCGGGTTTCGCCTTCTGAGGTTTCAATCGTCTGATTACAATTAGCAGACCGATAAATGACCCCTACTTTGTATCATACTTAATGATAAAAGTAGGGGTCTCTATCATCTTAGCATGTAATTCCCAGTTTAATTGGATCCCGAGGTAAGCTTACACCATGATTCAGGGTGTCACTCCGTGTCATAGAATTACAATATAATGCAAAACAATATTTTAATTGGACAAGTTATACCTCCTTTATTGGTCTGATAACTTTTATCTGACTATGGAAATATTTGGCATGTATGAATAATTATTTCTACAACTGAGTGTACTTAAATAAAAGTTGTCAAGTTTTCATTTTTATGAGAGGCGACATACGACCAAGCGGGTCACCTGATGGTAAGTAATGACAAACGGACGGACGAAGTAATGAAAAACGGACGCACTTCACATAAAGTTCTCTAAGTCGTTAGCCGTCGGGATATGCTGCATCCAAACCGTTCCACAAAGGTAAGTTATTTAAGAGTAGCAGATGAATAATAGGTATTGTTTATATTAGAGTGAGCGTCTTTTGAGCGACGCGTCTTGCTGGCGACTTCCCCACAAAGTGTTTTGAGACGCCGCGTCGACGCAACGCCTAAAAGGGTAATTCTCATTTTTTTTAAAAGAAAGGGTCACTTCCATGGAGGGCAACTTTCTTTCAACCTTTATAAATGCGAATTTCAAAATATTGCGAGCTCGGCGAGTACTTTTCCCATGACCGCTGATACCAAATCTATTCAAATGCATCATCAGTTAAGTACAGAAAAAAATTGCCTTCCATGGAAGTGACTCTTTCCAGAAAATGAGTTCTAACCCAAAAACGCTAGTGTAGGAGGTCGTCGGCAAGACGACCGACCGCTCAAAAGACGCCATCAGTGTGCACTTAATGCGCAACGGTTTTGAATATAGCAAATTTAATTACTAAGCAAATTGCAGCAGTGCAGATAATATTTTACGAGTGAACATTGTGTCAAGTAACTTAGAACTTAGAAGTGGCGGCAAAAAAATCGTGTCTGCAATCTACTAGTAACATTATTAGGTTCAAGGTAATCCCAATCGCAGTCTTGATATATTTATATTACGGAGTAATTACATAGAATAGTGCACGTGGGACGCAGTAACAGCACTCATGCGGTATTTAAACTATTAGGTACAAGGCCCGAAATGGCTTCGACATGAGACCTACCTATCGCATCTGTAACAATGACAATATTAAAAACATTACTTTTCACTTCGACAGCATGAACTACTCTAAAAATATCAAGTATTGGATTTAATTATAAATTAATATGTACAAATTCTTCACCAGCCTTAAGTTTATGCGAATAACCTAAATTCTGTGATATGGTATTACCTAACTGCTACATAATTAAGATGCTGTATTATTTTTAAGGGTTTTAACAGTGGGTCTATGTTAGTAGGTATTCGATTGAGTTTAGAGACTAGGTATATTTTTATTCAAAAAATTGGTTCGCATTTATAACCTCCTATTAACATTGTCATTATCATCTATCTCACTCTATATCACTAGGTAGAAAGGAAGAATGTTCGTAATGCTCGCTATATTTAAATTTACATATGTATCATATATACTTATTTACATATGAATGCTTTTGTTTTTCCCATTAAATCTTGCACGTGCAAGAGAGATGTAGGTAAGTACTTTTGTTTAAATGTATTCAAACTACATGAAGTGCACATTGCATCACAGTTCTGAGAAATTTACTTCAAGTCTTCAACATTAAGATCCACAAATCTTTCAGAAAGTTGAGTCAGCTTCCTTGACAATTTTGTTTGCTGCGCACTTGTCACAAAGTTATTTCTTGTTATTTTTGAACTCCCTTGTAATAATTTGGCTGTAATTGGGACAGTGCAATTTTGTGAGAATTAACAGAGTCAGAAAACGAAGCAGCCTTGGTAAATTACTGAATCCCTACCAAAGATACAATACAAAGCACCTGTTTTGGTGTAATGCTGGAGTGAGTTGTGAGGATCGATTTTAAAAGTGATCTGTGTTATGATGATGACCAATAGTAATATTGCAAATCAACCAACGTTTTAATACCAATTAGTCTTTGAAAGGGCTAATCACCCAGTGCTGATATTAAGGCAATTCGAAATGTTTAATCAACGCTGTGCTTTGAACGAAGAAACCCTCACCTGCACCAAGCTAAAGTTAAGTTCTCTGGAAGCACCAGGTTTATAACGCACCATCGTGTTGACAAATCGCTTGACAAGGGAAGCAGGACTAGAAGTGAATTACACGGAAGAATTGTAAAATAACGCCATAAAATACTGGTACATATCTTTTGTAACCGTCACTTTACAAATCAATCCGTTTTGGCATATCCATCCATCCAAACGTAGCAACTGTGTAATTCACTTCTATTCTCGAGTCAGACTGTGTCAACGTGACAAGACTATTTCGTCTGATAAATTATATTGACTGGGGGGTGATGCACTAACTTAACCTCCTAAGGAATTAGCATGAGGTCTTGCTGCTATCTTTAACAGACTTGTCGTACTGAAACAATCTCCAGAATCTTTGGCTCCAGTATACCCTAAGATGAAGAAAGCGAGTGTGATATGCGTCAGACCTGCCTGGCGCGAGCAGCACGCGCCCGCTGCCCACATGAGCCGCGCAGACCGCCGGTCACCTGCCGCCGCGCGCACCCGCCACGCGCCGCCCGCGCTCGCGCGGTTCCCGCCACCCTCTGAGACAAACACAACACTCATAAGAAAACTGACCACGTCATCATCATCAGCCTGTCGCAGTCCAGTCGCTGGACATAGCCAGATGCCTATTTGGAGAGCCAAATGCTCGCCACTTTGATCAATCTTCGGCTACTCGCATCCAGCTTTAGCCAGCCTTTTTGCGCAGATCGTTACTCCATCTGGCCTGAGGTCGACCTTCACTACGTTTGCCAAGACGCGGTATCCACCCCAGAACTCATTTACCTCAACGGCCAAACTGACCATACGTCCCATTTTCCCCGTCTCGAAAAACCTTTTCCCGTTTTTTTGAAAAATGGTCCCATTTTGTGATAGAAAAATCCCGCCTTTTGACTTCTTTCGGCTTATCAACCGCTGGCGGATCCTTCCTCTTCCACAAGCTGCCGGCAAGCAACCCCTGGTAGATGATATGGTAGTTCGAACTTTTAAGTCATCAGAGAACGCACGAAATGAAAACTTGTCCCCTCCCTTTTCCGCCACAGAACCACACGTACCTACGCGTCTTTATTTTACCGTGGAATACATTAAATTCTGGCAGTTTCTATTTCTGCCTTACATAAAGAAGGAATTATTCCCCGGTGCGTTACCTCTTCCTAACACACAGAATTCTTTTAACGAAGCGTGAAGAATCTTATCACAACAGATCAACGAGTATGTTGCTACCATAGATCGCGAGCGTGATCTTAGAGATAGTTAGTAGGTACCTACTGTTTATAATATTGATCTAAAACTGAAATAAACCGCTGACAACGAGTAAGAGCAATCCATACTTGCCAATATACCAAGTGTTCCAAGAAACGCAGCAATAATTCAGTGTGAACACTAAACACTAATAGCCGGTTTCTCAAACGCAACGGATTCACCGAGCGAGTAATTGCAAACAAATTGATCCATATGGTCGACTGTTACACACTGATTAAGAAATAGAAATGCCACTGCTGGGAAATGCACACTTTCAAAGCTTAACAACCGATATAATGCTATAATCGTATGTGTTTAGAAGCATTTGCCGGAACATCGCACAGAATTATATGCATAGAAAATTGTTCCAAGAAGCTGAAGATATTAAAGAAGTGGGAAGGCGATGAGTAGCGCATATTTTTATTTGAATAGCCGCACATTTGCCCGCTATCTCACCTGATATCTAAGTGATGATGCGGCCGAGGGTGAATCATGTGGGTAATAAACTAATAACAGACTATTCACTTTTCTTGAAAACATCCAAAATAGTGTTCAGGGAACATTTCGAACGGTTGAGAATTTCACTATTAGCCGTATTCAACGCAACAACAAAACGAAGCATTACACATTGGTTTTTAAATTCTGAAAATGCCAAATAACGCTCTTTTCGCTTTCTTTAGCGCTCCGTTAGCCTTTATTAGCGGCGACATTTTAATTAATGCTTTCACGCTGTATCTAAGTAGGGTTTCTATGATGAAAGGTGCAAACAAAACAAACGGAAGCTCAAGCCACTAAAGTAAACGAACAACGAGTTAATTCGATTCCTCGCACAATTCACAAGACAATAAATATTGTAGACGTGCTCGCTATATTGATGACGCAGCAGAAGCATGCTCGAGTGGGCTAGTGGAGTCTATCGATCAGTGCTCTCTAATGGCTCACCGGACATTGCGTGATAGTACTGGCGATAACTCTTTAGTGCGATTGAGTGCTTCCACTGATACAGTGCAGTAAAAGGCACCTCTAAGAGTCTACGAACTTAGGAGCAGCGGAGCGGCAAGGCCGACGCGCTCACTTCACGTCGTGCATGACCATCGTTCCACCGTTTATATACTGGATTGTTCGGTGTTCCGTTGAAGAGATTGACTTATGAGATGCATAGAATAAGTATTTTTACATTAAACTTAGCAAACGAGCAGGGGGCACACCTGAATCCCATTTCACCACGATGATTTTATTATGACAGCGACAATTTATTGTGAAATAAGGCTAGTAGCGCTACTATGATTGACATCTAAAACTGGCATAACGTAAACTATTGCTTGTCTCTTTCAAATGCATCATAATGAAAGAGACAAAGCGATAGTTTTCGATAGCGAGGATAGTATTTCAAACTCATGCTACTGATGGTAAGTGGTCATCGCCGCGCCATTTATCTGCAACACCCGATTCTGATGTAATAATTAAATCGTCTAATTCAATATACCTACTTTATGCCAACGCTAATAAGAAACATTACATCTGTTAGACACCTTACAAATTAGATTCATTTCCTGGATACCACAGCAAATCACGATATTTATTGACCAATACAATGGTAACATCGCAACAATACTGTAGAATGCAAAAAATGTAATCAAGCAAATAAGACATTTCCACTTGAGCCACACCTACATTGCTGTATCCTGGCGCCTGTTGTAATTGCATACTTACTGTTGCCAATTAGAAAATTAGACATCAGGGGAGCAATTCTCGTGTACTCGACATTGAAGTCTAATTAGTGATTTGTATGGACGAATGTATGAAATCTCAAAATTCGACTCCCTCAAAGTTCGACTCCCCATATCATGTGTTGCAGTGACATCGTAGATCATTTGACCATTACCTGGTGGTCTCCCTACGCTTCTCCTGCCCTAACGTGCTCTCCAAGCTAAAACTCACTTGCTTCATCTTTCGTCATGTTGGCGTTAATTGCTCCCCATACCATGTGTCACATTCGCCTATGGACGTCAGTTACTCATGAACAAACAACCCGCTTGATCGTTTGCCTTCTCCTATAAAAATGGTAATCAAAAGAGTTAAATCTCCCCACAACCGGTCAATAATTTTAAATGAAAAAGGGTAAGAGATTGCGTAAGGGGTAAAGACGTGTTTGGTCTGATTTGGTTCTGTTAAACAATTTTGGAATTTCAAATTGAGCATAAATATTTTTAATTTTTTTTTTTTTTTTATAGGATAGGGGGCAGACGAGCATACGGATCACCTGTTGTAGCGATTACCGTCGCCATGAACACCTGCAACTCCAGGGGCTTCACAGGTGCGCTGCCGGCCTTTTAGAGCGAGATATTATTATGCCCTTTTCTTGAATTTCAAATGACAATTCAATAGGTAGTCCAAAAACATATTAAGGCAAGAATTTCATACATTTTCCCTGGAGCTAGAACGGATACTTGGATTTATTTGGTCCGCTCCAAATCCCAGCCTATTATTAGTAGCGTTATCCACTTAAATCCAGTTTGTTGTGAAACTGCAACGATGCACGTGCGCGATTCAGATTGGCGCACACCGCAGTATAGTGAACAAAGGATAGTGTATAGTGAAGCCGCAGTCAGGGCCGTCTCTAGCTCATGTGGCGCCCGTGTGCAAACATTGCCCTAGCGCCCCCTAGCAAGCGCGCGGACAAAATTAGGGCATCGAGCCCGGGATTACCCGGTCCGAAAAAACCCGGGTTTTCTGGGTTTTAAGAGTCACAAAAAAACCGGATTTGAAAATCAAAACCCGGGTTTTTTTAAACGCTTCAAAACACGAACCATTCCGTAAATGTTAACTATCAGGTGTTCCGTCTGGGCCACCCATCACATAAAAGAAGAAATTAGAACGACCTACTACGTAAGTACGTAATAATAACGGAAAATGTAGCAATGGGTGGGTATTAATTAACCCTTCCTTTTTAGGGTTCCGTAGCCAAATGGCAAATAACGGAACCCTTACAGATTCGTTACCAGCACTATCCCGGCTATGTGCTGGAAGAGTCCGTTCACCGCAAGGCCGGTGTATGCCTTTTCGTCAGGGCGGACATCTGTTGTGATCGTCTTCACTGCCTTGAGGACCCATCAGTTTCCATCCTTTGCGTTCGCGTAGACTTAGGCTCGACGAGCAGAATCTACGTGTGCATATACCGTCCCCACAAAGGAGACACCGCGACAACTCAACTCTTCGAACACCCGAGTGAGGTGGCAGACAACGCTCAGGCGCGGTTTCTTAGCAGCGAACTGGTGTTTCAAGGGGATTTCAATGCTCACCACGTCGACTGATTGGGCTCCCTGAAAACAGACCGTTGGATGTCGTACCCGTTCAAAAATACCGCTGCGGGAAGTTGATTCTACAATGAGGAGGTGCGCGGCAGAAAGTGTCGTGTAAAGCGCACAGTAGAGGATCGCCAACTATCCAGGTACGTGGTGTAGTACGGTGGTGAAATTTGGCAGCGGGTATCAACTCAAACATTTCCTCAGAGCACTCACCAGGATAAAGGCGGTAAAAGATACAAAGAGATGCAACATCTCTCTGCAGTGCTACAGAATCTAAGCGATCAGTGAGATTCTCGTCACCGACTATTCGAGTTGCACGACGTTGGAAGCGGTCTAACGGGAGGAGCTAATATTGGGGTGCCCCGGCCCAGGGATGGGAGCAGTAGGTACTCCATGTGGTGCCGGACTTGCGCCTTATAGAGCTGAAGGCGGTGGGATGGCGTAAAGTACCACCTTGCTCTGCCGAGGACACCCAGAGAGAGGCTTACTTAGGTAGCCTTTTCCTCTAAATAACCCCGAGATTGAACGTCACTTGAAATATCGACGCCAAGAATCGCAATGCTCGCTTTGGCGTTAAAGTGAGTGTCCTGAAAGTGAGGAGAAACGACAAAGGCGGTGTTTTTCGCAGTAAACGCGCAAACCCAAAAAGACACAACTTTTTGGGATTGAATTCAACTAGATTCATGTCACCCCAACTCGACACCATGATCTAGAGTATTCTCAATGACAGACACAACTTTCTTCCGACACTCATCGACGTGGGCTCGAGAAAACCTTGCATTGCCGGAATATGAGGCATCGCCCGTACTGCCATTCGCATAGCAATGAATGCCACTGGTATGTAGCATGCCATTGATATACAGGAGGAGCACACAGCCTTGGGGTACACCAGCATTTACGGGTTTTAGGTCTGAGCATGAACCGTCGACGACCACCTTGATGCTACGACCCGTGAAAAAGCTGTGTACCCATTCGCATAGTTTCTCGGGCGACCCATAGGCAGGATGTTTCGAGATAAGCGCTTTGTGCCAGACCTGATCAAAGGCCTTGATCCTCTCCTTGAGCCTGGGCTTACTGCCAGGCAGGGCCTCCCCCTTGCTTTCGATGGACTCCGCCCATCTACGGGGTCAAGTAAACGAGTCCAACTCGTCTTCACCTCTGCGTAAAGCAGGAAAGGAAAGGAGGCTGACAGAAATTCCCCTCAACAGCTTTGGCCAGTGCCCAAAAGGCACGTGTTCCGGAGTAGAGTCCCTTGGGGGCAGAGCTGCTTTGGAGGAAAGGATCCCTCGGAGTGAGCAGCGGCCATAGCTAACGAGATCAGTATAGGAATGGAATACTACAATCCATTTACTGATGTCTCTAATGGTCGTAAAGATGAGCTCTGTTCTGTTCAACCGCGAGTGCGTTGCAGCCATTAAAGAGCATGCCCGTTGCAGACGTCGGCGCCGGTGGTCGGCGCCGCTTTATGCACACCCGTCGGTTGGGATACCGACTGAGTAGTGTGGGGCCTCTCCTCTGGGTTGGGTCTCTGCAAATCAGAGACCGTTCAGAGGCATACCCACTAAAACCTCTCCGACTTTTCCCGGCAGATCCAGGCACGGTGGCGGAATACGTGAAAGGGCGAACCTTTATCGCCGCGTCCCGCCTCAGGAACTGCGAGGCACGCCAGTACGGCCTCACCTCCCCAACTACGGGGCGTATACGCCCCCCTGGGCCGCTCCCACGGCCTACCAAAAATCCCCCCGGATGGACGCCCACGCCGCTGGGTTGCAACGCAGGCGCTACCAGCAGATCCCTGCAGGACTCCCTCGCAGACCCGTACCCTGCTGTTTGCAGGACGGGAAGGGAAAGAGAGCCCGCAGGCTTACCAGTAAGGCCCTGAAATCCCAGCCACACCAGCACCTTCACTGGATGCGGAGGCTAGGGGAATACAGGGAGGCAGGAAGCTGCCGCTTACCGCTGGATTGCGGGACTTGGCGAGATCTGCGCAAAAGTCCCCCCCACATGTAATGTGGGGGCAGCGCTCAGAGCGCCCCAAGTAAAAGGGGAGAGCACGCCTTGCTTTGCTGTAATACGACAAATATAAGAAGAGCTCCAGGTGCTACACAAAATGTATGCAAACTGGAGTTCTTTTTTACGTTGGTTATCAAAGCGCGGCGGCCGGCCAGAGCGGGCGCGCGCCGAGTGGGGCTCCGTTGCGAGCGGCGCCGGCGCCCCTAGGACCGCGGCGCCCGTGTGCAACGCACCCTGCACCTAAGGGAAAGACGCCTGGCCGCAGTATAGTGAAGCCATGACATGTTTTACTGATGAATAACTTCTGTTTTAGGGATAGGAGGCAGGAAATGAAAACATTTAAGTTTTAGTTATAACTTGCTGTTATTCTTGACATACACGATATCTATTGACACACTGTTGTTTATACAGGTTTATTATTTTTTATATTCAAAATTTGAATGCCGTGTTGGCTTTGACAATCCAATAACCATGCAGGTTTAACACCCCCCGCAAAGCGAACACCTGTATAAAAGAAGACCGAACAAAAATACAGCACGTACAAAAACACAACACACCCTATATACAATACAACACAACATCCATATATAAACGCACACAAACATCCTGTATAAAAACACCTAAACCTACTTTACACACCTATCAACTATCTACACCAAAACATGATTACAAAAAAAATATTCTGAACGCGACTTTACACTATACATAAACCTAACCCTACTGTACATTTATTATGCTTCAGTTTCGGCAAGGTTAGTAAAAATGTCGGCGATCATGTCGTGGTAGATATATACAGAAGGTTGATGTTATGGTGTGAAAGTGATACACGAATGAAGTGGTGCCTGATGTCGATATGTTTGGTGCGTGAATGGAATGTATGATTGTGAGCGAGCTTCAGTGCACTTTGATTGTCGGTATGGATGACGATGGGATGGGCGATGATGAAGATTTCACTGATGAGTGACTGGAGGTATCGCCTCCTTACAAGCTTCAGCCAAAGCCATGTACTCGGCTTCCGTGGTAGAAAGCGCGACAGTACGCTGCTTGCGTGCTTCCAAAGAGATTGGAGAGCCACTGCCCTTCTGTTTTAGGGATAGGAGGCAGGAAATGAAAACATTTAAGTTTTAGTTATAACTTGCTGTTATTCTTGACATACACGATATCTATTGACACACTGTTGTTTATACAGGTTTATTATTTTTTATATTCAAAATTTGACTGCCGTGTTGGCTTTGACAATCCCATAACCATGCAGGTTTAACACCCCCCCGCAAAGCGAACACCCTGTATAAAAGAAGACCCGAACAAAAATACAGCACGTACAAAAACACAACACACCCTATATACAATACACAATACATTCCTATATATAAACGCACACAACAAACATCCTGTATAAAAACACCTAAAACCTACTTTACACACCTATCAACTATCTACACCCCAAAACATGATTACCAAAAAAAAATATTCTGAACGCGACTTTACCTATACATAAACCTAACCCTACTGTAATTTATTATGCTTCAGTTTCGGCAAGGTTTAGATAAAAGTCGGCGATCATGTCGTGGTAGATATATACAGAAGGTTGATGTTATGGTCGTGAAAGTGATACACGAATGAAGTGGTGCCTGATGTCGATATGTTTGGTGCGTGAATGGACTGTATGATTGTGAGCGAGCTTCAGTGCACTTTGATTGTCGGTATGATGACGATGGGATGGGCGATGATGAAGCATTTCACTGATGAGTGTGGAGGTATATTGCCTCCTTACAAGCTTCAGCCAAAGCCATGTACTCGGCTTCCGTGGTTAGAAAGCGCGACAGTACGCGCTTGCGTGCTTCCCAAACCTTCTGTTTTAGGGATAGGAGGCAGGAAATGAAAACATTTAAGTTTAGTTATAACTTGCTGTTATTCTTGACATACACGATATCTATTGGACACACTGTTGTTTATACAGAGTTTATTATTTTTTTATATTCAAAATTTGAATGCCGTGTTGGCTTTGACAATCCAATAACCATGCAGGTTTAACAATAACTATTAAGTTTCTTGCTGATTCTTCTCGGTAGAAATGGGTCTTTCCGAATCAGCGTGCAGCGGTAGCTTACATAATATTTGACATTCATAAATTATCTATAAGGACTTAAATTTAGTAAAGAATATTTATATTTCTATTGACTGGCCTGACTCATACATTGACCTGACTCAGTGTTAATAAATACCTTAAGAACTTGTGCTACAGATGTAACATCTGAGATGTTAGACAACAAAAGTAGATATTGAATAACGCACTTAAAAATCATCGTGAGTTGGAAGAATCCTGACTAGAGATTTAGACGAAAACAAAATGTAGTGACGGAATATTGGAAATTCAAAAATGTGTCATGATAGTCTTGAAAACGGATCTTTTGGGAACTAACGGAGTTCCCATGGGGTTACCATACCCAATGACATGAGCGGCGGAGCCATCAATTAATTTCACGACTTTATTGACACATTAAAATCTATAGCTGTAAGGAAATGCAGCGCTATTGGGATCACTTTTTCAAACATTTTTAGTATGGAATGTGTATTAGAGATTTTACGATCGAAGATCCCATGTGATTAGTTACTCATAGTACAAGAAAGAGCCTACTTTAAGACTAGACTAGTGACTTGTCTAGCGCATTTAGGGTACAAACAAATATGTAGTAGAGGTTAACTGTAACTAATCGCACTGTGTCCCAGTTGACAGTTGGAAGCTTACAAACATTGGGCTAAATTGGCCCGCCTCACCCGCCTACGAGCCTTTCGAAAGGGAACCCATGTTTATTGCTCGTGTGTTCTATGTCGATTGTTTCGGCTGACCTTAATACTAGAACTGGCCTGGAAAAAGACACATACTGGGTGGCGCAAAAGTACTGGCACTAAAGAAAATACATTTATTTTTTTTATATGACATTTTCTGTCATTCTGTTGTTGAAAATTGTGTAGTGAACAAATGTAAAATACACTGAAAATAAACATGGACAGTTTTACTCCCCAAGAACGTGGAATAATTGTGTCAATGTTCTTACGGAATAATTCATCCGCTTTTCCAGGCCGAGTTATCTCTCGTTTTGGCGATTTGCCTTGGCCTGCAAGATCACCCGATCTGACCAGTCCAGACTTCTTTCTTTGGGGTTTTTTGAAATCTCGGGTGTATGCGAACAAGCCACAGACTCTCGCAGCTCTAAAAGAAAACATTCGTCAAGAAATAACGAACATATCGCAGGAAGTGTTACGGCAAGTTATGCAAAATGTCATAAATAAGGCTCAAATGTGTATCAACTCTGGAGGTCACCATTTAAAAGACATCATCTTTAAATCCTATGGTACGAAATTTAATGGCACAAATATACATTTAAAAAAACCTAAATCTAGTTTTCTAATTTAGAAAAAATGTTATAGCTGAACCAAATAGGGTCTTTACTTTTGCGCCACCCGTTATAATGTGGCTTAATATCACTAAGTAATAATGATAACATATATACAGAGTGTATTTGTGAATATTTAGGTAGGTACATTCCTTTAACCACGTCTTCTACCAACCATTTTCGAATACATTTTGTAGACCTTTGGAAATTAGCATTGAAAAATTGCAACTTTTCATACGATTGTCGGTTACGTGGCTTGTTCAGTTTGGGAAAGGTAAAAGATTTTATGAAAAAAATCCAAAAGTGGTAGAACAAATACATAAAGTTGTTCAGAAAGGTTGGTAGAAGACGTGGGTTGACGGGATGTTAATGTTCACAGATATCCTGTATAGACCAAGCTAGCTATTACAGCTTGTACAGTGGCCAGCACATCAAGTTACTACAATCTGCCAAATTTCCTCAGTTGATATTGAACCATAAAAACATAAAAGGTCTGACATAAAAGTGAGGTTCGATTGAAGAAATTTGACAGATTGTAAGAATAACTTGATGTGCTGGCCACCGTACAAACGAGTGAGTAAATTAATTAAATCAATTAAGATCGATATGACCAATATTTAAAAAATTTAAGATTTCAATTTATTTTATTTAAGCTGTCAATTTATACTACTAGCGTTAAACCACAGATTTATTTACGGATTATGATCAGTTGAATAGGGTCTTAGTTGAAAACATTTTCACCGTGTTCTACAATTTTGGAATTATTTTCTGTAAGCTCATTTTTCTAAGGATTATAATGTAGTTTGTTTTGTAGATAACTGTATATACCTGGCTGTTCAAAAGTGATTAGTCTAACTAAAGTAAACAGTTCTCTTTCTGAGGGCAGACGTCCAGTTTCAAATTGCTTTCGCCGTCAGCAAAAAAAGTTAAGCGTTCAAAGCGCAGACGCCGGTGCAGTGTTTAAATTAAACTGTTTTGCATAAATTAACTACGTCTGTACTAGTTGGTTAGTCTCTACGTGAAACACTGATTAATTTACAAGTTAAATAAGTCCTACAAGTTGGTATTTATCATACTAACCAAATCGTTTCAATTTAGATTTTTGATAATATTATATTTTACCTTACCTATTCACATCACAATGTTTTGCTTTGAACACACATTTAAAATTTGAACTATCGATATTTACCCGAATTAAAATATTTAAAAACCATTTAAATTAGTCAAGCGATACTGTATCCGGACTAAAAGTTTTATCGATAAAATGCATTATTTTTACTAGCTTCAAGAGTCGGACACTGTCATCGGGCATATCTACTGTGTAAATAAATAGTAATAATGAATAGTGCTAAGTACATTTACACTTTAGTATAAAAAAGTCATATGACTTAAACTTAAAAACAAGTCTTTAATGAATGGGAGAGCAAAGGGGTCACCCAAATGACCTATAGGGTGGATGTGCACCATAAAAATGACCCCTATCTACGATAAGATAAAGTTGATATGAAAAAAAGTTAAAACAAAAGAAATAAATAAATAGAAAAACTTATCATATTAATCAACGAAGACATCGTAAGAAGATTTTATCGGTCAAATGATTGCTTTATCTGAAAAAAAAAATGACAAAGACAGTTTTTATTTACTTGCTTTTATCGATAACAATGTAATAGGGGAGGGAGGGAATGGATTAGGGTTAAATAGGGACTTATATGTTTGTTTTTTAATCTTCGATTTTACTTTTTGCTAAGTCAGTACCTATGCTTATTAAGTAGGTAGGTAGTTTACTTTTTGTAAATCGCATTGCAAAAATGACGTTAAAATTTTGTTACTTGTTAAAATATGTAGCTATTATTTCTCAATTCCCTAACTTTTGTAGAATTAATAAATACAGGAAACACCTAAGATATATTGTTATATATGTTTGATTGCACACAGTTTGCAGATCTTAAATCTACATCTAAATATGATATGAAAGACATTTACCAAGTGACACCCAATGTATCCATTGATGGACATAGAGAAAAAGGCAGTCTGCAAGACAAGTAAACTTGTAGAGGAATAGGTAATCTCACTACTCAGAAATCTAAAACAACATCCTTTCGTAACCGTTACCAGGTCAATGCTGCGAGTATTGTTCGCCTGCAAGATCCCTGTGCGACTATTTGAGAGCACAATGCATTATTGTGCATTATAATGACTCTTGGGAAATTCTTGTCGTTGCAACATCTCCTAGTGGAGCGGTTCGTGGAATATGTTAGCGAATGACGTGTGACAATGGGGACAATCGCATGTAAAATTCCGCTAGATCTATATTATTAATTATAAAGAGATACCTTCTTTAGAACCCACAAAGCTTATATACCACCCGAAAAGACGGAACACTAGCGCGATGTAATTGGTATCCAGAGACATCTATTGGCAAGGATGCGAACTACTACGAAAATAGCTAAACTAAGTTAGTGCGGGAATCGAACCCGCGACTCTTGCGTCTTAAACGGCGAAACCATTGCGTCAAACCGGTCGTCAAGATACAGGGTAGATTATTATTTATAAGTTTAATAATTAATTTAATAACTGACTGTCAATGACCCGCCACCCGAAGCGACAGTTTTTTGTTCCCATACCCGTATAACTACATACCTAAACAAACGTGAAATAAAAGTACCTATTGATTTAAAACCTGAGCCACAATCGGATCTCACAAAGACTAAGTGGGTCATTCTTTAAGATATTATTTTTGTGGCGGTCATGAAATCTACTTCTAGGTATTCCTCTGAAATTCTTCTAATTCGTTCGCTCGTAACACATTCGTGTGAACATCTTTTATTTGTTCAGTATCTGGGTGTAACATAGGCATTTAAGTATTATATTTGTGATACCTCTGTTGTCTGATACAGATATCAGACAACACAAGCTACTTACTACGTACCTAAATGAGACGTTGTAAATAAAAAAGAGATTGACCTCAAAATCTTAAAAGGTACTGATTATGTGGAAGGCTTTTCCCATAAATAAATATAACTATTAACTGTATTTTAAGATTCTGATGTGAGGTACGAATTCAGGTCATTATATGAGATGTCGTGATAATTTATTTATTTATTATTTAATGACTGCCACGAAAACGAAATCTCGAAGAATGATCCAAGTATTATTCGGTTAAGTAATCTAGCCGCGTTTTTATAGTGCGAACTCCGAGGCAGGTAGGAGTATCTCGTCGTTTTTGCGGAGGCTGTTGTCCTCGGTCGGGCTGCGCTCGCGCCGGTGGCCGCGCTGCTTGAATATATTGTCTCAAGGACGCCGAAGTGCCTTTACAGCCCACGACACCTTTAATGTGCAGCTAAACTCAAGAGCAACCAAATCGATTCAATACTTTTTTATATTAAGACAAACAAGCATTTGACCTCGATTAATACTTGATGTGTAGTGAAGATGAGGTCGAAGGTGGTCCATGATTGCCCGTGAAAAGCCTATTTACTGTTGCCTTAAAGATCGTCGGGTAAAGAGTTCCATTCCTTGGCTGTTCGCACCAAAAAGGAGTTTGAGTAAATGGTAAATGCGCCAGACAATCACACCAATCAATCTGGTCTCAAACTAGGGCAACCCCTGTACTATGAGTACCAGATGACGATAATCTGGGGGCGTCAACCCAGAACACCCAGACCCAAGACAACTTAGGAAATGTAGTTTCCTAAATTGACTTGACCGAGTAGCGCTTAGGCCTAATTTTAAAGTATCACATTATCTATACTTATACTTTAGTTACATTAATCTGAATCGATGTCAGCAGGCGTGTTCGATTTTCAGTGAACTATTACAACAAACTACAGACACTTGCCAATATTTTCGAAAGAAAGGAATTTAGATTTGATTTTCGTATGCCATCGAATCTTATATGCATGTACAATCGAAATTTATACATGCTACATACTTTTATTTATTAATAATTAAATACTTTAGACATCAATTTACATTAAATGTATTTAATGTACTAAACTAGAGATAAATAAATAAAATCTATATAAATAAAAATGAATCGCCGTTCGTTAGTCTGGCTAAAACTCGAAAACGGCTGGGCCGATTGAGCTGATTTTAGTTTTAAAATGTTTGTCGTAGTCCAGGGAAGGTCTAAAAGGTGAGAAATTAAACAAAAAGTAGGTGGAACGAAGTTCGCCGGGAGCCACTAGTAATAAATAAATTGAGACTATAAAACTCTATATATAACTATATGTATAGAGATAAATACTGAACTGAGCATCATGAGCATGTTTGTATAAAAAAATGGTCAAGAGTCGATTTGGTTGTGCGCGAGTGTAAAAGTATTTATCAAACGTATCGTTTATAGGTATTTATTCAGCATACGTGGCTAAAATATAAATTGTACGTCGCAATATTTTTCCAGTGAGCATCGTTGATTCAGTTAGAAAAAAGTACTTAAACAAATAAAAACAATATCCGTTAACTCCATCAAAATGTTTGCCTAAATATTGCTAGAACATTGGTTAACAGATTTGACACTTTATTTCAACAAGTTAAATATCATTGAAACTTTGACGTCAAGTTATGATTGGTTTTAAATGTTAAGGTAAATTACAGTAACTTAATTAAACTAACTATAGCTTAACTCAATTAATAAACTCAGTCTGGTTGGGCGAGTTGCCCATGGAAAGCGGGGGATTGGCTGTGATGGGCTCGGGGAGTACCTCACCCCATGGAGCTGGTGTGTGGTCCGCGATGCCGAACCTAGGGTTAGCGCTGCACACCAGAGCAACCGACCTTCACGGGACTTTTTCTTCTTTATTGTCTATTACCGCTGTCACTCTATAAAAAACTATTACTTATCGTTTTTCTTTTGTTTTCGATTGCGCTCCCGCGACACTTATTTTTTCACCGCGCCGCTACATAATAAACTTATAATTATTATTTGTGACTGTTTGTGTGTGACTGTTTAACTGTGTGCTCGTGCTCTGTGCGGTGCGACGCCCGAAGAACGGAGAAGCGGTCACTCCAGCACCAGGTAAGCCCAATCAGTCACAACCCCTCCGCGATCCGCATTACCTACGATTTAAGTTCCCCGCCTGGAGGCCTAATAGGCTATTTACACGCCCCTCCACAGTCTGATTCTAATACTTGCCTAAAACTAACAGATCGAGGCTTTTTATGACAGATGAAAATATAAATGATTGATTAGATTAGATCACAAATCATAAGTTTTATATTAAACTTATAGGTCGTAGTTACATAAATTAATACCTTACAATGAAAGCTGTAGTTAAAATATGCAATTTTAGATAGTAGGTACGTACTGCTTATAGGAACTTGGGTCATTAAGAAACCTAGTTTTTATATGTGTAGTTGAGATCCTGATCGATTTAGTAGATTGAGGTTCACAATCATTAATGTTATCCATGTTTTATAAATTAAGTACCAGTCGACGGCTAAGGCTAAAATAGCAAAGCAGAATTATCGTTAAAAAGGTCAAAAAAAATTTGGTCTTATAGCGAGCGAGAGTGTCATTCCTCCTAAAAATGGTTTAGGCCGGCTCCGCCGCTCGGCGCGCCACCGCCGCGCTCCCGCGCAACATGCGAACTATGCGCCGTAGTCTGATTGCGATCGCCTCCGCGAACGCGCGCGCGCCACGAACCGCTGGGCCGGCCGCGCCGACGACTCATTTTGTTTTGTCACTTGTCTTTTATGTTGTTTTGTTACTGGTTTCTCGTATTGCGTTACGAACTGTGCATTATTGTTTATGTTATTACCAGTGTGTGTGACTTTTTAAATAAATCTTTTTATACAATTAACCGCGTTATCACTATAATTGGCTGCCCAACGTTTGGCCGACGTTTTTGACTATAGTATCGTGCGTGAAAAACTGTGTATTAAGTGAAATACCTACGTGCGTACCGTGAACTTGAGACCTATAACGTTGTTATACCACTGAGAAGTCAGTCTAGTGCAAGTGTGCGTTTTTCGGACTGTGCTTTCATATCCAGTGAGTCGTTTAGGTTATTTTATTACGGTAAGACTATAGTTTATTTGAATAATTAGGAACAATTTTATTTTTATGGTGTTAACGTAGGGTAATTAAGGACAAAGTGACATTGTATTGTGTATTTTTGTGTTATTCGTAGTTACTAAGTATTTTGGACTGTACATAGCACCCATTCTATGTACTTACTTAGTATTTTTATTAATTAGTCACGGACTTCAGTGCATTTTAAGTAATAACTTTCGTTTCTAGACTTTATTTAAGTTATTAAGTGCAATTCGTAGTGACTTTCAATATAAACTTGCAGTGATATACTATCTTTGCCGCGCAAAGTTACCGGCTACGTCATAGTTGGGAATCCGTAGCCGTCGACGAACCGAGACCACGCCCCTTTTAGTACTTGCCTACCGTGCGTGAGGTTCGTGCAGTATATTTGTTACCGCGTCCGTTTGCCCGCGCGCTCGAAGTGCCTACCGAGAGAGGTTCGTGAAGTATATTCGTCGCTGCCCTCGTGTCACGCGCACATCACGAACTCTTCCGAACAAAGTTTTATCGGAAATCGGTACCTTCTCGAGGTCGAGTGTTGCGTTTGGCGCGAAAGTGTACGTTTCGGACTGTTTATTATTGTTTTTTATTGGACATTTTGGACTTTATGCGTGCGTTTATTTGTGTTAGTATCTGTTTTGGACATTTGATTAGGTATTTTAGTAACTTTTGGACATTTTCAAGTGTGTTTTGAACTTTGGACAATAACTTTTGTAGTTTTTTATGCAAGTTTAGTGTATAGATAGAACAGTGATAAGAACTTAAGTTTAGTTAGTGATTAGTTATTTAGCGTCTAAGGAAGACGATTTTTGACTTTTTAGTGTTACACGAGTTGAACTTTTGTGTTCCTGTTTTTAATTTTGGACATTGTTGCTGAACTTTTATTCTTTTGGACTTTTTGAGATTTTGGACTCTGCCGTTCGTTTTGTAAATAATGGTTTTAACACGTTCACGTGCGAACAGTTTAAGTCGGAGTGTTAGTAATACGGCTAATAACGCGAATCCTGCGGATGTTATTTCGCCTGAGCTGGACTCGAGTCCGCTAGGCGCTGCCGCCACGATGTCGGAGAGCATGCAGGCACCCCTTGCGGGGAATGCCGCTGCTGCTGCTGAGCGTCTCTTCGAGCATCATTCTGCGCATCCTCCAGCGCATGCTTATGCGCATGCGCCTGCTCCGACGCCTGCACCTGCTTCTGCTCCTGCGGGGTCAGTGACCCTGACGAACGAGCAGTTCCAGTTACTGATGAGTAGGTGCCTGCAACCTGTGAGTACTCCATATATTCTGGCAACTTTGCGAAGTGTACTTCACGATTTGACGGAGACAAATCTAGTGACGTCCGTACCTTCATCGACGCTATTGTCACTTATAAGGAATGCGTCAGTATGGAAGACCACATCGCCCTCAGGGGCCTGCCTATTCTGCTAACGGGCTTAGCAGCAACATGGTGGTTAGGAGTAAAGGCCACCATTCATACTTGGACAGACGCACTAGATCTTCTGCTGCAAACTTTTGGCCCGCGTTTACCTCCACATAAGTTATATCGACAGATATTCAGCAGAGAACAGGGCAAAAATGAATCGACAGATGTCTTCGTTTGCCACTTGCGGAGCCTATTTGCGCGGCTGCCGCCTAGCAGTTTGAGTGAGGAGGTACAGCTAGACATGACGTATGGTTTGCTGTTGCGACGTATAAGGGAGAAGGTGCCTCGTACTATGTTTTGTACTTTCAGCGAGTTGCTCACGGAGGCTCGCCGAGTTGAGGACCTTTCGGATGAGAGTCGTCAGATGGTCAGTGACAGGCCGTCAGTATCATCCGCCCCTACAGTTAATGCTGTTCAGTCGAGACCGCCTACTCCTACTGATTCTATAACTACTGTTCCTGGAGATAGTAAACGTCGTTTTCACTGCGCTTATTGTAAGCAGTTTGGACATCTGAAGGATAGCTGCCGGCGATTGGCCGCCAAGCAGACTACAGCCCTACAACTCATGAATACCGTCGACCAGGTCCGTCCGGTATTTCGCCGCCCATCACGTGTTACGGGTGCGGTACCCCGGGTGTAGTGCGCTCTAAGTGCCCCAAGTGTACCAGTGTAGTGCCAAAATGTGAAACCCTGCCGTTGCAATCGGTTAATGGTAATAAAGTTATAAATTCGCGTGTGCGTCCTATAGTAAATGTAATATTTGTGGTGTCAAAGGAAAATTCCTTTTAGATACGGGTGCTAAGCACTCTGTAGGCAGTGTTAGCCTAAGAAAATTAGTTAGATTCTAAGGGTTTTTGTTATGACCGTGTATTTTTAGAGCTTAAGTTTGCTGACGGTCACATTAGTGCCCAACATTTTGATGTGGCTGTTGTTAATGTTGCCGCATTAGGGATGACGCTCCCGGTCAAATTCGTCATGTTGCCCAATTGTACGGAAAGCCTGTTAGGGATTGATTTTATGCAGGACGTTGGCATGATAATAAATTTTAATTCGGGAACTTATTCAACTAAACGTAACCGCACACCTATGCCGTTAAGTTTCGAGGCCTCGCGACCTCAACAGCTGGGTAACTCGTCTGTGGGTCTTCGCAATGGCGAGGGCACCCGTCTTGAACCGGATGGCCGGGGTAGACTGTCCAACCTCCTGAAGGTCAATGAGGACATCTTTCAGCCAGGGGGAGGACCAACGAGTGCTGTTCAACGGATTGATGATACAGGTGATGCAGTTCCCATGTCTAATCCACCTTATAGGGTTTTGCCAGCCGAGGAAGGAGACCGGTGCAGGTAATATGAAGCGTCGTCCCTGCAGTTAAGGTACGTGACCCTGCCCTTGTTAAGACCCACCTTTTGAGTAACCCTAATAAAGGGTTTAGTAAGTTTGCCCCTCGTGGAGGGAGACCTTATGAGTTCACCGAGGTGGTCAGTCCAACCTCGTATGTTGGGGATAGTAGGGGTGCTGTTCGCGGGAAGTATCATGCCAGTGCCCTGAATCCCTATTCAGGATCTTCCCCTGTAGTTTTTTATAATCGCCGTCGTGGTAGATTTGCCAAGTCACAGCCGGGACGTCCTTGTGACTTGGAGGGGGAGGTTATAGCGAGCGAGAGTGTCATTCCTCCTAAAAATGGTTTAGGCCGGCTCCGCCGCTCGGCGCGCCACCGCCGCGCTCCCGCGCAACATGCGAACTATGCGCCGTAGTCTGATTGCGATCGCCTCCGCGAACGCGCGCGCGCCACGAACCGCTGGGCCGGCCGCGCCGACGACTCATTTTGTTTTGTCACTTGTCTTTTATGTTGTTTTGTTACTGGTTTCTCGTATTGCGTTACGAACTTTGCATTATTGTTTATGTTATTACCAGTGTGTGTGACTTTTTAAATAAATCTTTTTATACAATTAACCGCGTTATCACTATAGTCTTGTATTTTGCTACATCATAGTATGTGATAGAAAAATAGTGATAAATCTAGCACCTAAAATGCTAAGTCGACAACACTGCACGGCCCACTCGTCATGAATACCAATGTCCCTGACGAAACACTAACTTCATTAGGCTAAAATTCCGGTTCCAAACGCAGCATTAATATACGTAAAGCCTTTAAAATATGCAATGGCACGAAAACAAATTAATTAAAGAGTCACCACGACTCGTAAATTAGCTGAAAGGGATGCGAAGTGGCGAGTAACGAAGACGAAATGCAAACGCGGTGTGGACGTAATAATTACGATTTGGTCGTGTGAGCGGGCATTAATCAACAGCTGCCGATAGAATGGTACCTGACAGGTACCATGTGATTCCCGTATTTATCTACACAACGGGAATCATAAACCTTTCTGTAGGTGTACAGGTTGTATCGGATAATATTCACATCCCTTTAATTACCAACCGTTCTGAAGGTGCCATTAACATTGATCAAAAACTTTTGGGATTTTTAAGTCCAAATTTTTATAGAATGTTGAAATTTTTTATGCCTATTTATAGTCATAGAACAAATGTTGTTGTAGAACTTGGTAGATGAAGATGTGCATCAGAGACTCTGCATGTTTATAGATCACAGATCACACACATTCTTTTATTTAGGCTGTTATCCTAATGTATGTCGTCCAAAATCAATCTGCTTGATATCTGCAAATCATTTGTTATAGTACAGAGGACCAGCGGTATACATACACCACCACAATATTCACAAATTAATATGCATACAGGATTTGCTGAACCAACAATACCGACCCACTAATGTTGCCCACAATAACAAAACACACATTTGTATTAATTTGTGAGTAAACATTTAATTTCAATTGAAAAGTTTATTAAGCAATCCAAAAGAAAGTAAAAAGTTGCGTAGATGCGTTAACATAATTTTTTCATACTACACATTCGTAGCACAGTCTTGGGTATAGCTGCTACGAGTGCTACTGCTAATGATTGTGCGTGCTACAGAAGCTCGTAGCTAAACATCAATAACCTACTAGATAAGCGCGAAAGTTTGTGAGGATGTATGTAGTTAGACGAAATTATGCACAATGGATGCGACAGGATTTAGAGTGGAGTGGTCGACATTTATAAGAACTATGTAGGACGCTCTGCAGCAAGATAGACTGTTTCAGAAATGTGGCTAGTGGAAGTTGGAGGTAGACTGCGCAGGACCGGGATGGTTGGTATTTTTTGGTGTACGTCGATTAGCTGTAGGTATGATTATACGACGTTAGATCATTTAGATGGTGGATGGTATTCAACTGTGTGTTTCTCAAGACTTTAGGTTACAGGTGTCCATGGGCGGCGGTATTCACTTACCTGGGTGATCTGTCTGCTCGTCTGCCCCCTATGTCATAAAAAAGCTGACCTCATGGCTATTGCGTGTCAAAAATCCGTATCGCGTAGGTAATGTTAAGATCCAACTGCAAAAACATTGTTTCGATTAGTAAATTGATGTTATATTGCCATATGACGTTTTAAAATAACCAATCATGGACCTTAGTGCTATAATAGCGTTCTATACTAACGTATTATTGAATGGAATTTTCACACGCAATAGTCCCCATTGCACTGAACGCATCAAAACTTCATAGTTTCGGCGCCACGTTGCGTCGCCTAATGTCCCTAATGAGCGAATAGCCAGCTAACTATGACCGTCGCTTTTATTTACTGTGCCAATGAACTCTAATGATAGCGGCGCACGCGCAATCTAATCGCGGCTATCTGTGACGTCACGACGACTTGCCTTCTTTGTCCTGGAGTGCTTTGCTGGGGAAAATGCTTTAATATAACTTATTTAACTAATTATATTGATAAATAGGTAGGTAGTGAAACCTTTGCTAAGAACAAAAGCAGCATGCTTTGGACCAGAACTCCAAGGCTAGGGATTGTTAACACGGTCTCACAGAAGACCACGTCGTCAAGTGAATGAGGGTACCGGGGGCCCAATTGCGGGGAAAGGGGGGTTAAAGCTTGGGTGCGCACTTGTGACTACTTGTGTTGCAGGTGTCTATGGGCGGCGACAATCACTTACCATCCAGGTGATCCGTTTGCTCGTCTGCCACCTATCACATAAAAAAAGTTTACTCTAGTTGGCGAACGTTTTGATCGACTTACAGTTCAATTCTCGAGTAGGTACTCGATATTGAAGTCTGATTAGAGATTTGTATGGAGTGGACAAATCTATGAAATACTTCAATATTGAGTTCACTAGAATTGCCCCTCTGTACGTTGCTCCAGTAGGTATAGGTACTTAATACTCGTAATTTAGTTTCGATTAGTCAACTCGCCAACTGAAGGTATTATTTACGTGCACTTGCGTGACCAAAGTCAGGGTTTTTAGTTTATATAAAATAGTGCTGTCCTCATTTAGTCTTGATAGACACAACGTGAATTCGAACCAAATTATTATTATTTATTATTGCATTTATTTAATTATGGAAACGAAATAAGATCTTTTGATGACGCTGATGTACCTACATACATATATGTGGGATCGTTGAAGAAAAGAATGGTCGAATTATTAACGTCTGGGATTTTATTGAATCTGATAAGCTTCTTACAGTTTTTCCTCGTTTGACAGACTCACTTATTCTTTTTTAATGTTGCCATTATACAGTGAAATTAACATAACGTAAAAAATAAACACGACAAAATAAACTTTCTCCCACACGGCCGTCCTGATTATTCATCTGTCTCAGATGAACTTCCATCTATACCTACGCCGGACCACGGCTTCATCAAATCAGCTGAAGTTGTGGTATTAATGGGCCCTTCACTATCGCCAACTTTCTTAACAGCATACCTTTCATGATGCTTTTTGGCTGTGACCGCATAAGGTCCTAAATACTTAGGATATAATTTACTCCCTTGAGTAAATTGCGTTCGTTTAATGGCAACTAAGTCTCCAACGTTGTATTCGGTAGCCTTTTTCCTCTTTCGATTATAATTCTTTATATTCTCTTCTTGAACCTTTTGTATTGCCTCTTTTGCCTTATTTCTTAATTCATTTCTATACTCGTTATAACTCTCGATTCTTCTTCTTCTATCATTTTCAGAATTTCTTCATTACCGTCTTTCATCTTTGTTCCTAAAAGCAACTCAAATGGAGTCATACCAATACTTCTTTGCCATGTACTATTGATACAACGTTGCACTCCGGAAACATGTTTATACCATTTCGTCGGATCATCAGCGCTTAATTTACTTAAGACATTTATTATGATATGATGGATTCTTTCCACTTGTCCGTTTCCGCGCGGCTGTCCTGTAGTAATCGTGTAATGTGTTATTCCTTCACTTTCACAATAGTCTGAGAAGTCTTTAGAGGTAAATGCAGCGTTACGATCGGAGATAATTCTTTGAGGAGAACCAAAGGTTTGTTGTTGTGCCTTCAACTTATCTAATGTTTCATTTGTAGACAAGGATTTGGTAGGGTAGATCCAAGTGAACTTTGTAAAGCCATCAACTATCGTGAAAATATACTTGTAGTTCTTATTAGTAGAAGTCAATGGACCAAGGTGATCAATATGATACGTCGACAACGGGGTATCACCCTTATCAAGCGGATGTAAGTACCCTTCTTTTTTCCCTCTCTTTTGTGAAATCAAAATGCATTCTACGCAATTTTTCTATGACTCTTTTGATCTTATCTTTTAAATTTTCAATGTAGTATTCTCTATTGACAAGTTCTTCAGTCTTTCTAACTCCAAAATGTCCATAACAATGCTTTTTTCTTATTATTTCGTTTTGCATCTTCTTAGGAACTACTATAAGTCTCGTACCATCTTTCTCTTTACACAGTATCTCTCTTTCCATGACATAGTCTTGATAGGGTTCTTTCTCTAATATTTTCTTTAACAGGCTAATATGGGAGTCTTCATCCTGTGCTCTCTTCAGGCGAACGGCAGCCTCGGTAAGTATCATGCAGACAGGATTTCGGCTTAATGCGTCAGCGTGTTTAAGTCTTGATCCTGCTCTGTGTTCTATTTCATAATCATACTCTTCCAGAAGCAGTGCCCAGCGAGCGACACGTGGAGGTAAGTCTTTCTTTTGTAGGGTTTTAGTAAGAGCAGAGCAATCCGTTACAATTTTAAAACGTATGCCTAGCAGGTACACACGGAACTTCTTGACAGCTTCAGCAATCGCTAATATTTCCAAGTAATAGCTATGATATTTTCTCTCAGCAGGTGTCGTCTTTTTGCTCATATAATAAATTGGATGCAACTGGTTATCTGCAGGATTTTTCTGTAATAGAACAGCTCCATAACCTTCTGCACTGGCGTCTGTATGCACTTCTGTTGCTAGCTCTGGGTCATATATTCGTAACACAGGTGAGCTACACAATATTTCTTTTAGTCTATTAAAAGCCATCTCGCATTCTTCACAAAAATTGAATTCGGCATCTTTCTTGAGTAAATTGGTTAGCGGTCTTGCAATAATAGAATAATTTTTAATGAATTTTCGAAAATATCCAGTTAGTCCTAAAAATGATTGTAAAGACTTGATGTTTGAGGTGTTTTAAATTTAGATACAGCATGAATCTTTTCTTTGGATGGGCGCAGCTCATTGTTCATTATTATATATCCTAAATATTCTATTTCTCTCTTCATAAAGTGACATTTTTCCCAGTTAAATAAGAGCCCATAATCCCTAGATCTTTGGAATACTTTTATCAATTTCTGTAATCCTTCTTCCTCTGATTCAGCCGGCAAAATTAAATCATCTAAGTAGGCCAAGACAGTACCATCAGAAATAAGGTCTTGGAAGATGTGATTGATATATCTTTGGAATACCGATGGCGCCGTACAAAGACCAAACGGCATCCGCATAAATTCGTATTGTCCTCGCGGTGTTACGAAGGATGTATACTTTCTGCTTTCTTCGTGTACCTTTACGTGCATAAATCCGTTTTTTAAATCCAAAGTCGTAAACACTTTTGCACCTGTTAGTCTGTCAATCTGGTCTTCTATAAGAGGTAGTGGAAATCTGTCTTTTACAATTTTCTTGTTCAGCTTTCTGTAATCTATGCATAGTCTATATGAACCATTTTTCTTTTTCGCTAGTACTGTAGGGCTTGCATAATCTGATTTACTAGGTCGTATTATCTTTTGTTCCAGCCATTCTTCTATTTGTTCATCGACAACTTTCTGTTCCAGAGGTGACAAGCGACGTGGACTTTGATGGATCGGATCTTCATCGGTAAGTATTATTTTCATCTTAACATTACTTTCTTTCTTTTGATCGTCGGGTTTATATTCTTCAACTAGCTTTATAATCTTCTTTGCAATGTCTTTGTTTTCAAGGTAATGTTCATCACAAATAGTATTCTTCTCTTCTGCCAGCAGCGTTAGGTGAGTAATCTTTTCGAGATAAATACCATCAGCCGTGAATTTGATTTCAAAATCTTTAAGGATAGGATTTCCAAGTATAACATTAACCGGTATAGCATCGTCTTGTACTACGTGGAATTCAATATCAGCATAATAGTCATCGATTATAATCTTAGTTTTCAAGAGTCCCTCAGTATAGAGTTCTTGTCCACCAATTCCAGTTAGATGTATTGATGTTTCTTTGTCATAGCTGTCATTATCTGTTATAAATTTTCGAACTTCCGACCACTTAATCAAATTAACATCACTTCCAGTATCAAGTAATGCTTTCATTTCAATATTATTTATCTTTATCTTCTTATATGGAGTCTTTGAATCTTTGTCTTCTTTATCAATCTTTATTCTATCTTCATGCTTTTCAATATTTAATGTCTTTTTACCTTTATTACATTCAGTTCCTTTGTGGCCAAATTCGTTACATTTGAAGCACTTAATTCCCTTAGTACATGCTGGGGATTCATGATCTAAGTCACCGCATTTAAAACATCGTTTTACTCTATTGTTTCTTGAATATGGGATGGTAGATGTACTAGGTCGAGTCTGAATCTTCTCCTTAATACTTTTATAAATATCTAATTTCTTCCGAAATTCTTTCAGGTTGGTCGCTCCATACAAAATAGATTTATTGGATTCACTATCCTGGATGCCATCGATAACGTACTCAATTAGCGCTGCGTCTTCCACGTTCCCATGTAGCGCACATTCTTTCATATGAAGAAAATATTGTTGGTATGTTTCGTTTTTCCCCATTTTACGAGAACTAAGCATTTTGTGAATGGCGGCGCTATTTAATTTATATCCAAATTCTTCATCAAGTTCTTGTTTTAGAGTCTTATAATCTTTCACACCTCCAAGTGATCGTAAAAACAGTCTCGCGGTTCCCGTTAGAAGTCTCTTCGCGTAAACTAGTTTTTCTATTTCAGTCCAGTTCATTAGTTGAGCCGTATCTTCAAACTCATCAAACCATGTTGAAATTGGATAAGTATCGTCACCACTAAATGACGTCATCGACTTCTCCACATCCCCAAACGAGATGGATGGTGTTTCACGAGATTCGCGCTCTTCTCCCTCTTTGCAGGTATCTTTCTTCGGCGGCATCTTAAAATGTTAATCTTCAAATATAATGTTAATCTTCAGATATAAAGAACTTCTTCACTTCTTCTTTAGAGTCTTAATTAATCTTCACATCATCTTAAGATTATTCAATAAGCATCTTCATATCAATAATCTTTAGTCGTAAAGTCCGTTAATCATAGTTACGTCTTGAAATAATCTTAGTCTTCTACATAGGTACTTCGTAAATAATAAAAAATATTGACGTCACAAACAACGTCCCGTAGCATTCGTTTTCACGTCGTTTCTATTAACCGGGTGCTAGCAACAACGTCCCGAAGCATTCGGTACGGTGGCTCTATGCTCGTAGGTGACAGCTTAGTAATGAAATGACATGCCGATTTTTGTTGTTTGATTTCTTCGTAAATCTGGATAATTCTTCCACGCTGATACTTCTCTGGATCCCGGACGAGCCCCCAAAATAGTTGTGGGATCGTTGAAGAAAAGAATGGTCGAATTATTAACGTCTGGGATTTTATTGAATCTGATAAGCTTCTTACAGTTTTTCCTCGTTTGACAGACTCACTTATTCTTTTTTAATGTTGCCATTATACAGTGAAATTAACATAACGTAAAAAATAAACACGACAAAATAAACTTTCTCCCACATATACACATATACACACATACATATACATCCTTGGGGGCGTCGAGTTTAGTCACTGGATATAAGTATTAACACTATGCAAATATTTTTTTTAATGTGACAAGTGGCAGACGAGCAGACAGATCACCTGAATATAAATATACTTAAATAAATATTGGCAAGTCTTGATTAAGTCTTCAATGGCAAGTTTTAAGTTTGTCTTAGGTAAATGGCAATTCTAGACTTAGTCTTGAACGGCAATTCTTGACTTAGTCTTGAATGGCAAGTCATGACTTAGTCTTGACTTATTCTTCAATGGCAAAACTTGATCAGCCTTAAATGGCATGCTTTGACTTAGTCTTGAATTGTAAAACTTAACCAGTCTTAAATAGCAAGTCTTGACTTGGTCTTGAATGGCAAGTCTCAAATTACTTGGTCTTGCTAGTAGCCAACACTAACCTGCAGTCGCGTGGCTGATCTTGGGTGATAAAAAAAGTTTGTTCCTTGACTATAAATAGCGGTACGTTCTTTCTAAATAAATTAAGATATTTTTTCATGGTATTACAAAATGGTGGGCCATTTGAATTTTGAAAACAGTGATAACGTGATTTATTGTGCTATTTAATAATATTAATTGCACTAGCCTTAAATAAATTAGCTCAAATACTACCACAAAAACAGTTGGACTAATTTATAATTCGTTAATTTTGTCTTCATAATAAGATTTAAAAATTCAAATATACCTCAGATAACCCCCCCCCCCCCCTCCTCCCCTTTAGGTAAAGATTTCGAGGTCGAGGAGTTCTAAAGACATTCATGATTGTGTCAGTTGGCTTGTCTTCTATACTATTTAAGTATAAAGAGATAATTTCTATCGACAACGACAAGGCTTATAGGTGAACCGAAAACACGAAATGCACGATGTAATTGGACACAGCGCCATCTATCGGTTCATTTCTGAATTACGGTCCCGAAGCGACGTGAGGGCGGGCCATTAGTATGTGATATAGGTCATAATTTAATTTGTCATTTTGTTTTAGTCATAATTAAAAAAAAATAATAATAATCAATTCTTACAACATCTCGTACATTGACTTGACTCCGTACCTATTATACTGAATGAGCACTTGTGTTACAGATATCAGGCAACAGAGGTAACACGAATTTACACCCAGACACTACAAATAGAAGTGTTCATCACACGAATGTTTTTTCGGGGTGGGGAAAACACCCACGACCTTTCGCGTATGAGCCAGGGTCTCTATCAAATGCGCCAACCGGCCAGTCAAAATTGTTAAGTAGGTACTATTATTCATTAAGAGCCTTTTAAACGCGAGTGCGTAATGTTTGTCAGCACTGCCATGTCTATGGATGTGTCTAGTTTGTTTTAACACAGTCCTAATTAAAGTTTATTGACCTTCAATTCCTATCTGTCTCATTGAATAAGGTAGGTACGTTTAATTTGTTACAAGGTAGGACATAGCAGTGAAGAAACTATAAAAATAATACCTATTTAGTTCGATAGAATTTTAACGTCGTAAGGCCCATAAGCCTTTTAAAAGGCATAAAACAATTGATTTTTCATTGTGTTTGCTGTCTGGGCGTTACGACGTTAAACATACTTATGCTATTTATGGTTCCGGGGGCCAATAAATTAACTCAATAATACCATAATTTTCAGTTTGCATTTTTATTGTATAAGTAAGTAGGTAGTTTAGATTTCAGATAATATTATCACCATTTACTAATTTGTAGTTACGGTAATTTAGTGGTTTTAAGTGCGTTGTTTACATGAGAATAAATTGCAAAAATTTTCAATGTGACAAACGGCAGACGTGTAGACATCACCTGCCGGGCTAACATGCGCACCACGAGATAATTTGTCGACACTCGTATTTTGTCGGCGTAAGTTGCGTCTCGCTCATCTGACTGAGCGATGAGCGGGATAGAAGAATGCGCTCTCGCGAACGAGAGTCGACAAAATTTTGTCGCGGTGCGCATGTTATGCGGCGCATCTTATGCGCATGTTAGGCCTATTGATGTTAAGAGATTGCCGCCGCCCATAGACACCTACAACACCAGTAGAGTCACAAGTGCGATTCCAACCATTAACCCCCTTTCCCTTAATGGGGCCTCCAGTGCCCTCACCTATTCGGCGAAACACAGCGCAGGCGCTGCTTTACGCCGGCCTTCTATGAGGCCGTGGTATCACCCAATATCAGCTAAGTACCTCGTGGCCCCCTCACGGTTACTTGGCTGTTATTTATTTAACTACATTCTATGGGATGTGTAGCGAATGTTCGGTGTTAAGAAACAAACACAGTTTCGGTCTATTTACCTTGCTAATTGATTTACATTGAATATTCCTACCAACTAAACGCTACCTACTCTAGTTACTAACTGTATAGATGGCACTCGTGGTAAGGGTTATGACTGTCTCGGTGGCGCTTTCGATCCCCAGGTGGAGCCAAAAATTTGACCCTCAGTTTTTCTGTTCAGAAATTCTCAGCGACAACAGCTTGATGTCTGGAAGTTGACCGTCTTATACCTCCTGGTGGTCCTGCGCTCAATCTCTCTTCGGTCGTATTTCTATAGTACCTCTCTGTCATTCGTGCCGATCCATACTGAATTCACTGTACGATAGCTCGTTCGTGTGCGTAGCGATGTGACTACATTCTGGGCTATTTATTATGTGAAAAAAAAAACATTATACTTAATAAAAAACTAAAATTTTGATTGTCACGTTAAGGTTAATCAACAAACATAATAGACTGTCAAAAACCCAACTGGAGTCAAAAGCGTGCGTTTTTTTTTAACATTTGTTCTAATTTTGAAAATAATTTCTGATTGTTTTTTTTTATGCTAGAAGCGACAAACGAGCAAGCGGGTCACCTAGTGGTATGTAATCACCGCCGATCAGATGCGACTTATTTACTTGAGCATCGGCAAAACTTTTTAATCCGAATAACATAAAGTGCTCTTGTCTGTACAAGGGACTAAATAAAGAATCAAGGTTGCGTAGATGATTCTGAATGTCGGCTATAATTAAATAGGCGACTAAAATAGAGCTTGCTATCTGTGTATCTGTTTTATTTACAAATTCGTATGGAGGATTTGGTTATGATCTGCATTTTTTTACGTGATAGTTGATAGACGAGCAGAGGGATCACGTGATGGTTAGCGATTGCCGCCGCTCATAGTCACCGGAGTATTGCTGGAGGCACGAAAGTATAGCGATGACCGTTATTTTGCGCACTTGCAAAAAAGAAGACTCTCTATCAAAATTGATTTCTGCGCACTCAAGGTCATAACTACACTTTCTTGCCTCGGACTATAGTTACAAGTGCGCTATCTAGTTACTGAATAAGTTACTCAGAATAACTCTAGTTTTATTATTTACCGTTTTACAGATACGCACATCGCTGAAAGTAAATATTTTAGCGCGTGAAAATTAGTAAAATTACGCACCTCCGTAAATAATCTTGAAGTTTAATCTTATCTGTAAACATTTAGGTTATCTTGAGGTAAATATTATTGTTTGCTCTACTAATCTTTGAGAACTTTGACATATTTTAGAGATAAGGCATTTATTAGTTGACGATATCTTAGGCCTTTGATTCTACTTAACAGCTGCTATAATATTGAGGAAGTATAAAAATATGAAATGTTTTTAATGAAGTCCTTTGTCCTTAAAAATTTTTTGGCCATTTTGAAATAGGGCACCTACTTCGCTCAGATCATGATTTAAGATTTCTTTACCCTCACGTCGACCTAATGATAGAAATACGCATATAGATTTGAAAAATCCAAAAATGCATTGTATGGAAGGCGCGCTCTTATCCATTGACCTACCATCTATCTATACAGGGTGTATCTGTGAACATTTACATTCCTTTAACCACGTATTCTACCAACCATTCTGAACAACCTTTGTTCTATGACTTTTAAAACATTTGCATTAAAATTTTCATCTTTCCATACAAAGGTCACGTTGACGTGACTTGGTTATTTTGTATGGGTAACTAGTGTAATTTTTTTAAAATCATTTGTATATTTTATTATATTACTAGTGGCCCGCCCTCACTTCGCTTCGGGACCGTAATTCAGAAATGAACCAATAGATGGCGCTGTGGCCAATTACATCGCGCAAGCGTTTCGTGTTTTCGGTTTACCTATAAGGCTTGTCGTTGTCCATAAAAGTTATCTCTTTATAAAGAGTATAGATTTTGATATACATATGACTACTGGTTACAGGTACGTGTTCGATAAATTTCGTTGTTGAACAAATATTGTTCAGAATAGTTGATAGTAGAACACGTGGTTAAAAGGATGTAAATGTTCACAGACACAACCTGTACGTATATATAGTGACATACTACTTGGTCGTAAACACTTTTTGCCTACAAGTAGGTACAAGCTACAAATAAATCTCCCAGCAGACACGGTAAGCAAACAGAATTAATTTGCCAGTCAGCGTTTTGAGTAATGGTCGTCTTTGGTCATGCGATTCGTGTAGGCCAGGGCGGCCAGAATTATGGTTTCCTCGTCCTACGGTTGCTAGGAATTAACACACGTTTTGTTGTGATGGAAGACTTTGTTGTTGTGTGATATTATTATTTAGTTATTTGACAGGATACATTATAATTATTGTGTAATTATTATTATAAGTATACAGGGTTATTTTTTAAACACCGGCATCCTTCAAACCATCTTGTCTACCGGCCATTCAGAACAACAGTTGTTCTATGACTTTTGTAAATTCGCGAAAAAAATTTTCAAGTTTTCATACAAAATCGGTCACGTGGCTGGTCATTCTGAAAACTTTTCAACGAATTTCGAAAAGTCGTAGAAGAAATGTTGTTCAGGATGGTTAGTTAGTACCACCCTTTCTGGTTTGAAGGATGCCGGTGTTTAAAAAATAACCCTGTATACGTTGCAATTCCATAGGGAATCACTTAGGTATTTACACATATATACGAATAAATACAGTGTTTAGATACTTAATTCCTGTAATTCAGTGACTTGTAATAATAATACCAAGGTAATTTAATAATGCAACTGGGTAAATAGACGTGTGTACGACAAAAAACTGCGTAGCCCTAACCTTTTTACTCTTGGATAGTTAAAAACAAAGTAAAATCTTAAAATAGATAGTAATGAACATTCCTTTGTGTCAGGCTTGATCGATAGCCTATGAGGTGGTTCGTTTGCCATCCGTTAGCACTTGATGTACAACACTCGTACATGTTATAGTACGTTCGGATCCATTAATAATTTCACACAAAGACTCCAATCTACGCCCACGGTCGAACTACTGTACGGTTAAAATAAAATACCATTAAAAGGAAAGACATAGCATAAATACTGGTTTACACAGTACGAGCTGCTGTCTAACCTAACCATTAGACAGTTACATACTTTGCAATTGATTAGCAGTTGAGTAATTGTCCGGAATCCGATGCTTATGTAAATTAGACTGAAATAGAAAGAAACAGAAATAGAAATAATCTTTATTCAATTTAAGTCCATAGAACATTTATGAATGTCAAATATTATGTAAGCTACCGCTGATTCGGAAAGTTGATTTCTACCGAGAAGAATCAGCAAAAAACTCAGTTGTTACTCTTTTCAAATTACAATCAGTACAATTTTCATTCTGCTAATAATAAAAAAAAATCATTATTAAGATTACAGTTACAGTATGATAAACAATGCTTTTAACGTTTAGATAATCGTCAAAGTAAAATTATGAAATCAAATTATACATATAAAATAATAGACAAAGAAATTAACATGTCCAGGAATCCACTTCATTTAAATAATGAAAATGAAGAGAGACATTATCGTCACTAAGTACTTACGTCGTCTAGTCGTCGTCTAATAGTAAATTAACCATTTATTTGTGTTACCTTATTTCCCAAAATTCAAAAATTAATTATTTATTGATAACTTATAAAATGAATTAAACTTCTTTCAAATATTATTGTGAAGGCTTAATTTTATTACAGAGGTTCAGAGATTATTTATACAGGGTGTATCTGTAAATATTTACATACCCACGTGTGCTGCAAACTCGTTGAAACAACATTGAGTTTTGGAAATTAGAACTGAAAAAATAGAACTTTTCATACAATGTCGGTAACGTAACTCGACCGTTGTTCACGTGACGTGACTTTTTCGACGAATTTCCAAATATCAAAGGAAAATTTTGTTCGGTATATTTATGAATGGGCCGGCTCGACCGGAATGATACCACTGCCTCACAGAAAACCGGCGTGAAGCAGCTCCTGTGCTGTGTTTCGCCGAGTGAGTGAGGGTACTGGAGGCCCATCGGGGGAAGGGGATAAAAGGTTAGCAGCGCACTTGTGACTCCCACTGGTGTTGCATGTGTCCATGGGCGGCGGCAATTGCTTACCATCAGGTGATCCGCCTGCTCATCTGCTACCAATCACATAAAAAAAAAACTCGTAGTTAAATGGATGTAAAAGTTTACAGATACAACCTATGTAGACAATAAATATCTTGTGTTTTAAATGTATTCATGTATAATGTGATGAAATAACTAATCGGTTCAGGAATAAACGATAAGAAACACATTAAAGAGAGATAAGTCGTTTTAATGAGAGATGAAAACGGTCAGATGGAAGTCTCACAGAGTATATTATATATTTCGCGATCATAAAGCGAAAGCGAATACATATAAACAAATCGATACCCGACCGCCTGCGCCGCTTGCGTCATATAAACAAGCCACGACAACAACTGATAAAGACACAATAGCCCTTGCTCTTATGCAACCAGATAACAGCCGTTGCGCATTAACTCCCTTCATTCGACTAACGCCCATCTCTAAACGGCATAGAGACGAAAATCCTGCGAGATAAACGGCGAATACTTTCATAGTAGACCACGCTGCCGCACAGCTGTGTACGCCATTTACATAATCTGACCAAAGCAAAACCGGCTATGATGCACCCTATCAATAGATATTCAATCTAATGTCTACAGTGTTAGAGTCTGATTTGTATTGGAGTTTGCTTTTTGCAGTGCCTATGTACGTTACACACGCGAGCAAAGAAGACGTGTAAAGGTGACTTCCGCGGTGACAGTCTAGATTTTCTTCAAGCGATTGTATTAACTCTTGAAGTGGTTCCCACATAAATACTACATACCCTCATTAATTTAATACAGAGCATATTGATTGTCTATGCTTACAAGACAAATATTATTTACTTAACTTCAACAGTTTTACCGGTTACCTGCTTTTTTATGTGGTAGTTGGCAGACGAGCAGACGGATTGCCTGGTAAGCGATTACACCCGCAACACTAGTAAAATTGCGCTGCCAACATTTAACCCCCTTTCCCCCTCTCATTCAGCGAAACACAGCGCAAGCGCTGCTTCACGCAGATCATATGTGAGGCCGTGGTATTACTCCGAGCCGTCCCATTCATGCCGAAGCGTGGCTCTCTGCGGTTACGTCTTACGTTACGCTTGAGATTTCGATTAATTAATTAGTTCCATGGGTAACCACGCCTATAATTACAGTCAGTTGGTGCTAAGCGATGTGGGCCATTATTGGAAAAGGCGCAAAAACGATTTGCTTGCGGTCTACGCGTGCCCAATGGCTATAATAGAGGTCGGAGTCCACGGTTCATTACGCACTTAAAGGGTTCGGACGGAACTATTATTGTAGTAATCTGGAATGAGGTTCAAATACGGAATGGAAAAAATACCTAGATATATAAAAAAATTAAGTATTAGTACCTAATTAATGTTTTAATTACCCCATATTGCTATCCAGTGAAGAAGAAGAAGACAACATGTAGTCCGTATAAGCCCAGCCTTAATATTTTGGGTTTAATAACGGTTATTCGGCAACCGATTATTTCAAATGTTAGTTCATTATATGGATCACACGGATCCTCTACATAAAAATATGTAGAGTCACATTTCTTGATCCACTAGGTATGTTTTGAAAAGACCTATGTCCAGCGGTGGACGTTTATTGGATGTTGGCATAGGTCCGATCCGCGTGGCGAACATAAGGGGAGGCATATGCTTCCCCCAATGTTCTCCACGCGGATCAGTCCTGTCCCTCCCGCATCCAAGGAATTCCCGCGACCCTCACTAGATCGTCGGTCCACCTTGTGTCTTCTGTCACCTGCCACATAGGTACGGACCAAATATTACTTCGACATGTTATTACGTTACATTGCCCAAGGCTCAGCCTGAAAATCAGCGCCGCAGCGGCCTCTAGCTGCTGTATCAATTGCTGAGGTTGTGCCTTATTGGCGGCAAAACGTTACTACTATTGTAATACCATTGTACTACTACCTACTATTATTATTATTGTACATGTTATGTTTTTTTTTGTTATTTGCTTTTGTGGCCAATAAACGTTATCTATCTCTCTATATTACGGTGTTAAGCTACTTTCCATGCAGACCGTACCCGGGTTGACTTGTGGCTAGACAAGATTGCCGTGTTTAAAGATTTGCCACACATGCGCACCGTGGAAAACCCTACGCAATTACTGGGAGTCAGATTGTATGTCAGTTATTACTATTTCCAAGTCACGGTAGTTTTTGGAACCTGTTTCTGATTTTATCCGAAGATACAAAGGATTTTTCTTACCGTGAAATCAATTATTGTATAAAAACTCAAGTCATAAATACTAAAAGCATACTACGCAGTATGCTTTTAGCTGTAGGTAATTACTTACTTAGGCCTGTATTTGCTACTACAGACTGTGGGTATATTTGTGGGTTGATGTTGAGGATATTTCATAAACTAATTTAAAGAACTTCGCTCTAAAGTCCCAATCTTTGTCGGCGCTGGGTATCCAATACATCGCGTAAGCGTTTTGTCTTTTCGGGTTGCATATGTAAACCTTGGTAGCTTTAAAAAAATGATTAGCAATAATGTACATAATTATGTAATGGGTGTGATGTATGTATTTAAGTTTTATATTTGTGTTCCCACTGTTGTTTGATATCTGTAACTCAAGTGCTTAAACTACTTAGTACGACGTCAGGTCAATGTATGAGATGTTGTGTGAATTTATTAATATTTAACCACGCGGGAAACGCGAGTAAGCTTGTCAGCTAATATTTTATAGCTATTACGAAAATAAATTGCTAAAAGGTGTTATGAATATCTGAAAAGGTTGAAGGCCGCAGCGCTCGACTTGGCCACTACAAGGCACGAGTACTAGTGGTTCGCTTAGGTCAGTAGCTTTTAACCTTTGAGGAAATATTTACAAATGCTACATTTACACTTTGAAACAAGGTTGTAAATGGCATAATAAACAGTTATAAATGGAATAACTAGTCTTGTAAGAAAAACTCCTTTTTATGACTTTACTGGTAGAGTATTTCATACATTCATAATGAATGACATAACGACAGTTATGTTGTTATAGCTGTTATAATCGAGATCGAATCAATCGGTGTCATAATTAAATCAAAACTAATTAAACGTCGTAAGGCAGACAGCAGACACAATAGAAAATCAATTGTTTTATGCCATTTAAAAAGCTTTTGGATCTTACGACGTTAATGAAATACTCTACCGGTCGCGAGTTTTTGCGTTTAGTATAGTCACAAGTAATCTAATGTATGTGTCCCTGAACATTTACATGCCTTTAACCGTGTCTTGCACCAATCATTCACATAACAACATCTCATACATTAACCTGACTCCGTAGTAAGTAGCTTAAGTACTTTTGTTACAGATATCAGACAACAGAAAAAACACTCAGTGCAGGGGCAAGCAGTCCCGTAACTATAAATGAGGCTCTCCGGCTTAGGTTCAATTAATTAGTTAAAACTGTAGATTATATCTAAGCACGCGGCCGCGCGGCCTCTTGGGCTCGGAGCCTTTTGGGTCGGGGGCCCGTGGCATTTTTTCAGCCCTGCAACTCCATAGTTCCGCCCCTTTTTTGTTGACGCTGGGGAATGCCGCTGACCCGAAATGGGCCAACGTAGTCTTGCGACTCTTTATGCATACCCTCCTGCCGGGGTTATGTCGGGCTATCCTCCGGGTGGGACCGGAGGTATACCGACTAAACCCCAGCGACGCTCCCTCATCGCCAGAGTGGGGAGGAGACATGAAGAACCTTACTTCACGTCCCAATAGTTCCGCCCCTGACAGGCCTATTCTCCAGTGACACTTTTCCCACGCAGCCTTCACTGATGATGCTGACAAAATTGAGTCGGTCAGTAGATTATCCTAATTTTAAAGCGGCCACTAACACGACTAAACGGCGAGTCATTACAGCCATCATTTTGAGAATGAAACTCAACCATTTTGTATGTGTGACGAATAGAAATGTGTCACACTGACGGTTTTGTTTTTACAACTGTTCTATCCGGAGTCGTAACGACCTCAACCATATACCTAATGAGGCAGGTGGCAAACAGTAATAAAGACTCATTTAGGTGCTTGGTTTTAAAGTACGTTACATTACTTAATTAATAGACGCAGTTACACATTACGTAAGATAGCGAGTATTTCGTTTTTATGTTGCAACATACAGTCTTATTATAAGTAAAACCGGATGAGGATTATACTGTTAATAGAGATTAACCTATTTTCCTAGTCTTCGAGTTGTCTTTAAGATCAGGGTCATGGAATCCAATCACAAAAGTAATCAGTGTACGTTGTTTGCATAGCAGGCTTGAATAGTGTGGTCTATAAATAAATTGAGACAAAATCACATACATTGTCCTGGTCCCAAACTAAGGTTTTCCCTTGTGCTATGGAAAACCAAGCACAACGAAGGAATCACAAACACGCAGGCCCAACATAAATATATATTTAATCAACAAACATTTGTGTTGGTGCGGCAATCGGACCCGAAACCCTTGCATCTCAAGCGGCGCTCAAACCATTGCGCTAAACGGGCTCGTCAAGTGTTTTTTCTTTCTTACTTTTCTCACATTTTTAACTTTGAAAACATATAGTTGTCTCAGTCATAACATAAAGCTGCCTTAACCTCACTCTAACCACACCTCTATTTTTACAGTAGGGTTCATGGAGTAAAATTATTTCAACGAATAGTAATAGAACCTATCTCTTAAAAAACCTATGTTGGTTGAATGTAGCCTTCGTAGCTATAAAAGTTAAAACGCGTTTCAGTATTCGGGGGTAGGGTTGCCAAGCGAACGTATTAAGCTGGATATAGGCTTTTGGTTACGTGTCCGGCCAAATAGGACAATGTCCGGCCTTTGTTAGGCATTTATAATTTGAAGATTTCTGTTGTGTTTGTTTTTCGACGGGGTATAAAATGTAGGGAGTCCGGCTTTTTACCCCAATGTCCGGCTAGACTAGTTGGATTGTCCGGCTTTTCGTTCTGGCATTACTATTCTAAGGTTAGCCCGACTGTGCTCAGTTACGTTAAGCATTCGGGTTTTTTAACTGACTTGTCTAATGCTCTGGTCTGATTAAAATCAATTTTCAGTCAATTTGTTCCCAATCGAGCGTGAATATGGCCCGGCGAAGCAGAATATTACTTACGTGTTAAAACAGCGCATTTTAGCCGTTTAAGGAACGTGATTTGGGACCCATCCCATATCACGTTCTTGAAAGGACTAAAATTAAGTATCCCAATACTTATTTAACTATTTAGCTTCTGCGTATGCGAAAAATATTTTAGACCTAGTTTGAAATTATTTGTAAAAAAACAAATTTGTCCAATCCCTGAGCTTTTTCCATCTGATAGAAATATAAAGCAATAAAAAAGGCATCTAAGTAATTTAATTATAAAATGCTATTGAACCTTTATTTAATTCACAAACCTTTCACTCTAGCTTAAACAAACTGAAAGTGAATTGTTTCATATTGAATCGTTTCAACGTCTAGACGAATTTTAGATCAAAAGCTATGTAGCAATTATATATTTACTTAGCTACGTTTAGACGCTGACACATATATACATCTACTCAAATTAAAAGTCTTTATAGATACCTAATATTGGATATATTAATTAGAAAAAA
>JABMDO010000216.1:0-47864 GCA_014851415.1 Cnaphalocrocis medinalis | reverse complement strand
AACCAACTTTAAAGTTAATTGATAATAAATGTTTGGATTGGGTTGTATCTTGAACTTCTAGTCTTTTAATTTCGAGTGGAAAGGTCTCCAATGTTTAGCCTACTTATTTTGGGAAGGGCTTCAAGGGTCAAAAGAAAATTGTATGAGACTAGCCATAAAGTAGTATGGACGATTAAATACTATTAGCACTAAATGTAGCCTACTATAACAGTAGTTACCAGAAAATGTAGGTACCTTGGATTACCTCTATCATAGAATTGCATTCATAGGTTCAGGTCATTATTGGGTTTTTGGTTTGTAAAACGTATATTACAAATTTTACGATAAACTTACCACATTTTTTACAAATATTTTATAAGCACATAGGTTTTCTTTCGTGGACTGGAGTCCGGTCCAACCAACAGTGAATATTTGGTACATTTTGACGTTTCATGTCAGCAGTACGAATTTTCGTACATTTCGTACAGCCCCTACATGAGTTTGAAATACTCAAAATACTATCCCCTATCGAAAACTATCATTGTGATGCATACGAAAGAGGCAGAGCAATAGTTTACGTTATGTCAGTTTTAGATGTCAACTCATGGTAGCGCTACTAACAACACCCATAGAACAACCAAATGTCGCTAAAAAAAGCTAGACCAATCGTCTCCGTAATGCCATCTGTCGGAAGTTTCATTCGCAAAAATCCTAATTTCTAAAACATTTCTGTTACGAGTACTTATGATCATAGTCAAATATGGATATGTATGGACGATTGTAGAAATCACTAAATTCGACTTCAATATCGAGTACACGAGAATTGTCCCCCCTCCTGGTACAAACTATTCTAATGTTAGTGACTATGAAATTTTAAAATAAAACCGTTTAACAATATTATTGCATCTGTAAATGCTACGAAATATGTCATTGCAATGTGCTACGATTCGTAGCACATGGCACATTCGTAGCACTTCTGCCTACGCATGCTACGAGAAAGCCGTTTTTTCCGTGGTCAAACTGTCTCTTAAGTTCCTATAAGGCTAACCTAGTTTTTTTTTGTCGTATTGTCCATTGTTGATTTCATCTTCAGATCTCCACACACTTCTTCGTCCGTAAACATTCATTGGATACAATTAAAGCTCGCCATGAATCATGCCAACGTTTACAAATAGACGTCTTCATCAGGATCCTGAGCCACGTCTTTGATCAAGCGTCAGCATACTTGGCGATTCTCGCTAACGAGCTATCGACGGAACAGGACTAAGGATAGTTCGGTTTTATTTATTCAAGAAAAGTCTGAGTGTCTGGCGTTTGACTGGCCGGATGGCGCATTTGGTGGTAACCCTGCCTCGTATGACAAAGTTCGTGGGTCCCCAGCCTGGAAATTCTGATTCTGAACCAATAGCGTCGTAAGGCCCAGAGCAGACACAATAGAAAATCAATTATATTATGCCTTTTTAAAGGTTTTTGGCTCTTACGATGATAATGTTTCGTATTAGTTTATGCTGGAAGTTATAGTCCGAGGCAAGAAAGTATAGTTATGACATTGAGTGCGCAGAAACCAATTTTGATAGAAAGTCTTCTTTTTTACAAGTGCGCAAAATAACGGTCATCGCTATACTTACTTTCGTGCCTCCAGCTATATCTCTATACCTATATACTAGTGGCCCGCCCTCACTTCGCTTCGGGACCATAATTCAGAAATGAACTAATAGATGGCGCTGTGCTAAATTACATCGCGCAAGCGTTTCGTGTTTTCGGTTTACCTATAAGCCTTGTCGTTGTCTATTGAAGTTATCTCTTTATAAATAGTATAGAAGAAGATAGATAGAAGATAGTTTAGATAGTATGAATAGATAGGTATTTGTAAAGTGCAACCGTGCATTTATGTTCATGTAAAAATAAATTGTTAATTAGGTTAAATTAACGCGCGTCAATCACTTAGATTTTTCACCAGTTCACGTATCACACCGACACGGCAGGCGCGTACTCATTATCAATCTTTAGCTATATCAGTATTCTAAGTTATCATCAGCAATTAACCCTCTTATCCCTATATCAATTCTATCATTTAAAGGTGTCCCGTCCAGTATTAATGAATAAACAATTGCAATTATAAATAACCCGTTAAAAATAGACAATCCATTTGCCCATTCCATCAATAAGACCTGCAATTTCTCTTTCAACTGATCTACAAGATCCAAGAATAGCTCATCTCCACAGCATCAGTCAATCAACAGTCACAACAACGTCGGCGGACAGCGACATCTAGCTTTACTTCCTAGAAACTCCGAGCTGTCAGATGCAATCGCATGCGCAATGTGGAAACATGCAGTACTGTTTGTTTGCATCGGCTGCTTCCTCATCGCTGAAATAGATCGCGAAACTGCTGATTAGTTGGGGATTTAAGGTGCCACTGCAGTGCAGGGAGGACTCACGCTTCGGCGTGAATGGGCCGGCTCGACCGGAGTGATACCTCGGCCTCATAGAAGACTGGCGTGAAGCTGCGCCTGCGCTGTATTTTGTCGAGTGAGGGTACCGGAGACCCAATTGGGGGGAAAGGGGGTTAAAGGTTGACAGCGCACTTGTGACTCTACTGGTGTTGCAGGTGTCTATGGGTAATTTCGGAGAAATATCGATTTATCGCCAGTCTGCTACGGTAATAACATCTCGATGAGAATGACCCATATGGGCTGATGCTTTACTTTTTACTATACCTATTATGTGCGTCTATCAGAATTTTGATTACAGTGACAGTAAGATTGTGGAAGAGCCACGCTTCGGCATGAATGGGCCGCTTCGACCGGAGTGATACCACTGCCTCACAGAAAACCGGCGTGAAGCAGCCCCTGTGCTGTGTTTCGCCGAGTGAGTGAGGGTACCGGAGGCCCACCCTGGGGGGAAGGGGATAAAAGGCTGGCAGCGCACTTGTAACTCCATTGGTGTTGCAAGTGTCCATGGGTGGCGGCAATTGCTTACCATCAGGTGATCCGCCTGCTCATCTGCTACCTATCTCACATAAAAAAAAAGATGAAAGTCGACTAAGGAAATTTGGTGTGTGGCTGTACGTACATACCTATCTCAAATACAATTTCATGCTAAGATTGAAACTTCTAAAACAGTTAATGTATCCAATGTTTGTCTGCTCCCACGCACCAGATCGCAAAACCGCAACACGTCAATCCAATATCACAAAACACACTTGCATCTGCCTTATAAACGTTACCCAACGATGTACAGTGGCCAGCACATCAAGTTACTACAATCTGTCAAATTTCCTCAGTTGATATTGAACCAAACACGTTTGACATAAAAGTGAGGTTCGATTGAAGAAATTTGACAGATTGTAGTAACTTGATGTGCTAGCCACCGTACAGTAGGACGTGACTAACCGAATCGCCTATTATCTCTAGTGCGATAAAAAAAACAAATGCCATATCGTGGCAGTCACCCATTAATGGGGGATGCTATCGCGTATGAAAAAACCGCTAGATGGCGTAGGTACCTACTATTAGCACAAAATAATTACACACAGAAGGTAGACTCAGCCTGATTTTGAATTAAGAAGAGTTCGTTGACATATGCTAGGGTTGTTGCTCGGCATGAGTACATAAGCGCGCGGCCTCTACCACAGACTTCGACAGTTTGACAATCTTATGTCATAGGCTAGGATGAATGTGGTCGAAAAGGCGTATTTCCCCGTTAGTGCGCATGCGTCAGTACATGACACGTTTTTAGCTCTTAGTGAGCAGCCTACTTTCTGTGTGTAATTATTTTGTGCTATTAGGCTGAGGTTCAACTTCAACGTCTTAATTCTACAGTATGATATCTAGCGGATACATACGCTAGCCCCCATTCTAATGAGTTAAACAGGTGGCCATGCGTCCAAAAAAAACTCGTCGCAGAATTTCAAGATGTTTTTTGCTGGTCACTATTCTAACCTAACCAATATTTTTGTGATAAAATATTTATTTACTAAACTCTACAAAACAAAAATTAAATACTGGTGACGTTAAGCTAGAACTACTGTTCTAGCTTAACCAGAAAAAAAAATTGGAATTCCGGGACAAGTTTTTTTGGCCTGAATTGCTCGCAACCCCATTCGGTATAATCGGTATTCTACGGTACAAGCAAGCAACAGCAAAAGTAGATGATCAAAATTAAAAACTTTATACTCACTATTGAGCGGAGTTTGTGTCAAAACTGTATGGTGTCAAATTCATACAGTTCTCACGCATACTCCGTATAGCCTGAAAGCTGAAAGTTCATACAGTTCTGACCAGTAGCGCTACCTTGAGTTGACATCTAAAACTGACATAACGTAAACTATTGCTCTGTCTCTTTCAAATGCATCACAATGAAAGAGACAAGGCGATAGTTTTCTATAGCGAGGATAGTATTTCAAACTCATGGTAAGGCTACTAGTATACTTAGAGTTTATGATTTTGATCATCTACTTGCTGTAGACTGTACCTACGTAACCATCAGTATTGCGCGTGATCGTGTCAGTCGCGAGGCCTGTGTTGTGGGTGGTGATTGACCACTGCCAACGCTATTCTCGACGCGGCTGCGCCTGCGCTCATTGGCTGGACCGTTCGACTGAATAATTGACTGCGAGATGAAGCGGTTGTCATTCCATCCTCGTCTTGAAGGTCGGTCCAGTACTGTGCGTTCCTAGCTGAATTTTCTACCATGGACCTCAAATTTGTGGAATGTTTTTTTTATGTGATAGGTAGCAAACGAGCAGTCACCTGATGGTAAGCAATTGCCGCCGCTCATGGACACTTGCAACACCAGTGGACTTAAAAGTGCGCTGCCAAATTTTAATCCCCTTCCCCTCCCCGGGTGGACCTCTACCTTCACTCACTCGGCGAAACACAGCACAGGGACTGCTTCACGCCGGTTTTCAAGAACAAAACACAACAAGATAGGCGGCATTATATTCAATTTTTATATTTTTAGATAAGTAAGTATATCTTATTATAAGCTGATTTCGCCAGTAGCGGGGCTGCGCTTGCGCCGGTCCGCCGGCAGCGCTAATGGTGATTTGTGTGCCAAGCCTCGTTAGGCGGCAACCGAGCGAAGCACCACCACCTCTTTAGCTATACTTTAACACTGTTTAAAAATTCCTACTTAGCTACTGTCGCAATGAGGTGGAGGCGGTATTGGTTTGAAATATCTTTTATTTGCTTTTCTGAAATTAATAGGTTAGTTCACTACCACAATCTGGGAGGATATTCCCTCCAAGTCCCCAAACTATAACGTGAGGTCTGGACCCTCCTTACTCTAGTTCCTCGCGATACCGTAACGCAGGCGCGAATGCGTTCCCGAGAGCGTGTCTGTTTATTTTTCAATGCATGACAGATTCCCATCATAAAATCAAAGGAGTTTACCATCGTTACACTACACTTGTCTTAAATACTACCATATTATGCCTGGAACAGATCTTATAAAACGGACATGTTTTTGTGAAGCACTTTTTTTAATGATACCACCACCCTGGCAACCTTGCCCTGCCACCTAGGCAGACAAGCCGACGAATCACGATGGCAAGCGATTACCGCCGCCCATGGACACCTGCAACACCAGTGGTGTCACAAGTGCTTACCTTTTTTAACCCCTATTACCCTGGATTACCCTCCGGTACCCTCACTGACGCAGCGGAACACAGCGCATGCACTGCTTTAGGACGGTTTTCTGTGAGGACGTGGTATTTTCATGCCTAGTCGTGACTCTCCCACTGTTAAAAAAGTTGGATAAGCTATTCAACTAATTGAAACTCGATAACAGCGCAATTAGATACCCTTCCTGAATAACTGAAATAATATCAGGAAAGAGCAATTCGAGCTCAAGTTATTTATTGCTGAATATTTATTCATTCAGTGGAATTCCACTAAATGTCAAAGGAATAAATCGTACGTGAGCGCCCAACAAAAAATATCGCTTTTGGAGATCCTAATTACAAGGGCTAAGTTACTATGGAAAAGGATTGCTACTCATTAATTAAAGCTTGCATGTAAACTAAAAATAGGCATATTTTTTATAAGGTTCCGTGCCTGTAAGGAAGGAACATAAGGAAGAAAGAAAGATAATACATTTATTAACTTAATTTTACACCACAACACATAATTATGATACAGACGAATGACTTATAAAACAAATTATGTAGGTACAGTCGAGTTCAAAAATATCACTTTAGGACTTTGTCACAAAACATATTTATAAGAAAGTGGAAGTCGTTTTCTTATACATATGTACGTGTAAAGTGTATAAATATTTTTGAGCTCGACTGTACCTAACTAGTTAATCTTAACTCAAATATCAAAAAATCCTTTACAACTATGGACAAATAGGTCTAAATCACAATGAAAGCATTTTTACCTATTATGTATAGAATTTACATCAGACCTAATCATCTTTTCAGTGTGTCTTTCCCAATTACGTCCCAGTACGCTTGGACCCTAAATCCTGGTACCAAATCCAGAGATGTAAGCTTGGATTCAAACCTACAACCTCCTGTTCGGAAGTCGCCAGCTGTTTTCGGATCTACTATCGCTCTGTCCACTAAGCTACCGTTTATTCACTGATCTACTAATGATATACATATTATAAGAAGTCAGGTATGGGGAATGTATGATATGTTGTATGAATTTATTCAATTTATAATCGTGCCGCAGCCGCCGTAGCAGGCCCCCCCACAAGGTAGGCCAACCATCTAGTGAGGGTCGCGGGGTAGTTTCTTGAATGCGGGTGGCACATGACAGATCTGAGTGGAGAACATTGGGGGAGGCCTATGTCCAGCAGTGGACGTCTATTGTCTATAAAATGATGGTTTGAGCGCCGGTTGAGACGTAAGGGTAGCGGGTTCGATTCCCGCACCAACTCAAATGTTTGTTGATGAAACAGATATTTGTGTTGGGTCTGGGTGCATGTGGTTCCTTCGTTGTTTCTGGTTTCCATAGCACAAGGGAAAACCTTAGTTTGGGACCACGACAATGTATGTGATGTTGTCTCAATTAATTATTATTATTAAAAAAAATACCTAAATATATTACGAAGTGGCACTCCATACTAATCGCGCACTTTGTTTAGCGTTACAAATGTGTAAAGTTATGAGTAAGGGCGGGAAGTGACGACCCGGGCCAGGAGTAAATCAAACGAACAAATGCTGGGGCATTGTCTTAGGAAATAAAACAATGCTGACATAGGGATGTGTGTATCAGGGGTGCGACATACATCTAATTACGTAGGTACTATAAAGGGTCGACGTTGACCTGAGCTGACGTACGAGTAAGTATTTAGGTATACTATTTGTTAAGAGATAATATCTTCTACAGACAATCTCAAGGCTGGTATATAATATGATCTGGGGAAGGTCCTGGTAGTCCAAGGCTATGCCGGATACCCATAACCGTTTCCCACTTGGGCGACGAGGGAACGCCGCTGTGTTTTTTAATCGGTATGCCTCGGGCGCATACCCAGAAGAGAGCCCGACACATCCCGCGATGGGCCCCGCCAGCTCGGGTATGCGTAAAGCACGCATTTTCCTCAGCGACAAAAAACTTATAATAATCTGATCCAAAAAGACGAAACCCTTGCGCAATAGAATCGACTTCGAGCGCCATATGTTGGCAAAGATTGAAACTAATAGCAAAACTATGTTCCAAAACAAAGTGAGCGAGTCACCTAATGAAGCGCAATCACAGCCGCCTATACGAACATTTATGTGATAGGTGGCAGACAAGCAGACGAATCAACTGATGGTAAGCGATTACCGCCGCCCAAAGACACCCGCTACACCTGTGGAGTCGCAAGTGCGCTGCCATCCTTTAACCCCCTTTCCCCTATTGGGACTTCGGTACTCTCACTCACTTTGCGAAGCATAACGCAGGCGCTGCTTCATGCCGGTCTTCTGTGAGGACGGAATATCACTCCGGTCGAGCCGGCTCATTCATGCCGAAGCGTAAATTTTGATAATTGAGAGAAATAAAGGATTTCAGAACTGCCCAGAAAGTTCGATCTCGAAGAATATCCCGTTAACCGATTCACTTGGGAACCTTCATCAACAGGATCTCAAGAAAAAAAATCACTATAGAAAAACAGCTCTCAACAAAGACGGCCCTAATGTCCCCGAAGTTGCTACAAATGATGCGCGCGCGCCTGTCGCGGCTCCAACTAATTGGGGCAATCCATCCCGGGGAACGCCGGGGTTCAGGCTATGCGTGTTTGGGTTACAGTGATTTGTAGGTGTAGTTTGGGTTACGGCGATAGTTACAGATGACCCGGATTTGGTTACGAGAGATTTTTTTTTATGTGATAGGTAGCAAACGAGCAGGCGGATCACCTGATGGTAAGCAATTGCCGCCGCCCATGGACACTTGCAACACCAGTGGAGTTTCACGTGCGCTGCCAACCTTTAATCCCCTTCCCCTCCCCTGGTGGGCCTCCGGTACCCTCACTCACTCGGCGAAACACAGCACAGGGGCTGCTTCACGCCGGTTTCTGTGAGGCAGTGGTATCACTCCGGTCGAGCGGCCCAGATAATTGAGAGAAATAAAGGATTTCAGAACTGCCAAGAAAGTTCGATCTCGAAGAATATCCCGTTAACCGATTCACTTGGGAACCTTCACCAACAGGATCTCAAGAAAAAAAATCACTATAGAAAAACAGCTCTCAACAAAGACGGCCCTAATATCCCCGAAGTTGCTACAAATGGTGCGCGCGCGCCTGTCGCGGCTCCAACTAATTGGGGCAATCCATCCCGGGGAACGCCGGGGTTCAGGCTATGCGTGTTTGGGTTACAGTGATTTGTAGGTGTAGTTTGGGTTACCGCGGTAGTTAAAGATGACCCGGATTTGGTTACGAGAGATACCGACTGTGGGAGAGCCACGCTTCGGCATGAATGGGCCGGCTCGACCGGAGTGATACCACTGCCTCACAGAAAACCGGCGTGAAGCAGCCCCAGTACTGTGTTTCGTCGAGTGAGTGAGGGTACCGGAGGCCCACCTGGGGGGAAGGGGATAAAAGGTTGGCGGCGCACTTGTAACTCCACTGGTGTTGCAGGTGTCCATGGGCGGCGGCAATTGCTTACCATCAGGTGATCCGCCTGCTCGTCTGCCACCTAACACACAAAAAAAAAAGAAAAATAAATTGAACTTTGACTTTTTGCACACCAATCGAGTGATTCCACGGCCTCACGAAGGCCGGCGTGATGCAGTGCCTGCTCTGTGTTTCGTCGAGTGAGGGGACCGGAAGCCCAATTGGGGGGAAAGGCGGTTAAAGTTTTTTTTTTATAAATAAATTGAGACACCATCACATAAATTGTCCTGGTCCCAAACTAAGGTTTTCACTTGTACTATAGAAACCAGATACAACGAAGGCACCACAAACACCCAGACCCGACACAAATATCTGTTTCATCAACAAACATTTGTGTTGGTGCGGGAATCGAACCCGCGACCCTTGCGTCTCAAACCGGCGCTCAAACCATTGCGCCAAATGGGTCGCCAAGTTTAGCAGCGCACTAGTGACTCTACTGGTGTTGCAGGTGTCTATGGGCGGCGGAAATCGCTTACCATCAGTGGCCTTACCATGAGTTTGAAATACTATCCTCGCTATCGAAAACTATCGCTTTGTCTCTTTCATTGTGAGGCATTTGAAAGAGACAGAGCAATAGTTTTGGATAGCGAGGGTAGTATTTCAAACTCATGGTAAGGCCACAGGTGATCAGTTCAGTAGGAGTTCAAAAATAAGTATACAGTTTAGGACCTTGTCACAGTATTTATGTATAAGAAAACGGCTTCCACTTTCTTATAATATGTATTGTGACAAGGTCCCAAAGTGTACCTATACATATTTTTGAACTGGACTGTACCAAAAGGTGGAGTCAGCCATCGATTACAACGCGCAACTTTTTATCTTTTTCAGTTTCAATTTTGTCAGTGAATGTTTTTTTTAAATATATTAAGGACAATCAATATGACCCACTCCGCCTGATGGTAAGCGGCCGTGAGATCCAAATATGAGATTGACAGGCACAAAAGAACAGACAAAGTGTCCATTGAAGTCTTGTCCTTTTTCCTGTACTATTGAATTAACGTTTTTATAAATAGTACAGATACCGGTACGACATCCAAATCTTCAAAAAACGAGCCTATACCCTAAAGGGCCGGCAACGCATCCGCAATCCTTCTGGTGAAGCTGATGTCCATGGGCGGCGGTGTTCACTTACCATCAGGTGACCCGCTTGCTCGTTTGCCTTCCTATATAAAAAAAAGATAGATAGCTACATAAAATTCGTTAAGTAATTAATATAGCTACATTACCACCGCTACGTAAGTATTATAGCGGAATTCCTAAGTATACTCCACTAAAACTGGTTCGCGCTACTATTCGAGCGCACATCTGTCCACATTTGGATCTCCTCAAGCGCCACATATTTTGCCGAAAGAGCGTATATTTTCACAAGAAGCAAAATAAACTTTGCTTCTTAATCCTGATCGGCCGAATACGTAGGTTTCCATATGGTTCGGGTACAAACATTCAAACTACGTTCTCACAATAAAATTTATGGCTTGCATAAACATTAACAAATGGTACGCAGAATATAAGAATAGGGCCGTGGCTCTACTTTAGTAGAAGCGAAATAAATTACTTTTTTTTTCTACTGACTTATAAGTACCTAATAGTAAATATCTGGAAAAAGGCCACTTTTAGCAATAATTAACTTGATTGTTACTTGTCGTGTAAAAAATATTGTTTAGCATCTCGAAACATTCAATTTACTTGCATCGAAGTCTGTAATGTTTTACTTTCTTAAAAAATATCCTATTGTCGCCACAATCAGTGTAAATTGGTTGGTGGCGCTAGTTTCGTCGATATAGCCCCTTAATTTTTTACACTGCACAGTGGAACATCTAATTTTTCGAGTGAGATTTGTGGTTAAATGACGGACAATGTCATTCGGGCATTGGTCATTTTCATTCATTTTTCTCTTTCTGAATGAACTTTGATTGTTTTCCAGAAGGGGTACAGGATTTTTTTCAGACAATCGTTATTTGTTGAAAAAAGTATATCTTTACTTTATCGGATAAAATAATATTACCATCAAATTATATGTTTGCTCGTGTCTACAAAAAAAAATCACCAATAACTAATTTGCAAAGTACGCGACCTCTCACCAAACGGCGGCGATAACTTTCATCCAGCCATACAAACAGACAGATTAATCCTAACCCTCTCAGAGGACTTCAAAGCGACCGCTAGTTATTACAAACACGCTTAAAATTAAATATTAAGAACAATAAACAAAACGTGTTGCTACCAACGTTTATTTTGCTTATCCTATATCGCCGACGGCCGAAGACGCGTATCATTGGTTAAAAATAACATCGGACTCTTAAAGCTGAAGGATTAAGGTTCAATTTGGAATGGTAGTTTAACAGTTAGACTTGGTCAACCTATCAAGATTTTCAGAAATAGATATGAATATTTCTATTCCATTATGGTTTTAATTTATGTATCGCTTCCGTCGGATCGACAGCGAAAACAAATAGAGGTGGAGCGTAAATTTCGTCAGTTCAAATCGGGATATTTTCATTTAGGAATGCGTTCCCAATTAGAAAATAATTTGTTTGGCAGGAATTGTTTATTCTTTTTTAAATTTGAAATAACGAAATCAAACTTGTCTCTATTCCATTGAGCTAAGTAATAAAGTAAACTTTAATTGAAATGTTATAAAATTTATTAAAAATGAAATAAGCTGAATATGACACCATAATTAATGCTCAAGCAATTGTTTATCTATACCTAAAGGTGGTTCTAGCTGAAACGGTCTCGCAAAATACTAACTCAGCTTACTTGGAATAAATGCCGTCTTTTCTAATAAAATAGTATCTACTTTATCTATCTATCAGTATATTACTTGTTCAGGTGATAATCGAGCAAGCGGGTCACCGGAGAGGTGACTGCAGGCTTTTAAAAAGGAGTAATATGTACCTACAGTCAGCCACTCCCTGTCAAATTTCCTCAATAGATATTCTATCTAATGTTTATGACAATAAGATGAGAGTCGATTGAAGAAATTTGTCAGTTTTGTATACTTTGATGTGTGGCTGTATGTCCTTGTCTTGTCTGTTCATTAGAATGTTATCTAAACAGTGATAGAACCCGCAGCCATTACTTAAATAAGCTAAGCTCTGCATTTTAATTATACGAATGTAAACTTAAAGATATCAATGTGTTATTACCATAATTTTTGAAGCTTTTGACAAATGCTGAACGTCTGGCATGTGCATCTTTCTGTTTATTGCATTAATAAAAATCCGAGTATAAAAATGTTTAAGCACCTAGTTACTTACGTGCATGTTTATAACGTGTCAATAAAGTCATGAAATTAATTGATGGCGCCACTGCCACTCAAGTCACTCCGTTAATTCCCCAAAAGTCCGTTTCCAATACTTTCTTAACGCATTACAACCATGCTATTAATATTTAGAAGCAATAAGTGGGGCCACCTATAAAGTATCAATGGCTAAGCTCCCCGTCGACGTCTCGCTTAAATTCTCACGCGTCACAAACAAACCTATTTTAAGTGTTTAGGAAAAGGAAAAAAACAACGGTCCCGTAATGGTGAGAAAATAAACAATGAAAATAATAACGCGGTTGGTTAAGCTAATGAGTGATTCAGAATTTTTAAAGACTATACCGAGGATTCGAGTTAAAAGGAATGGCGTAATGACTTGGATCATTCTCCAAGAATTGACAAACCACCGCTACAAACAGAGTACATACAATGGCGGAATTTGGGGGAGGCCATTGCCCAGCAGCGGGACAACATAGGTTAAATAAAAAAATATCAAGTATTGTTTAGACTTCAAATAAATTTTATGAAGGTAGGATATCAGTGTCACCATTTATTATTACAACTACAAAAGAAAAACTATTTTAATGTATGAAATACAAATCTGAAATAAGCATAACGAACGTTTACCAGTTAATTCAGCGGTATTATCGCTGAAAGTAGTTTCAATCATACTACCTACAAGCAAAAAACATTTTACTATTATTATTTTATTTTCAAAATAAGCCCGAGTTGATAAAAATATATTTAATTTAAACTCAAGCTCGTTAAATATGAAAATATTTTGACTACTGCGTATTTTACTGGCTATTTCGACAAGGCCCTCAATAATTCTCGCTCTACAGACTATTTCCCAGGTGTTTTTTATTTAAATATAAAACTTACAATAAACAACAGTGCTTCATATTTTTTCAAACTTTTTAAAATTATTGGTTCTAAAAATACTTGCACATGTAGAACAAAACGCTTGTGTCAGACGGTTCCGCTCCGTGACGATTGACAAATCGGCCTAATGTCCTACCACTGTGCAAATAGGAGCTCTGGAAAAACATATTTTAGATAAATTTAGTTCCGAACAAAATTAGCTTGAGCAAGAAAAATGCATGTCACTAGCATGTCTCACGTTTTTATTTTTGACCCACTGTGCAATATTGTGTTACTGGAAAAAAAATACGCTTGCATTCTCCGCTGAACTGCAATCCATACTAATACTATAAATGCGAAAGTAACTCTGTCTGTCTGTCCGTTACTCTTTCACGCCAAAACTACTCAACGGATTTAAATGAAATTTGGTACACAGTTAATCTAGACCCTGAGAAAGAACGAACATAGGCTACTTTTTATTGCGAAAAGGGGGTTGTAAGGGGTTGAAAGGGGGATAAAAAGTTACTTTTCCACGCGGTAGAAGTCGCGGGCGGCCGCTAGTTCAACATAAATGCAAGGTGTATCAATGAACATTTACACTTAGTCAAGTGACAGACTTTGTATAAACAGTTGATTTTTTCTGTGATGTTCCCAAAGTCATGGTTCAAGCAAATGTTGTTCAACATAATTCGTTTAAGACGTGGTTGAATGATGTACTGACAGCCACACAATCAGCTTACCACAATCTGTCAAAATTAAGGTGGGAATTTAAATAGAAATTTGGCATTTTTGTATACATTGATGTGTGGTTGTCTGTACATTACATTTAAAAAACGCAGTTGAAATTATTTCATCAAAATAAAATTAAAAGTTTGTCACTAACACTATTCACTTCTAAAACATTTTGGTTTTTCAAGATTCCAAAATGTTCTCGCACTAATTTTAGCGTGTCTTACGACCCTTGTAACGAGGGGTTGTAAAACAAAATGGCGAGATAAGATACCACAAACTTTATCGTCCACGTGCAAGCTAAACTGCAATTTGTCATTTTTTCGAGAGTCTGTCACTAAGATAGAATGTGAGAATGAAGTATGAAGTATACTTAGAGATGCTATATGTACAGACAGCTAAACTGCACATCGGGTTACTACAACCAGTCAAATTTCCTCAAATGATTTTCTACTTAATTTGTTTGACAGTTTTGTATACTTTGATGTATGGCTCTACGTACGTACAGTTTAACGTTTTTTTTTTTATTAGTCTAAGTATAGGCCAACATCGAAGTGACCCTAAAGTTTGCTTGTAGGTACTCGTAAGTTAGGTTTCTAGAAAGTTGATCAAACGCTTTGAACACAGTAAAAAATCTTGCCACAATTTTGGGTTAGAATTTTTATAAATATTGATTCTTCCACATTTTAAAAGAAACACAGTCATTATGTTTCATACTAATGGATGTGGATCGTGTGTGGGCCTGCATGAGTCAGCATAAGTAAGTATAACATCCTATCTCAGATTCGCTTTATGGAAATACAACAAAAACCATTACTACCCCCAAAGCACACCCTACCTGCACCTGCACACCCTAGATGTGCTCAAACGTATTGAAAATGAAAACGAATTTATTATAGCTCAAATTATACTTAAAACTAGGATTATACAAAATAAATAAAATGTTATCTCAATCATAATAATGTTTCCACTGGTCATTCTAAATACCTATAAAATTGATGAGACTATCGTCAGCTCATGGCGAATAAAGCACTTACGAAATTCGGCTTAGTAAGGGGTTCGCTTAGTATACTTAATTGGTAGAACAGCCACCCTTGGAACAGTGGAAGGTTGTGGATTCGAGTCCCGCCTGATCCTGTTCCTGAAGTGAATTATTTACTTAAGAATTTTTTTTTTTATGTGATAGGTAGAAGACGAGCAGGCGGTTCACCTGATGGTTCTGATGAAATTGCAAAGAATTGCTATAGGTAGCAAAAATAAAAATTATAATGGAGTTTAAACCTTTATAAACAGTATAGATGACGACGGTGAACCTAACAGAACTCGAACTGCAACTCCACAAGTCCCGTATATTGTGCCAATATTCCTCAGACTCGAACCCTCGAGTGGGCGATAAATCACCGTTTTTTACCCGCTATCTGAATGCCGTCACCTCTGATGCGACTTGCAAAGTCGGACTCGTAAACACATGTGTATTTTATGGGGTAGTGTAGGCTATCGATAGGATATGAAAAAAAAACAATTGTTTTTTTATGTGATAGGTGGCAGACGACCAGACGGATCACCTTATGGTTAGCGATTGCTGCCGCCCATAGACACCTGAAAAATCAGGCCCCTAATTCTTGTGATTTTCGATATCCATACTAATATTATAAATGCGAAAGTAACTCTGTCTGTCTGTTACTCTTACTCAACGGATTTAAATGAAATTTGGTATAGGCAGATAATCTAGACCCTGAGAAAGAACATAGGCTACTTTTTATTGCGAAAAGGGGTTGAAAGGGGGGTAAAAAGTTACTTTTCCACGCGGACGAAGTCGCGGGCGGCCGCTAGTGAAAAATATGGCGGAATATCGCATAAAAAGAAAATATTTATATTCATTGAAAAAGTGACTTATGGTATACAACCTATATCACCCCACTTTGCAACAAAATCCCAGAACTATTCTAGTTTTTAATCGCATACCTAATAGTTTCAAATCCACATGTCTTCAAGAAGAGAGTCACGGTATTAACGCTGTGATCATACATAACGATTTATTCTCTTTTATTATACGTTAAAAAAAAAAAAAAAAGATTTTTATGTGTCATTTATATTAGGATACAAGTTTTTGGGTTATAGTTTAGCACTTAAGTACCTATACCTAAGATATTATTTGTAACACCAACTGTAACCTGTTTTGTGTCTAAATAAATAAATAAATAAAATAATAAAACTACGAGTTATTACGAGTTCAGCCCATGGTGTAGTAACAGCTTAAAATTCCCCCGCTCAAGTGGGCGACAGGGGACATTTTTTCCGGCGTCCCGCTAATTACTACAAAAACGCCCACCCTGCAACTCATTAATTTGAATTGACGTGTTTTGCTTGCCCGGCTAGATGTGATTAGTGAGTCGTATCTGCCGGACATGTAGACATGAATAACAAGGAACAGACAGGTTAATAGAATTTAATAGATTATGATAAAACTTACTACACTACGAGTACACCACTATAATCTTCTGAAATATCCTGAAATACAGGATTATCCTACCTTAGGCTCCAGTCCTCCCAAACTTCTTTGGAAGACTAGTTCCGTTCCTAACTAAGTAGCATAAAGCAGCGATTCCCAATAGCCGGGTCGCGACCTGGTGTCGGGTCACCAAAATGAAAAACCGGGTCGCGACATTTTCGCCTTATTTTAAAACATAGTACCTAATACCTAACTTGGATTCTATAGTAAAAAATAAGAAACAGCTGCATACTTCGCACTAACAAGATAGTGACTAAATGCCAGCTTGAGTTTGAAAGTAGGTAGGTACTTAGTGGTTCACGAAGGGTCAGTGTGAAAATTACCGGGCCATGGCATAACAAAGTTCGGGAAACACTGGCATAAAGATTTCATCTAGATTGTATGTTCGGAGGAAAATAAAAACATTTTTTTTTATAATATGGACATATTTAACGTCGTAAGACCCAAAAAGGCCAATAACCTTTTAAAAGGCAAAAGCAATTTGATTTTCTATTATGTCTGCTGTCTGAACCTTTACAACGTTAAGGCAAGAGTAAACAGGCATCTTCTTGGCAAACGCGTGGCAACTTAGACATCATCTTCACTTTCCATGAGGTGCGATTGTGAAGTAAGGGCACCGGAGTGACTCACTTGTGACTACTAGTGTTGCAAGGGTCTATGGGCGGCGGCAATCGCTCACCATCAGGTGATCCGTCTGCTCGTCTGCCCAACTCCATCTATTGGTCAGACTGGCCAACTACAGACTGGCCACTAATGCTTCATAAGAACAAAGGCCAATAACCTTTTAAAAGGCAAAAGCAATATGATTTTCTATTATGTCTGCTGTCTGAACCTTACAACGTTAAGGCAAGAGTAAACAGGCATCTTCTAGGCAAACGCGTGGCAACTTAGACCTCATCTTCACTTTCCATGAGGTGCGATTGTGAAGTAAGGGCACCGGAGTGACTCACTTGTGACTTCTAGTGTTGCAAGGGTCTATGGGCGGCGGCAATCGCTCACCATCAGGTGATCCGTCTGCTCGTCTGCCCAACTCCATCTATTGGTCAGACTGGCCAACTACAGACTGGCCACTAATGCTTCATAAGAACAAGACAACGCCGCAGACTGTCTTTAAGAAGCCGCGTCAATCGACGGCGCGCGCGCACCCCGACGACGGATAGATGAATGAACCCGATCAGTTAGAGACGCGGGGCATGCGCAGCATGCGGTGGAAAAGGAGAAGCAAGGTAAAAAGACAGCAAGGACTTGCTTGGACAAAAAGACCGGAGCATCTTAACGTCGTAAGGCCTAGACAGCAGACACAATAGAAAATCAATTGTTTTATGCTTTTACGCTTTTGGGTGTTACGACTTCAAAGTAAAGTATTAGCCCAAATACTGTCCCACTGCAGGGCAAAGGCCACGGTTTTAACTGTGGGAGAGCCTCGCTTCGGCATGAATGGTCTCGACCGGAGTGATACCACAGCCTCACAGCCGGCGTGAAGCAGCGCCTGCGCTGTGTTTCGTTGAATGGGTGAGGGTTCTGAAGGCCCTATCGAGGGAGAAAGGGGTTAAAAGTTGGCAAGGCACTTGTGACTCAACTGGTGTTGCAAGCGTTTGTGGGCGGCGGCAATCGCTTACCATCAGGCGATCCGTCTGCTCATCTGTCACCTATCACATAGAAAAGTCATAGACATCAAGTCATCGCTACTATGATGGGATTAGGCTTAATCACCACGCTTGCCTAATACGGATTAAAGATCACAAATCCTAGGGATTTTCGAAAAAATCTAAATAAGTATAAGAACCTACTTGTACTCGACCCGGGAATCAAACGACCTCTTAAATCCCAGGATTGTAAGGGGGAAACACATTACCTATTTTAAAAATGCGCAGTTGATCAGTTTTTGTTTGACAGTATTAACCATTCAAAATCGTATTTTTTGTAATAAGTACTTTTACTTCAACCTCTTTCTCTAATTACCCTAAGGTTATTTGAGAGAAAGAAAGAAAGAAAAACGTTTATTATGTACGTACGTATATTATTTGAAAGATAAGTCGCTCAACCAGGCGACTTTAATTCTATAATTTTGAGATTTTATCCTACTACTATTATAAAGGCGAAAGTTTGTAAGGATGTATGGATGTTTGTTACTCTTTCACGTAAAAACTACTGAATGGATTTGAATGAAACTTTACCACAATATAGCTTATACATCAGAATAACACATAGGCTACAATTTATAAAAATATATTGTGTGGATTGTCCAAAATATGACGGTAAGTGTCAATAATTAACTCCACGCGTACGAAGTCGCGGGCGGCCGCTAGTACAAAATATAGTATTCCTAAATTACGGTTATAAATTTGAGTATATTACAGTAAATATGAAGTTGTACCTATGATGATACGGAAGCTGTTCATCGTTCGTCGAAACTGTAAAGTTTTACGGCTACATTGTAGAATTATTGTTTTGGCACTTACACTATGAGTTACAAAATAGTTTCAGGTAGCGTGACTTTAAAAATAATGTTAAATTATTTTCTATGGTTCAACTCTGCAAGCACAAAATAATAAATATAATTCTTATTCGTATATAGGTTACTTATTTGATATAAATATTGAATTCCATTCAAAAATATATTCTATCAAAGCTTTTTGAAATTTTTAGGTAACATGACATAATACCTAAATAATAAATACATAGGTATAAAAGTGTGTCTGTTTATTAGAGGGTGCTAAAATTAAAAAGTACAGGCAGTAGACTTACTTAGTACTTAGAGTTTCATTAATGACAAGATCACATAATTTATTTGGTTATGTCGCCGTAAAAAGGTAAACTCTGTCAGTTTATAAAAAGTCTAGCGGTAAAGTAATATCTGCCCACTAGTGACGCCAATGCATTCTTATTGTGGCGAATTCAGGATATAAAAATTCTAAGAGGCAAAATACAAAATATGTCACCAATAATAGAGTAGATACTTCACTGTTCGTCATGTCCCCGCATAGGTACTGGTGAGAATTACTTGGACGATGAGGTCCTACATTATTATTTGAAATATTTTCCTACAATTATGGTTTAACAATAAGATAATAATGGGATAAAATAAAGAACAGATTCTAGCAGTTTGCTTGCGGCTGTAGGGGTAATATTATATATCTCAAACTCCTTACGTTACCGCTCTTTTTAACTAAATATTTTATTTCAAATGCCGCAGGACGAGACCGATGGTTTCGTTTTTTTTTTTCTACGGGAAGGGTGAAGTCAGCAACTAAATAAGTATGTAATTAAAATCAAAAGAGAAACCTAAATTGGAAAACTATTAATGCATTATTATGTGTTTCAAGACAAACGTTTGATTAAAGTCAGTAAAATCTAAGAAAAAATAAATATAAAGCTAATTCAAATCGACATCAAGTTAAAAACCCAGGTGTCGATCGAGGTGCTTTAAGCTTATTAAAAACTGAGACTTGGTAGGTATAAACTCAATTTTAAAATGTACAACCAACTTAATGAAGTTTTTATCAAAAAAATTCTCAGTATGTTATTTTTTATTATTAGTTATTTAGTATTAGTTATTAGTTAGTTAGTTATTTTAACTACTTTCAAATAGTGGTTTTTAACTAACAGTTCTATTTATTTCTTTAAATAGTTTTTTAATCCAAATGCGCGCACGGCACATGATTAGGTATACCTTGTTTTTGCATCGGGAGTACTTAATTATAAAAACCTTAGAACCTTAGAAAACTGTGGTCAAAGTTTGCTATTTCACCATAAAACTGTAAAATATGTTAAATAGAATGCAATTTCACTATTCGCCAATGCTGCACACTTGTGTTAAAATTTACAGATTTCACAGTTTTACCGTAACACTATCTATAACGGCTAATATAATAATCTTGCGCATCACGTCTGTGGCCTAATCGTAGGACACTCAAATCGCGCTCACAAAGAAATCCTGATCGTCGGCGTTAACAGAACTGCGGCAAATGAGCAAAGAACAAAGATGAATAAATGGACTTGAGGCTGACCTCCAAGCCCTTGCACGTGCCAAACAACTTGTTCTGGTATTACGAGTATTCTCGTGATATTTCTTAAAACACCGTTACATAAAATCCTACTAAATTGATCAAGTAAGCGTGCGCGGTACAAAAGTTTTGGACATCAGCCGTATAAAATTCTTAGAGACTGGCAAAAACAGTAGCTAACGTTTTAAACATATTACCGCTAAACTTCAAAATTTATCAATTTGTAATTTAACTGCTCACTTAGGTAACTACCAGCTATAAACTCACTAAGTTTGGACAGATGTAAAAATCACAGGTTTTACAGTTTTACCGTAGCATATACTCTATAACGGCTAGAAGCAATCTTGCGCATCACGTCTGTGACCTAATCGTAGGACACTCATATCGCGCTTACGACACTTGTAAAGAAATCCTGCGTTGACAGAGCTGAGGAAAATTGAGTAAAGAACACAGATGAATGAATAGACTTGAGACTGACCGTCGAGCCGCTGCGGCTGCCAGTCGGCACGCCACTCCTGTCCCTCCATAGCATACTCCTCACGGCACCGATTATTTTTTCAACGGGACACAATAAATCAGTTTTCTCGGCGTTAATCAAGAATGCGAGCGCGCGGCGCGCGGCGCGAGAGGACCGCTTCTGTCGTCGACACATGTCGACGGCGCGCGCGCCGCCCAGACACGCCCCCCGCCCAATCCTGCGCAGCCCTGTAGCTATGTACTTACCTGTTTGCATGAGTCAGACACCCACGGTGCATGTGTAGGTATAAAAATGGTTTATGGAATTGTTTTCCAAAAGGTAGGTAAGTGTGGAGGTCGTAAAATTTGTTTTTTTGTTTGACTATGCTATTCTGAAAATGTACTTGTTATTTTTGCAGCGTTCGGTTGATATACAAATATATGACCAGTAATGTAATCGTAAAAAACGTCAATTTAAATTAACTTTTAGTTATACAGATGCAGGATAGAAGCGATAAAAAGAAAAAACCATTGCCATATATTCTGGATGGCTGTTTCCTAAAGGATAAGATAAATAAAGATGGATGGAGTCACGATTTGGGTTTCTAGGCTGGGAATCTATGGCGATGAAAAGATGACCGCAGCTGATGACCTCAGAGGGAGCTCTAAGGTCATCTGTTGCCTTTTCCCCCAAGCCTACAAACAACTTCTAAACTCTCTTAGAGACATTCAGAGGGAGAGGAAACTAGAGCACAATTATGTAATAAGTAAGTTTCCAATAGTGAAGCATAACTTTGCAACCGAGAGGAGTGACAGTCTCCTGCCTCTGTCTTCCGTCTTTGTCCCTATACCTACAAACCTACAAGAAAATCGGATGCAAGTGGATGGACCCTTACCTTTATTCACTGTAACCAAGTTTGATATTTATAGAGTGTGCTGTTAAGAGCCCCCGTCACTCATCGCGGCCGCGCTGCGCAGTGTAAACTGAATCGTAAACACTGGACACAGTAGATATACGATGCCAGAACAGTATCGTAACTCGGGTTCTTTGTTGAGAAAGATACCTCCGGTTTGTCTTAAGATTTTTGTAAAAATTATAAAATAAAATTCTCTAACCTTTCAACATCAATAAGAAGTTGAAAAGTGAAACCGAAGGGTTTGACTTTTCCGTCTGCCATGGTGGCCCGGGGAGGAAGGGTGTTCACCTTTCCTCCCCGCCTTCTCTCTAAATAAAATATTCCAGCCATAAGAACTCTCTTTAAGGAATCTTCCACGTAGGTCACCCCACCATCTCCCCATACTAAGACACATCGACCGTTTGTACGTAGATTCCATACTGCTTTAGAGTATATACTCGTATCTACTGTGCACTGGGTACTGCAACTGTTGTGGGCCAAGATATTAATGTGGGCATTATTCATAATTCCTAAAATATTGCTCCTGTCAAAACAAGCGTGGAGAAATATCTCAGACCAGTGAGTCCATGACAGTCTCGTATGCCAGTAATTTGGGAAATCTTACCATCATCCCGAAATGATGATTTTAAGATCAGTAGCATAGCATAAAGGAGAAGTGGCTCACCCCGAGACTACATCCACGCTACACTGTTGGGACAGATGGTGCCTTGGTTAAAAAGGGAATATTAAGCAACAAATTGGTGGTTGGCAAAATGGATGAAAAGAGATGAGATGAGTCCATGACTAAGAGATACGCGATAACAGTTGCGCTGCAATAAGTCAGTCACATGGTAAAACATGTAACAAGAGGAGTAAAACAGCGGTTGTGTGAGTATGTCGCAATCCTGGAGAAGAGGGTCCTTTTGACATTTTTTTATATTGAGAACAATCAAGATGACATTCCGTCTGATGGTAAGTGAGATCCAAATATGAGGTTGATAGGCTCAAAAGAACAGACTAAGTATCAAGTACCAATTGAGTCTGTCATCCTCACCCTCAAATTATTAAAATTAAAATAAGTAATTTTGTTAAGGTTTACATTTTTATATATTTTATCTGGTCATTCCGGTAAAATCCCAGTATCAAACTTGAACTGCAACATTAATCTACTTACCACAGTTTGGCTTGCAGTAAACAAGGGCTCATAAGGTAAACACAGCGGTAATATTTAATCGTGAAGTTTCATGATTAATATGAGATAAATATGTACCTACTGGATGTATCTGAACATTTATATCCCTTTAACCCGTGTTCTACTAATCACTTCGAACAAACGTTGATTCTACGATTTCTACGATTCGTCGAAAAACATTTTGACTCCCCATACACGACAACGGACTGTGTGTAGTTATGTAAAGTCATCATCATCATCAGCCTGTCTCAGTCCACTGCTGGACATAGGCCTCCCCCAATGTTCGCCATTTCACCCTGTCCTCGGTTAAACACATCCACTCTATACCAACAGCCTTTCGCAGATCGTCGCTCCATCTAGCCGGAGGCCGTCCTACACTACGATTTCCAAATCGCGGTCTCCACTCAAGAACTTTTCTACCCCAACGGTTGTCAGTTCTTCGACAGATATGGCCAGCCCATTTCCACTTCAACATACTGATAAACTATAATGTCGGCAGTTTAGTCTTTTGTCGGATAACCTCATTTCGGATTTTATCCTTCAACGACACCCCGAGCATAGCTCGCTCGTTATGTAAAGTAAAAGTATCAGCCTAATACTGACCTACTGCAGGGCAAAGGCCTCCATCATAGAATCTAGTCATCGCTACTATGATGGAATTAGGCTTAATCACCACGCTTGACAGTGTATGAAAAGTTGAAAAAAGGGGGAATTCATACTTGGATGAAATTGCTGAATATAGAACATTTTGTATCTACTCATTTCTTACAATTTCTAATATAGTATTTGATAGGAAATTGTATGAAAAACACATAATATAAGTAGCTGGAGGCACGAAAGTATAGCGATGACCGTTATTTTGCGCACTTGTAAAAAAGAAGACTTTCTATCAAAATTGGTTTCTGCGCACTCAAGGTCTTAACTAGGTACACTTTCTTACCTCGGACTATACCTACTTCGTTAAAAATCAGCCTACCTTGATCTATGATAAACATTAAACACACTACACGCCATAAACTCGGATTCCATCCATACCACCTGGATGGATGGCGGTCCACTACCGTGCGCTTTACTCGACACTTTCTGCCACGCACCTCTTCATTGTGGAATCAACTTCCTGCAGCGGTATTTCCGAACCGGTACGACATTCAAATCTTCAAGAAACGAGCCTATTCCTTCCTAAAAGGCCGGCAACGCATCCGCACTCCTTCTGGTGTAGCTGATGTCCGAGGTGACCCGCTTGCTCGTTTGCCTTCCTATAATATAAAAAAAAAATAAAAAAAAAAAAAACATCTTATCTTATTAATCTTACCTCAACAATTAATTTTGTTTTTTTGCGAGTCTTTAGATGAAGCCAATTAGTAAAATTTGAATTTCCCAACATGTTCTTCAAACATCTTTAATGTCCAACATAAATCTGTCCACCACCCACACCAACACTTAAAAACTCCAGGGAATTATTTATTAAATTTATATACTTACTAACTCCATGCAAGAATAATTTGTATTTAATTTATACGTAAAACATACAAACAAAATGTTCCTGAAACTGATCAAACTTTTCACTGGGAAGCGCATAGCTTTCTCTGAAAAAGGCGTAACTTATAAACATACCTCGTCTCTCTCTAATATACGAGGGTAAAGCTTATAGAAAGAGACGGGCGCGCGTAGGGCGGCGCAAACGCAAGTTTCATCCCACTTATACAAAGCGAGAAACAAAAAATGTTACAAATAAACTGATAATAGATATTTAATTTATCACTCAAAATGCTATAGAGTTAAACTGAGAGTCATTTCGAGTTGTATCAATTTATCAATGTAATTTATTGTAAATTGCCGTAATGGCGAGTATTCTTGAGACAAAGGCGAAATTTGTATTGTGAATATGAATTTGTATGAATTATTAGCTCCTACTATTGATATTGTCAATATTTAAGCGGCTGTTAATGGATTTATGGTGTTTTAGTTATTTTAGTGTTGACCTATAAGTTTGTATACTTACTTAGTAGACATTTTAGGACATTTGACATTTTACTAAATCTACGTAAATACATGCTTCATTAGTTCATTCATTCATAATAAGGTGGGTAGATCCAGATGAACATACTCTATTGTTGTCTAATCAATTCTAATTCTGCTTTTGAGCGATTAGCCCAGTGGATAAGAACGCGCTTACCATGCGGAGGGTCGTGGTTCGATTCCGAGCATGCACCTCTGGAATTTTGAAATATTAGGTCCTTACCTAAGAAATTGGCGTTTTGTAGGTATGGGAGGAACACAAAAGTTGTCAATACGACCGCCATACATATCATTCACCCTTCGAGTCGTTTCCGCAGCACTAGTGCCACGGCGGAACTCGTAGCTTACTTACTCGTAAATAATGCGATATTTTAAGTTTAACATTTTGTAAAATTATTGACGTAAACAGAAAAAATTACTCTTACTCTTGTCTGGAAGAAATTGCTACCAGCTTTAAGACCGCATTCCTGCACTTTTTATCGCTTTTTCACTCTATCTATCTGTCTTAATAGAATCCCATCCAAAATTACCACTAAATTACAACCCTTCTCAACACATCCACTCTAAATTCTTAAAAAATAGCCCGTAAAACTTGGCTGCATTTCCTTTAGAAAAATGCTATGTTTACGGTGCGCAGGCGACGACAGCCCGCCTTCCTGCGCGCGTTTGTCTCTCAGCGCCACTCGCGCGCCGGATGCGTCGGGACTTGCGCAACCATCACGCCTTTTTACAAAGGACAGTCTCTAAAGGATTTTCAGGGAGACAAGTTTAGTTTTAGGTATGATTTATTAGAGATTCGCTGGAGAGACGAAGTCGCCAAGGACCTTAAAGCACTGCATGCATGATTGGATTGAATGCAGAATTGGCACAGGACCGAACAAAATGGCGATCTTTGACGTTGTAGGCCAAGAAACGTAGTACCTAAGTAAGTAGGTTTATTAGAAGAAAAACTTGAGAAGATTACCAAACAGTAACAGAAACCTGAAGCTAAACTAAAAGTAATTCGGTAAATCTATATTCTTCTTTACTATAAGTTTAAATTATGCAGATAACGACAATGCTTATAGGGAACCCGAAAAAACGCCGGGCCACTCAACCGAAACGTGGCACTCCCACATCAATTGAATTTTATTTAGGTAAGTATAGGTTGTAGTGTCACTGTATTTTATGTTGATAGGTAATCCAATAAATAAATAGATTACTTACATAGGTACTTTTGGAAAGCATTTATTCTGTCCCTACCGCACCGAAACCTAGCCCCCCTACTCTGAGTGAACTTTCCCTATAAACATTAGATCTTTGTTTACTGTGCTGGCTCGTAAACTACCGTGCGCCGCTTGAGAAATATTTATCTAACCGCTGCGCTCGAGTGGGCTTCAAAGAGGTTCCAAAAAATGTGGCCAATTGAATAAACTGAAGCTATACGCACCTACCTGCTAAAGAGTGATAAGGCATCTTAATAGATTCTGGGAGATTTTTCAGAACCGTAAATGTTGTTGGAGATTTTGCTTGAGCTCTTTTTTTGTGATAGGTGGCAGACGAGCAGGCGATCACCTAAGGGTAAACGATTGCCACCGGCCGTGGACACTTGCGAAATCAATGATAAATAAGTAGACTGTTGGGAAGAAATCGCTATAGATAAGACTGCCTTAAACTATCAGCCTATATAATACTGTCCCACTGCAGGGCATAGGCCTCCATCATAGAAATCAAGTTATCACTAATATGATGGGATTAGGGTACCCGCAGACTACAAACCACGTTTCACCACGCTTGCCTAATGCGGATTTGGTGATCACAAACCCGAGCTATGTCGAAAAATTAGAAACATATTATACTTTTGCTCGAACCGGGAATCGAAACCCGGGACCACGGAGGATCACGGCCCGGTACTTAAACCACCAGACCAACGGGGCGCCAGGGCGGCATAAGACCGCCTTATTGTACTGTTTATTGCTGTTTTTCACACATGTGTTCTAATTCTATGCAATAAAGAATATCTATCTATCTATCCGTCTTATCTTTAATAATTCCTTCACCCAGATCAGATCTATCATCCCTCACTCGGTGAAATGGTGCAGCGCAGGCGCAGCATTAGGTACCTAAGTACGCCAGTTCTCTTTGATGCTGTGGTATCTCTCTGATCGAGCCGGCCTACCCACGATTTTTCTTAGGCTCCAGACTACTTACCTATTTATTCTGTGTCCCATAGCGTGCGTGATTGGTCGGAATAGGCACAGGACCGAAGAAAAGGCCAACTTTGACGTCGGAGGCCAAGACCCAACTAGGATCGCTGAGCCAGCGTAGTAAGTAAGTAAGTAGGTATTAGCCTCGCGTGGAGACCAGAATGAAATTAAAGCAATTCTCATTGGCAACCAAGACTTTCATTTATCTTTACCACGCTTGAATAAAAAGGCTTTAAGCCTTTAGGTATACTTATAGGTAATATAGTATCTACCTAACTTTTGGCTGTGCACGAATAGATAATCAGTGGGTGGTCTCAAACCTCGGAACCAATTCGGAAAGCATCTCTTGGTCAAGGTACTCCAGTATTTTTATCATCGCAAACACTGTGTCGTAAACCCATCGTCGTCAGGTGAACGGCCGCACGCGCATCGTTCGCAAGATGGCTCCCATATATCTGTCATCGGAACGTCTGATGCGCGCCAAAATAAGATTATTGGAAATTTGACACAGAAGAGTGAGCGTAGTTTACGATCGGGCTAGACGGTTTATGTGATGGCTGGGGTGATGACGCATGTAAGTGGTCCTTGGGTATTTTGAGAGGGGAATTATTCTGGTTAACTGGAGCGGTTTTAGCGAAGTGGATGGGAACGTGTGCCTTTAAATATTTTTTTATTTTACCTACGTGATAGGTGGCTCGCTGGCTCGGCCACCTTGAGAGAATGGGAGAAGATCGTGCGGCAAATAGGTAGGTACTCTACCTGGGACGGTCAAATAGTCGAAGACCGCTGGAGGGATGAAGTTGAGATAGATTTGCGTGGACTCCAGGTTGATGACTCGCAGGATGTGGTGCAGGACAGGACCGACCTAGGATGCTCTAGGCTAACTTTGGGTCACTGCGCCAGCCTAGTTAGTTAGTTACTTAGTTAGGTATATGATAGGTGGTAAACTAGCAGACGGAACACCTGATGGTAAGCGATTGCGCTGTCTATAAACACACGCAACACCGGTGGAGTCACGAATCGGCCTACCTTTTAACCCCTTTCCCCCGCTTGGGCAGCGGATAGGGTACCGGATGGTACCCTCAGTCACACGACGAAACACAGCATAGGCACTGCTTCGCGCCAGTTTTCTGTGAGGCCGTTGCGCGTTGTATCATTCCTGCAGTCTCCCATATTTAACTAATTGGCTCTCCTGTACAGTTGTTCGCAATCAGTTACGCCCTTTCGTGATTCATCCGACGAAATTATGATACAGCCACACACAAGACAGTGACCAATAGGCTGTGGGCCACCTAAGGAGGTCTGGAACGCCGAGTGTGTGCGTACATCGAAAAGTGGCCCGAATCGTTTGAGCGGAGGTGGTACCCGGTGAGAACGTCTTGTCAACCAAGGACAGATTCAGCAGTTTTCAGGGGGCGGGGCAACTCGGGCAAAAAAACTCGGGCAGGTTCAAAATTTTTAGCTGGTCAGTGTTGAGACTTAGCCCCACCAAAAATATTGTGATGATATTACATACTAAACTTGTGAAACAAAAATATTGGTTAGAGGTTAGGTTGTTAGAACAGTGACCAGCTAAAATACCTTGAAATTCCTGCCCGAATTTTTTGCCCGAGTTGCCCCTAAGCCGTTTTCAAGTCGGGGAGGGTGTGGGTTAGGCATAGAGTAAAGTAATAATAATAATAAAGCATTTATTCGTGTTACAAAAATGTTACAAAACAGGTAAAATTACCTACTTAAAAGTCCTGAGGTAGGACATGACCCTAATAGCTTCTTTACAACGGGCTGCAGCCCATTGCATAAGCTCTACCCATGGACGTACATAAGGGGGGGGGGGGGGTCCAGGGGGTCCAGATAGCCCTGGGACAGCAAATCAACAAAATATTATAATAATTATTTACCCGTGACGTTCCATAAAACAAGGACGATACTAGTGATCCGCCGCAGTGAGCGGGGTGCGGGGGGGGAGCACTCTCCGCCAGACATGGACGGATTCTTTAATCGGGCGTAGTTCTACGCTCACAGAATCAAATCCGTCGTTATTCTAGACAATATCTCAGGCATTGAGTAACTTTTTATAAAAATGGTAACATCAACCGATAAAACACTCGATTACATGCCGATTTATGAAATAAAAAAAAATTTGAAAAAACTCAGAACCGTCTTTGTTCTACGACGCCGACGACATATTATACTTTTGCTTGATCCCGAACCCGGGACCCTGAGATCACAGCCCGGTACTTAAACCACTAGACCAATGGGGCGTCCGGGCGGCATAATACCGCCTTATTGTACTGTTTATTGCTGTTTTTCACTCATTTATTCTAATTCTGCAATAAAGAATATCTAAGTATCTATTTCTATCTTACCTTTAATATTTCCTTCACTCAGATCAGATCTACTCATCATCACTCGGTGAAATGGTGCAGCGCAGGCACAGCATTAGGTATCTACGCCGGTTCTTTTAGATGCTGTGGTATCTCTCTGATCGAGCCGGCCTACCCACGATTTTTCTTAGGCTCCAGACTACTTACCTATTTATTCTGTGTCCCATAGCGTGCATGATTGGTCGGAATAGGCACAGGTCCGAACAAAAGGCCAACTTTGACGTCGGAGGCCAAGACCCAACTAGGATCGCTGAGCCAGCGTAAGTAAGTAAGTAAGTAGGTATAGCCTCGCGTGGAGACCAGAAATGAAATTAAAGCATTTCTCATTGGCAACCAAGGAACTTTCATTATCTTTACCACGCTGAATAAAAAGGCTTTTAAGCCTTTAGGTATACTTATAGGTAATATAGTATCTACCTAACTTTTGGCTGTGCACGAATAGATAATCAGTGGGTGGTCTCAAACCTCGGAACCAATTCGGAAAGCATCTCTTGGTCAGGTACTCCAGTATTTTTATCATCGCAAACACTGTGTCGTAAACCCATCGTCGTCAGTGAACGGCCGCACGCGCATCGTTCGCAAGATGGCTCCATATATCTGTCATCGGAACGTCTGATGCGCGCCAAATAAGATTATTGGAAATTTGACACAGAAGAGTGAGCGTAGTTTACGATCGGGCTAGGGACGGTTATGTGATGGCTGGGGTGATGGACGCATGTAAGTGGTCCTTGGGTATTTTGAGAGGGGAATTATTCTGGTTAACTGGAGCGGGTTTAGCGAAGTGGATGGGAACGTGTGCCTTTAATATTTTTTTATTTTACTACGTGATAGGTGGCTCGCTGGCTCGGCCACCTTGAGAGAATGGGAGAAGACAAAAAGGTACTCTACCTGGGACGGTCAAATAGTCGAAGGACCCGCTGGAGGGATGAAGTTGAGATAGATTTGCGTGGACTCCAGGTGATGACTCGCAGGATGTGGTGCAGGACAGGACCGACCTAGGATGCTCTAGGCTAACTTTGGGTCACTGCGCCAGCCTAGTTAGTTACCTACTTAGTTATATGATAGGTGGTAAACTAGCAGACGGAACACCTGATGGTAAGCGATTGCGCTAGGCTGTCTATAAACACACGCAACACCGGTGGAGTCACGAATCGGCCTACCTTTTAACCCCTTTCCCCCCGCTTGGGCAGCGGATAGGGTACCGGATGGTACCCTCAGTCACACGACGAAAAACAGTATAGGCACTGCTTCGCGCCAGTTTTCTGTGAGGCCGTTGCGCGTTGTATCATTCCTGCAGTCTCCCCTATTTAACTAACTGGCTCTCCTGTTCCAGTTGTTCGCAATCAGTTACGCCCTTTCGTGATTCTTCCGACGAAATTATGCCACAGCCACACACAAGCCGGTGACCAATACTTAGGCTGTGGGCCACCTAAGGAGGTCTGGAAACGCCCGATGTAGTGTGCGTACATCGAAAAGTGGCCCGAATCGTTGAGCGGAGGTGGTATCCGGTGAGAACGTCTTGTCAACCAAGGACAGATTCAGCAGTTTTCAAGGGGGCGGGGGCAACTCGGGCAAAAAACTCGGGCAGGTTTCAAAATTTTTTAGCTGGTCAGTGTTGAGACTTAGCCCCACCAAATTTGTGATGATATTACATACTAAACTCTGTGAAACAAAAAAATTGGGAGGTTAGGTTTAGAACGTGACCACTAGCTAAATACCTGAAATTCCTGCCCGAATTTTTTGCCCGAGTTGCCCCTAAGCCGTTTTCAGTCGGGGAGGGTGTGGGTTAGGCATAGAGTAAAGTAATAATAATAATAAAGCATTTATCGTGTTACAAAAATGTTACAACAGGTAAAATTACTACTTAAAAGTCCTGAGGTAGGACATGACCCTAATAGCTTCTTTACAACGGGGCTGCAGCCCATTGCATAAGCTCTACCCATGGACGTACATAAGGGGGGGGGGGGGTCCAGGGGGTCCAGATAGCCCTGGGACAGCAAATCAACAAAATTGCTCCTATAATTTTCCTAGGCGTTAAGTTTTCCCTTATCGACCGCGACCACGACCGATAATATGCGTCATATCACAAAAAATAGCCCATTATCTTGATAAGTAGGAAGTATTACTTGTTTTTAAACGGATTTTCATGGCTCCCGTGGCGCAACTGGTTAGCGCAATTTGTTAGTGCGCTCACAAATGGTTGGTGGTTCAAATCCATCCGGGGGCAATTTTTTTTTGTGTGTATGCTATAAGAGCAAACGGGTCACTTGGTTGTACCTAAAGCGTGTCGCACACACACTCAAGAGTCGAGGCGGAAGCGTTCAAGAGGCGCACCGCCTCTGACTTTTCTATACAATCAAATATGTCAACGCATACTACCAGAGTCGCGGCGCAGTCGAGGCGGCGGAGGTGCAGAGTCGGCGTCGCGGCGAGGGCGCACGGCACGCTGCCGCCCCGACCCCGCCGCCAGTTTGTCATCGTCTTCTGACGACGACATATTGAATGGGTGTAAACGATGCTCTGCACCTCCGCCTCGACTCTTATATCACACCACCGCCTCGACTGTGCCTTGACTCCGCCTCGACTCTGGCAGTGTGCTACCCGCCTAAGTGATGTTACCGTTTGCAAAATGAAGAGATATGTTGCCGCCTATGGAATCTTGCAAGTCATCGATGACGATGCTCTGATGACTATGAAGTCATCAGAGCATTATCGAAGTTTGTCATTTAGCTACAGAACCCTAAAAATAAAATCGTCATTTACTTTTAACTTGCATCAAAGCCTCAGAAATGTCTTGCAGATTAAAATCCCGGCCATACACCAATGAAGTCTTGTACTGTAGTTATACGAGTTTCCTGTGGACCTAATAAGAGTTGTACTGGAAAACCTGGGAGCATTTGTCTTTCCCCGACAGTAGGAAAGGAATTACTTTATTTCTCAGGGAATGTTCTTGTATGTGACCTTATGACTGTTTCTAGCAACATTATTTTCAAAACATTACCTAGGTACGGTGGCCAGCACATCAAGTTACTACAATCTGTCAAACTTATTCAATCGAACCTCACTTGTATGTCAAACATGTTTGGTTCAATCAAAGATTTTACACATCCAATATCTTTGGGTTCAATATCAACTGAGGTGTAGTAACTTGATGTTGTTGCCACTGTACATTTTATAGGAAAATGTTCTCATAATAAAACCCAGATTGAATACTACCTATTTACGCTCACATCTTTGTAATGCCACAAAAACAGCGAATACTTACTTTGAATTAAGGATGTTTCCTAAATAAGAATATTTCTTAGAAGTGATTAAGAAATGGTCCCAATGGTGCTCCGGTGTACCCCTACTTAGGTTAATTGCTCGGCTGAAATAATGATGCCATTGCATAGCTCTTATAAAATTGTCTACCATAAATTCTTTAGTTACTCGATTTCGTACTGAAAGTTTTTAAAAAACACAACATAAATTGTGTAACAGCTATAGATGTTTTGAATTTAGAATATGCCGTCAACGTCGAAAACAGAATTTAGCAGTTTATTATTAGTTTTATATTCAGAAAATCCCAAATAGCCCCGTTTTGCAAATGGAACATGTGACACTTCAGTGTGCTTCAGTGCTTCAATGGCGGTGATATTTTTTACATGTTCGTTCACATAGGTATATCTAGGGTTTCTAATGTCATTGTAAGATAAATACCCCATCAAAAACATAAATGTGAATTGTGTTAGCCAAGGTAAAAAGAGTGTGGTTTATCGAGTTCAGCGTCAAAAGAAATGATATCTATATAGGTGCCAAGGTCAATGGTGAGACCTACTCGGCTAATTTTCATTTACGTATTATTTATAGATCTAAATTTGGCATCCAAGCGCATTTAATATAATTCGTAAATGACAATTAGCCAAGTAGGTCTCACCATAATTGACCTTGGCACCTAATACCTATAGATATCATTTCTTTTGACGCTGAACTCGATAAACCACACTCTTTTTACCTTGGCTAACGCAATTCACATTTTTGTTTTTGATGGGATTACAATTATTGTTAAATCCGAGCACGGGGGGGATTCGTAATTGTATTGCAATGTGGGACACCCCCCTTGTCAAAGCTATATATACGTCCGTGGCTCTACCTAACAAGGTAAGGTAAGACTAAAGACTGCCGCTTGACTTGAACTAGACCAACTTACTGAGGATTGCTGAAGATCTTGAGGTAGCGCCATCTTGTACGGTTATGAGAAAACTTATAATGAAAAGCTTTTCCATGCGGATGATAGATGGAGTTGGCAGTGATGGATGCATCTTTGATTAAGCAATATCTTGTAATATTAGATTTTTAAGTCTTTCCAATTATGTATATCGATTTTTTTTGCATAATGCGTAATAAAAATATGTATAAACGTTTTTTGAATTAACAAAAAATTAATTGTGTGGAACGGAACGCAAATAAAAATTGCCACAGTGAAAAAATATAAATAAACTAATATGATAATTTAGTTTTCTTGCATTTAATTAGGCTTTTTATAAAGCAAAATCAATCCAAATGCAAACAGAAACATTCCAACGCGTAATACAGTTAAATGCAGCTTTTTAATTTAAAAACTGTCATCCGCCGTTGACTTCGTTTTTGTATTTTTTGTCATCTGGCAACAAAACTTGTTTTCGCGAGAAAACCGTGAGGAGCATCGTGAATTTTATTTTGATTGCAAAATTGCTATGAAAACGCCTGTGAAGTGTTTGTTGTTGTTTTTAGTGTAATGTTATCTTCCTTCGTGCCCCGTATGCGGCGGCATTCCAAGTGGAGCTGCTAAGGAGACTATTGGCCATGGCGGGGCCGTCGGACGGAGAGCCCGAAGGATGGGTCGAGTTTTGTGAGCGTCAGGCAAAAACAGCGGCCCAGGACTTCGCCAAAGTCTGGCTCCAGTACATACATCCTGGAAACGACCCCGCCGGTCGCCCCCAAGTCACGAACAAGGAGTTGGTGAAGAAATTCTGCGACTGTTTTACGGAACAATTCGAGTTTGAAATTGTCAAGTTAAAAACATTACACAAAGTTCCGAATGGTACTCACACTGGCCACGATGAAAGTGATTATTCTGAGGATACGGACTCTCCTAAAACTCAACACAAGCCGTTCTTTAGAAGGTTATCTTTTAAGCTACGACGTGGTAAGGGGTTATTTCACAAACAGCACTCCGACGAGGTAGAATTATCGTCAAATCTGAATAAACACAACAAGACTAAACTAGCTAAGATAGTTGTAGAATGTAGGAAAGAGGGCCTGGTCAATTACTTGACTCCGGAGAGCTTAGAGCAGCCGGGGGGTCCTCAGAAGTGGGGAGAGATGTAGACTGGCACTAGTGAAGACTGTCGGAGGGTATATGCTCGAGTTCTATTCACCCCAAAAGCACAGAAGCCGAGGAGTGGTGTGTTTTGCTTCTTAATATCAGAAGCGAGAGAAACAACTGCTTTAGAAATGCCAGACCATGAAAACACTTTTGTTTTGAAGGTTAGTATTGACATGGTAATCAATTTATAAACTAGAGGTTGAAGAAATCATTATAATTATTTGTAACATGTTAATCACTTTTTTCACCAGTTTTATTGCTGAAAGTGATGATGTATAAAGCAGGCACTTTGTGATTTGTCAGTACACATTTAGAATATAATTTCATCAGAATGTAAAACATCGTGAAATCATGTTGCAAGAAAGAAATCAATAAGCAGTCGGAAAGTATCAGAATTTCCACCTACAGAAATCATACAGTACAGTTGAAAAATTTTCAGATGGACCAACACTAGGTGATAGTCGCTTGCACATACAGTGGGGTCGCCAAAGCCAGTCCCTGCTGTCAGCTTGCTAACGCAATGGCACCGAATTCCGACCACTGACTGATATCGCTAAATGAATCCTTCAAAAGATAAAGAAAATACTCTAGAGCTCATTAAAAAATATGCTTTTCTGAAAGATCACGAACTTAAATTTGAAAATCTATACATGATAGTCTCTTATAATTACTTATATATGTATATATTTGTATTTAAACTGTTACGACTGGAAATCAACTGAAAGCACCGTTTTCCGACCAGCTGACTACAAATATTCGTGTATCCGACCACTAAGTAGCTAGATTCCGACCAGCCAATTCTTACCTTGTAAAATCAACTGTATGACCTAGAAATAGAGTGAAAATTCTTAAAATAACAACCATTTTGAATATTACTTCAGCATTTATTAGGAATTTGATCCAAAAATAACAAAAATAAACTCTTTTATACTTAAATTAGATTCACAAGGATCTAAACGTAGGACGTACATCATATGTCAATCTTTATTCATCATCAGCAACCCACGTTCGTCCACTGCTGGACATAGGTCTCCCCTAATGCACGCCACCGCTCCCGATTTTCGGCCACTCTCATCCAGCCCACTCCAGCCAGCCTTCGAATGTCGTCATCCCATCTTGTAGCAGGGCGTCCAACACTACGTTTGCCGAGTCGCGGTCTCCACTCAAGGACCTTATGGCTCCAACGGTTGTCAGTTCTGCGGCTAATGTGACCAGCCCACTGCCACTTCAGTTTGCTAATTCGGTGGGCTATGTCGGTGACTCTGGTTCTCTGTCGGATTACATCATTTCTGATGCGGTCCTTCAGAGATACTCCGAGCATAGCCCTTTCCATAGCTCTTTGAGCGACTTTGAACCGCTGGATTAGTCCAGCCGTGAGTGTCCACGTCTCGGCACCGTAAGTCATGACCGGAAGGACGCACTGGTCGAAGACTTTCGACTTAAGACTTTGAGGGATGGGTGACGAGAAGACTTGACGAAGCCTACCAAATGCTGCCCAGCCTAGCTGAATTCTTCTATTGGCTTCTCTCTCGAAGTTGTTTTTGCCTAATTGGAGCGTTTGTCCTAGATAGACATATTCCTGGACAACTTCGAGAGGTACTCCATTAACAGCGACCGGTCCCGGATCAACGAGCTCGTTGAACATGACCTTGGTTTTATCCAAGTTCATCCGAAGACCGCTGTGTTTAGAAGATTCAGCCAGGCTGCTCACCATCTCCTGTAGGTCCTGTAAGGTTTCTGCCAAGATGACGATGTCGTCTGCGAATCGTAGGTGTGACATGTACTCGCCATTAATATTAATTCCGCGCTCTTTCCAGTTTAGCGTTTCGAACATGTCCTGCAGCGCAGCGGAGAAGAGTTTCGGAGATATAACATCTCCTTGTCTCACACCACGTCGCAGCAGGACAGGCTCGGTTTGGCCATTCTGGATTACTACGGACATATTAGCGGCGTCATATAGACACTTCAACACCTCGATATATCGCCAATCGACTTGGCACCTCTGCAAGGCCTCGAGAACTGCCCAGGTCTCGACGGAGTCACAAGCTTTTTCATAGTCCACAAACGCCATGCACAGGGGCTGGTTATACTCTTTGGTCTTCTGTATAACCTGTCTCACTGTGTGAATATGGTCTATGGTGCTATAACTCCGTCGGAACCCGGCCTGCTCTGCAGGTTGAGCTTCGTCAAGTCTTCGTGTAAGGCGATTCGAAATGACTCTTGAGAACAATTTATAGACGTGACTTAAGAGTGAAATTGGTCGATAGTTCTTCAGTAAGGTTTTGTCGCCTTTCTTGAAGAACAACACGACCAAGCTCCGCTGCCACGCCCTAGGAGTTCTCCCGGAGAAAAGAACCGAGTTAAATATACGCCGAAGTTCCTTCAGCACCGGCTTGCCGGCAGCTTTTCTGATTTCTTATCACTCATGATGATGTACCTGAAATAAACACATGTAATTTTAAACAAGCACACCGAAACCAAAAGCACCGGAGTTGGACGGAAACAGGGGCAAGCGAAACAAATCGTATCCAGATTCCGACCAATCCTATATTTGCCTAATAAGTCCTCTAAACCGAAATTTATATAAATTTTTTAGCGTGTTTCTATTTCACACACACTTATAAAAATCTAACAGCATTGTAATTATGCAATTATGTCTAATAAACATAAAGTATAAGGTTTTAAAACCAGAGTGGTCTTTGGAAATGAATAGGAAGTAAACCGAAAAAAAGTGCAAGTTAAAACGAATTTTACAAAAAATCCATTAAAGTTATCATAGGTCGCATACAGGTGTATTATATAAAGATATCTTTTAGAATCAGTAAATGAAAACGAAACACTCACAAAACAACACGAATAATAGAAAATTAGTTTTATTTACAACGTGCAAAATTCCTTTTACCGACCAAGTGGTCGGTATTCGGAATATTATGATTTTATAGGGCACCTCATTCCGTCCACAATTAATTAGCCGATAAATATATAAAAATAAGCAAGATTTTTTTGCATATTGAAATTTTAAGGCGTTAATACACTAATAAAACGTATAAAGTAAAAAAATGCTAAACTTACCAGAGTATTCTTCACAAAAACCCAGATGTTTGTTTTCACAGATTTATGTTTTTTTCACATTCAACTTGATACGAACTACTCCGTTGCGTAGCTTTTGTTGAAATGACAGAGTGTCCGTTGACATTTGAAACAGAAGTTTTGACAATTGACGTACGATGAGTTACTAAATTGAATGCGTTCGGTTTCACGGCTTTCGCGCGATATTTTAAATGTTTTAATGGATAAAAACCAAAATGGTCGGATAGAGGAAGCTAGTCGGAAACCGGTGCCATTACGTTAGGTGGTTCTGCTAGCTACCAGAACACCACTAAGTTTGCAGAACATACATACTTTAACTGTATGGAATCAGAATGCAACTAACTGGAAAAATAATTATGCACAAACTTATGATTGAATATAAAATATTTTATTGAATTTAGGTCCATGAAAACACGAATGAATGTGAAAATGTTTATCGGTTCAGTTGGAATATTCACCACCCGTACCAATGGCCTACACATTTAGGTGAAACCCAGGCAATTACTGGGACAGAAACATGCCCATTAGACACTAACAGAAGAAGAATAAACCACTATTCAATAGTCCTAGAAAATGTCAATGAACAATCGCAACCTTCATCTCGTTTCAGGCTGACAACAACATGGAATATGTAATAGAGGCCGCAGACGTTGACGACATGAAGTCTTGGCTGGCCACGATAAAGTACTGCATGCGGTCGCCTCCCACGACGCAGCCGCCGCCAGACGCACTGCCAGGGCTGCCCGAGCCGGCGCCGCCCGACCTCCCGCCGCGGAGGGATCTACCCACCAGCACTAGCAACTTAGACCTCGCTACTGATACTCCGGACGATGCTGAATTAGGTACAGTGTCATTTTGACTATAAGCACTGCTATGAAAATCTGACTGAAAATCCTTCCTCCTCAGACAAAATCTGAGTAAGAAAGTGTCAGATTCTTTTCAGAAAAAGTAGGATATTTTCGATAAGTTTCAAAGTACATAATATAAAGAAATATTAATTTTATTTGGCTCATAACAAATTAGATATGTGCTAATGAAGAAATAATATGTAATTGTATTCGGCTCATCAGCAATGACAATTAATAATAATTGTCATCAGCCATTAAAACTAAGTTATTATTATGACCAAACATTTTAACTAATGACGATGGTCAATATTGACTTATAAAATATGCACCAGACAATCACACCAATCAACCTGGTCTCAAACTAGGGCAACCCCTGAACTATGAGTACCAGGTGACAATAATTAACTGGGGGCGTCAACCCAGTATACTCAGACCCAAGAAAACTTAGAAAATGTCTTTTCCTAAATTGACTTGACCGGGAATAGAACCCAGGACCTTTCGCGTTTCGGGCGTACCCCTTAGCCACTTCGCCATCGAACCAAGAAAGAATATAAAAAGTTTCCCATAAAGATTTCCAATTATTAACTGTGTTGTCTATTGTGTAGGTATGTCAGTGTGGTTTCAGTTTGTTTTAGGTGATCAAAAACTCAATTAATTAAGGAGTATTAGCTCAGTTACCAACCAATTTCAAAAGGAATGTGTATTTAATCACTTGACATTTGCAAATTATGACCTGAACACAATACAGGCCTATATCGGTTTGTAAGATATGTTTTTAAACTTTCGCGTTGCATTATACAAATACTTCATATAACCGGGACTAAACGCGACGAAATTTTAAGTGAACTCCACGCTTGTGACCTCGGCTGTTGTAACGCAGTCGAAACGTCAAGCAGTAAGTGCTAGAATGTAGTTATTAAATTTCGTCGCGTTTAGTCCCGGTTATAATATGAAGTACTAGCGGCCGCCCGCGACTTCGTACGCGTGGAGTTAGTTATTGACACTTACTGTCATATTTTAGACAATCCACACAATATACACACACCGGCACAATTAGGGGAACGCAAAAAAAGGTTGATTTTTTAAAGAAATTGAGATTGTATATATATTTTTTAGTAAAATAATAATTAGTTGCACTCTAAGTAACTAAAATAAATTCTAAATTAACTTATACAATAATTCTTTTTAAAGAATGGAACCAAAATCACAAAAATTGAAGATTGTCTTTTTTTCCTTAAAATTAAAATGTGTGAATTTTTACAAAAAAACAATAAACTAAAAGAAATTAATACCGCGTATTGCCACCACGAGCTCTAATCAGAGTTTGTATGCAATTTCCCATGTTTTGGATTACGTTGTCGATGTGTTCTTGGGGTAAGTTGTCCCACTCGTCCAGCAACGCTAATTTAAGCTCTTCGATGTCATTAGAGGCTGGATTTCTTTGTCGAACCTTTATTCCCAGGTAGTACCAGAGATGTTCTATCGGATTCGTATCGTGTGATTGCGTTGGCCAGTTCATTTGCGTGATACCTACCTCATTAAGGTAGCTACTCTCTATGCGCGCAGTATGGGGGCGTGCGTTATCATGCATGAAAATAAAATTTTCGCCTATGAATGGGGCAAACGGCATGATATCGGGCTCTTAGATCTCAGTTACATACCTTTGTGCAGTAATCGATCCATTATCGATGATCACTAGCTCCGTGCGAGCTCCCAAACATATGCCACCCCATACCATAACTGACCCTCCACCATATGATACAGTTCCAGTGAAATTCGCTTGGTGATAACGTTCCCCTCGATGTCTCCAGATTGTTTCCCTCTCATTGATGAAATTTACGCAGAAACGGCTCTCGTCACTAAACAAATCATGGCTCCACACATTTGTCCAATTTCGATGCTCCCGGGCGAAACACTACTCTTGCTACACGATGTGCTACCTCGAGTTTTGGGGCCTTTGCTGGTATGTAAGACTTCAAGCCAACTTCATTCAAACGTCTTCTTTACTGTCCTTTCACTTACGTTGACATTACGGACTTCTTCTTAACGATTTCGGGTCTGAATTGCTGTTTGACGACGATTTCGTAATGTTTGCATGACCATGAAACGGTCATCTAAGGCGCTAGTTGCCCGATTTTTGCCCTGTCCTCGTCTGCGCACGTACGATCAAGTCTCCCTATAACGTCGGACGATGCCATGAACCACCGATGTCGATACACCCAATACGCGACTGACTGAGCGATAGGCATGTCCTTCCTCGATCATTGTTACAGCCCTAGCCACCGAAGTTGCTGGTAAATCACTCATTTTGATTCAGAACAATGTGCACTATCAAATGTAAACAGTAAAATGACCCACAGTTCCCATACACAGCATCCACTAAAGTTCTTATCAGAATAAAGAAAAAACGTTAAATCAGCAAATTCTTAAAAAACCATTATTCTTGGCAAAACACTTAAAATAAAAAGAAGGGTTCACTTAAAACAATCAGTTTTGAAGGTAATATCACTGAAACAAAAACCATTTATCAAAATACTAGCAAATGTTTGAAAAAATCGACCTTTTTTTTGCGTTCCCCTAATTGTGCCGGTGTGTGTATTTTTATAAATTGTAGCCTATGTGTTATTCAGATGTATAAGCTATATTGTGGTAAAGTTTCATTCAAATCCATTCAGTAGTTTTTACGTGAAAGAGTAACAAACATCCATACATCCATACTTACAAACTTTCGCCTTTATAATAGTTATATTATAGTAGGATGTTTCCCATTGCCAGGTTCAATAGCAGAAGAAGCCTGCGAGTCGTCATCGCGCGTGTCGCTGGCGGAGTGGCCGTGGTTCCACGGGACGCTGGCGCGCGCGGCGGCCGCGGCGTGCGTGCTGGCGGGCGGCGCGGCCGCGCACGGCTGCTACCTCGTGCGGCAGAGCGAGACCAGGCGGGGGGAGTACGTGCTCACTTTCAACTTTCAGGTGAGATTTTTGATATATCTACAGAAAATTTCTTTTTGTATACCAGTAAAATCAGACCAGTGGAAGCAGATGGTCTAATTTGAAGATGGCGTTACGACCGAATCGGAGTTTCCCTCCTTTTCACACACGCTGTGCGCGCGGCTGCTTGAACGCGACAGATATATTCTCATTCGTCACTGGACGGCTTCAAAATAGCCACCCAGATTACACAAACGAGGGGCAACGCTTTCGATGATGGCTTGGTATCGTTACCTTGTGTTAGAGTGACACGAGATGCGGAGAGTACTTGCTCACTTAAAATTTTTAGGTGAGATTTTCGAGATAATCTGTAGAAAGATAAAATAGACCAACAAAAATGAGGATTGCTTGGTCATCAGAGACGCTATGAATAGGTACCGGTGGAGATAGATTACACAAACGAGGGGAAACCTTGTGTCAGATCTAGACCAGGCGCGGGGAGTACGTGCTCACTTTCAACTTCCAGGTGAGATTTATGACGACCAAAGCGAAGACCGATCAAGATAAGTTTTGCTCGGTCATCTGAGAAGTTCTGAATAGGCACTGGTGGAGATAGATTACACAAACGAGGGGAAACCTTGTGTCGGAGCGAGACCAGGCGCCGGAGAGTACGTGCTCACTTTCAACTTCCAGGTGAGATTTATGACGACCAAAGCGAAGACCGATCAAAATAAGTTTTGCTTGGTCATCGGAGACGCTATAAATAGGCGCCAGTGAAGACAGACAAACGAGGGGCAACCTTGTGTCAGGTCAGGTTTCTGAGATACTAGCTTTTTACCCGAGGCTTCGCTCGCGTTAAATTCGGGGTAGGGAGCCTATGTTACTCTCCATCCCTACTATCATAACTATCTCCACTTAAAGAATCACGTGAATCCGACGCTCCATTTTGCCGTGAAAGAAAGACAGACAGACACACTTTCCCATTTATAATATTATAGTCTATTTCAATTATGATGTCCCTTTGGAAAGATGTCAAAAGTTCAGTACTAAGGAAGTACTCTTTGAAATCGATATTCAGTGGCATCGATTATCGATTTGTAACCAATTTTAATCAAAGTAACTTTCAACAACTAAGGTTTTTGAGAGATTGTCGAAAGAACACTTTAAGGCTTTATTTGGCATTACAAACAAAACAATAAACGACACTCAACAACAAAACAACAAACTAACTTAAGAAAAAACACGTACGTCTTATTGTATAGTCCCGCGGCATCTAACAATAGCGATGGCCGTTAGTTTGCGCACTTGTAGAACAGGTGAATTTCTACTAAAATTGGGTTTCTGCGCACTCAAGGTCATCGCTATTGTTTCATGCTGCAGACTTAGTCGTTGGCTTTTCTGCACTCTCCTCGTAGTGATTGAAGTGACACTCAAAATGGCAGATGATGATTAATGAACACGATTTTTTTTAAATCGGCAAATATAGAATTTTGTATCTCTGGGACATGCCGAATACTTGAGGTGCGTCACTATGTTCAAAAGTCAATCACAAACCATAGCACGTAACCGCAATCGCGCAAAAATAACTATGTTTATTTTGAAGTTTACATTATTTTGAGCATTATATTCAAAAAACAATATGTTAATTTTGCTTGTGAATCAATTGTAGGATGTTTTTGGATTATTGTATAATTTTCAAATGACGATTAACAACCAAATACAAAAAGGGACTTCATAATTGAATGTATTGTAAACAGACTATAATTGTAGGGTATTTTTGTATAATTGTATATTTTCCTAATGACGATCTACTACCAAGTACAAAAAGATATAATATTTGATTTGATCTATAGATCTCGCGCGTTACGTACACGTAACATGCAGAGTTACGTTCTTCGAAATGTCCAGAGGGACATCATAATTGAAACAGACTATAGTATGGATCTACAGAAAGGTATTTTTATATACCAGTAAAATAAGACCGAGCAAAACAAGTTTTGCTCAGACCAGTAGAGGCAGATTACACAAAATGGGGGCCAACGATTTCGATGATGGCATCGTATCGTTACCTTGTGTTAGAGTGAATCTATAGAAAGATTCAATAGACCAATCAAAATGAGGATTGCTTGGTCATCAGAGACGCTATGAATAAGTACCGAAGGAGACAGATTACACAAACAAGAAGCAACCTTATGTCAGAGCGAGACCAGGCGCGGTGAGTTTGTGCCCACTTTTAATTTTCAGGTGAGGCTCATGAGATATATTCACACAACATCTCAACCATTGACCTGATTCCGTACTAAGTAGCTTAGCACTTGTATTATAGACTAGTGGCCCGCTCTCACTTCGTTTCGGTACATTAGTTCCACTCTCTACCAATAGATGGCGCTGGGTGTCGATTGCATCGCGCTAGTATTTTAGGTTAGTATTATAAGGTCTGTCGATGTCTATAGAATTTACCTCTTTATAAATGGTATGGTTATAGACAACAGAGGATCACAAAAACAATACTTAAATAAATACATACCCAGACACTAAACAAACACAAGTATTCATTACACGGGTGGAGATCGAACCCACGATTTTTGACGTATACATACCCAGACACTAAACAAACACAAGTATTCATTACACGGGTGGAGATCGAACCCACGTCACTACCAAATGCGCCATCTGGCCAGTCGAGATATCTACAGAAAATATATTTTTGATTTTTTTTTTTTTTTAATGTGATAGGTAGCAGACGAGCAGGCGGATCACCTGATAGTAAGCAACTGCCGCCGCCCATGGACACCTGCAACATCAGTGGAGTTACAAGTGCGCCGCCAATCTTTTATCCCCTTCCCCCCAGGTGGGCCTCCGGTACCCTCACTTACTCGACGAAACACAGTACTGGGGCTGCTTCACGCCGGTTTTCTGTGAGGCAGTGTTATCACTCCGGTCGAGCCGTCCCATTCATGCCGAAGCGTGGCTCTCCCACAATTACTTATCAGAATTCGACAAATGACATATCATTATAACCGTCTTAATTGTCCGCTGGTTATTGAATTGTTGATATTCCATTCCAGGGCCGAGCGAAGCACCTCCGCATGACTCTAAGCGAGTCGGGCCAGTGCCGCGTCCAGCACCTCTGGTTCCCCAACGTGCACGACATGCTGGAGCACTTCCGCGCGCACCCCATCCGCTGGAGTCGGGCGGCGCCGCCGACGTCACGCTCACCGAGTACGCGTGTGCCAGGACCCGGCCAGACACCAAGTGAGCGACGAGTAGGACTAGTGGGCTAGTTGCCGTGGCCATTTGTAGCTGGTAGAATCCTCAAAAAACACATACTCGAGAAACACGTTAAAAAATTGAGCTCCATTTTCTATCTTACTTAGTTTGATGGCTCAACAACACAAAATGAGTCTCCATTTTATTGCTAACTTACTTCGATGACTCAGCAACCCATGTGTGACCCATAATGTGTCTCCATTTTATTACTTACTCCGATGGCTCAACAACTCAAAATGAGTCTCCATTTTATTGCTAACTTACTTCGATGACTTGGCAACCCATAATGTGTCTCCAAGGTTACTTACTTGCTTCAATGGCTCAACGATCCAAAATGAGTCCATTTTATTACTTACTCCGATGGCTCAATGACCCAAAATGAGTCTCCATTATGTTACTTTCTTACTCGCTTCGATGGGTCAACAACCCACAATGGGTCTCCATATTATTATTTACTTGCTTCGACGGGTCAACAACCCACAATGAGTCTCCATAATGTTACCAACGTGCACGACATGCTGGAGCACTTCCGCGCGCACCCCATCCCGCTGGAGTCGGGCGGCGCCGCCGACGTCACGCTCACCGAGTACCGCGTGTGCCAGGACCCGGCCAGACACCAAGTGAGCGACGAGTAGGACTAGTGGGCTAGTTGCGTGGCCATTTGTAGCTGGTAGAATCCTCAAAAAATCTTACATGTTCAAAAATTGAGAAATGAGCTCCATTTTCTATCTTACTTAGTTTGATGGCTCAACGACTCAAAATGAGTCTCCATTTTATTTCTAACTTACTCCGATGGCTCAACGACCCCAAAAGAGTCTCCATTATATTACTTTCTTACTGCGATGGCTCAGAAACCCAAAATGTGTCTCCATTTTATTACTTACTTCAATGGCTCAACGACCGTAAATGAGTCTCCATTCTGTTACTTACTTACTTACTTCAATGGCGCAACGATCCAAACTAGTCCATTTTATTACTTACTCCGATGGCTCGACGACTCTAAAGAGTCTCCATATTGCTTTCTTACTTGCTCTGATGGCTCAACAACCCACAATGAGTCTCCATATATATTTACTTGCTTCGATGGGTCAACGACCCACAATGATCTCCATATGTCACCAACGTGCACGACATGCTGGAGCACTCCGCGCGCACCCCATCCCGCTGGAGTCGGGCGGCGCCGCCGACGGTCACGCATCCCGAGTACCGCGTGTGCCAGGACCCGCCAGACACCAAGTGAGCGACGAGTAGGACTAGTGGGTAGTGGCCGTGGCCATTGTAGCTGGTAGAATCCTCAAAAAATCTTACATGTTCAAAAATTGAGAAATGAGCTCCATTTTCTATCTTACTTAGTTTGATGGCTCAACGACTCAAAATGAGTCTCCATTTTATTTCTAACTTACTCCGATGGCTCAACGACCCCAAAAGAGTCTCCATTATATTACTTTCTTACTGCGATGGCTCAGAAACCCAAAATGTGTCTCCATTTTATTACTTACTTCAATGGCTCAACGACCGTAAATGAGTCTCCATTATGTTACTTACTTACTTACTTCAATGGCGCAACGATCCAAAATAAGTCCATTTTATTACTTACTCCGATGGCTCGACGACTCTAAATGAGTCTCCATATTATTTCTTACTTGCTCTGATGGCTCAACAACCCACAATGAGTCTCCATATTATTATTTACTTGCTTCGATGGGTCAACGACCCACAATGAGTCTCCATAATGTCACCAACGTGCACGACATGCTGGAGCACTTCCGCGCGCACCCCATCCCGCTGGAGTCGGGCGGCGCCGCCGACGTCACGCTCACCGAGTACCGCGTGTGCCAGGACCCGGCCAGACACCAAGTGAGCGACGAGTAGGACTAGTGGGCTAGTGGCCGTGGCCATTTGTAGCTGGTAGAATTGTAACTTTTAACAGCTGGCTCAACAGTTCAGACTCTTTATTAATTACTCCGATGGCTCAACGACCCTTAATAAGTCCTTTTTATTACTTACTCAATGGTTCAAACAACCAAAATAAGTCCCTTTTTATTACCTTACTCCGATGGCTCAAAAATCCAAAATGAGTCCATTTTATTACTACCTGCTTACTCGATGGGTCAGCGACTCAAAATGAGTCTCCGTATTATACTACTTGCTCGATAGCTCAACAACCCAAAATGAGTCTCCATATGTTATTTCTTACTTCAAAGGCTCAACGATCCAAAAGAGTCCATTTATTCCAAACATACTCCGATAACTCAACAACCCAAAAGAGTCTCCATATCGAGGGGTTGAAAGGCTATTGTTTTAAGCGACACTTTGGGCGATATTGAGTTATATACATATTCGGAATCAGCGAATTTTTCTGCGTCGATTGAGCTGGGTTTCATAATTAGTAGACGACTTTTTGGCGCTTCAAACAATGAAAATTTTGGCCTCATTTTAGAACAGTGATGTATGAAACGCCAAAATCGGTTATCATTTTTAGGGACCATGGATATGAACCATACACAAACGCGATTAAAATCCGCTTAAACATGTTTTGCAATCACAATATAGTACTCAATGGCGGTTAAAGCGTTTTTCCTGTAACTACTTTTTGCTAAAACTGTGACTTAAATCATTATGAATTCCACCAAAAGTCATCTTAGCTGTCACTTAAAACATTATGCTTTATTCAAAAAAACATGTGACAAGGCGTTTCAACCTTTTTGTTTTTTATCCACTTTCATCATATCATGTCGTTTAAATCATTATCGTCCTTATCAAAATTTTATTAGCATGTCGTTTCAGAAATTTA
>JABMDO010000215.1:0-76123 GCA_014851415.1 Cnaphalocrocis medinalis | reverse complement strand
ATTAAAGTCGAATTTAGAGATTTCGTACATTCTTCCATACAAATTTATAGTTAGAGTAAAATGCACCTACTTGATCCACACACACCCACTTGATCACTATATATATGCTGCGTACCTAGGTGTTCGCTAAGATTGGCGGCCGTAGCCGAATATAGATATCACATCGTCTTTGAGCCTAATCTATGTCAGATTAGGCTCATAGACATGTCACCATAAAGTCTTAATCAATCAACCAGGTGGAGATGACCGAGTTCAAATGGGAAGAATTGAACGCTGGTAGCGCCACACGCGCTCGACGAGGAAACGGCGAACTACAGCGCCTTGCCCGACAGGTCAAGGAGGTACTGCCCGCTGTACCCCTCCGAGACATCCTCAGGGACCTGGGTAAGTGACTCACAGTGACGAGATAGAGAGACTAAAAGGAAAAAGAGAAAGAGGGAAAGAGTGAGAAAGATAGATAGAGAGAGGGGGGGGGGGGAGAGAGAGTGAGAGAGAAATAAAGTAATTGTAATGTACGGCTTCGATGGTGGCGCTGTGACGATGGTGCTAGACCGAAGCACGGAAGGTCCCGGGTTCGCCCGGTGAAGTCAATTTAGGAAATACATTTCTATGTTTTCTTTGGTTTGTGTTTTTTGGGGTGACGCTCCCAGTTAATTATCGTCACCTGGTACTCATAGTATAGGGGTTGCCCTCGTTTGAGACCAGGCTAACATGCGCGCCGCGATATAATTTTGTCGACACTCGTATTTTGTATGTTGCTTCTCGCTCATTTGACTGAGCAATCAGCTAGATAGAAGGATGCGCTCTCGCGAACGAGAGTCGACAAAATTTTGTCGCGGTATGCAAGTTAGGCCTACAGATGGATGGGTTAGGGGAAAATTCGAGAATTTCAAGATTTTTGGCTGGTCACTGTTCTAACCTAACCTAACCAATATTTTGTGATGATAATACTAACTACATTCTTACATAGAACATTTTATCTGGTCGTGTACGTTGGCACATAACAAATCTTCTATACTATTTATAAAGAGATAACTTCTATAGACAACGGCAAGGCTTATAGGTAAACTGAGAACACGAAATGCTTGCGCGATGTAATTTAGCACAACGCCATCTATTGGATCATTTCTGAATTACTGTCCCGAAGCGAAGTGAGGGCGGGCCACTATCAAATAATAAAAACAAAAAAAAAACACAACATCTTATAGGGTGAATATGCCCCTTTTCGGCCATTTAGAGGACTTGTTGACTTTGAGGCATTGTTTTTATATGATTCTTCAATCTCGGAATAGTGGGTGTAAACTTTTTAGCTTCAAATTATAGTCTAATTTTAATATAAATACCGCATTTACTTCTCAATATTATAGAATAATTGTTAAAAAATAAAATGTCCAAAAGTAGCAATTCTGCCGGTTTTCGGCCACTCCTTCTATTTTTCGGCCATGAATTTAGCTAGTTCTCGGCCACTAAATAACACAAGGAAAAATGAATTTTATGACATATACAATAAGAAACACAATTGATTAAAACCAAGAATTCCAAATCAATTAGTTTAATTATGATAATAATTAATATTACAACAAAATTAACATAGGAACATAATCTTTGGGTGTTGACTAGTAAAAAGTTATTTGCTGTTTGGAATCATTTCCATTTTTGTCCCTTCGCCAGTCTTTTTGTTATTATTCCGTTGGCCGAAAACTAAATATATTTGAAGTGTTTCTCGGCCACTTTCATACCACTGGCCGAAAATTAAACTTATTTATATCAGTTTTCGGCAGTCTAGACAACGTTGTCAATACTATTTACCCGAATTTTATTGCAAATAAAATAAAAAAGTGATAAAAAGGGCACACTTCTTATCTATTGGACACACCATCCTGCTTTATTTACTTGATTTTACTGTCAGTATTATCGATGGGCTGAAAAGTGAAATAAAATCATCCCGATTTCGGCCACAATATTTTACCGGGGCCGAGAAGTAGTTTATTGAAAGCTGGTTTTCGGCCGACAAAAATTAAAAACTTTAACTGACTATTTTCCAAACAATAACCAATAACAAGTGGCCGAAATCTGACCACACAAATGTGAAGACATCATATTTTGTCTTTCAATTTTCTCTTTTGACAACAACTTACCTCTGAAATTAAATTTAAGAGGTTGATTTTTTTAATGTATGAGTCAGTTTTCGGCCTGGCGGCCGAGAACGAGAATCTTCCGAGAAATGTGGTTAGTTACCCGGCCATCGAATTAAGATCAATATACTGAATATTATAAAACATATCAATCAAAATAACATAAATTCAACTCATCTACACACAATACGATAAAATAATTGTTCACCTAACTATAATGACTTCATAACTTACCGTGAAACAATTTTGCGCGCACTATTTTTTTTGTTATATCCAGCACACGACGGCACTGTCCAACTTTCAGATGCTCACTGAGGAAGCAACTTATGAACTACAATACTACAAAATTAAGAGGTGTAGTATTAGATTAACTAAGAGTCGACATGACTCTTTAAGTAAGTCTGTGAAGTATACTTTTCTTATTATTCGGGTTTTAACGGCCAATGGCCGAAAACGGGGTATGGCCGGCAAACGGGCACATCTACCCTACATTAACCTGCCTCCGTAAAAGTAAAGTAAAATATCAGCCTATATACTGTCCCACTCAAAGCGAAGGCCTCCATCATACACTCGGCGTCAAAAAAATCGCACATCTGCGTAGTTTTCATACTAACGCCCTCATATCACGGCTTCGTATATTAAAAAGTAAACATTTGATTGCAATATTTTTTACGTAGGTACCTAACATGGTTTTTATATGCTCGTCTGTTAATCATGCTTCTTAATTAGTCGTGAAAACTTCCTAATTTTTCCAAAAACATAAAAAAGTAAATCAATGTTCTTGTCCCATACATACAATGTTCTATGAAGCTGAAAAACTGATTTACTTTTTAATTTTCTTGGACGAATCAAGTAAATTCCATGGATGATGAAAATGTTGGATTAAAAGACGAGCATATATTGGTAATGTTACCTTAAAAATATTGTAATAAAATGTTTTACTTTTTAATATACGAAGCTGTGATATGAGCGCGTTAGTATGAAAACTACGCAGATGTGCGATTTTTTTGACGCCGAGAGTAGTAAGTAATCAAGTCATAGAGCAGCTACTATGATGGGATTAGGCTTAATCGGTAGTTTCTGCATAAAACATCCATTCACACTTATAAATGTCACTTGAAAATTACTTATGACACATTAACAGATTTGACAGTAACGTATCTGTCGTAGATTTTTTGGTCTTGAATTGCAGTATGGAGTATACAAACCAATGACATTTCAATACAAACTTTCCCGTTTATAATATCAATGGGATCTATAACCTATCGCCTTAACGTCGTGAGACCAAAAAGCCTTTTAAAAGTCGTAAAACAATTGATTTTTGTGTCTGCTGTCTGGTCCCTACGGCCTTAAAGTTTAAAACACAACCCATCACCGTGGTTGTAACCCCCATGGCTAGGGGCGAGTGACCCCGATGGCCGGCATTCCAATCGGTGGTATATTGATTGGTGGCCTTACAGACGTGACCGACACTTATTGGGTAATGTATGTCACCGTTTCATTATAATAGCTTAAACTCACGATATTGTAATCTACTAATATTCATGGATTATTGAATGAATTGACTACGAAGACTACGAGAACAGATCGACAACAACAACAAATTGACTACGGCAATAAATCGAATACGGCATCCAATCCACTACGGTAACAAATCGTCTACGATAACAAATCGGCTACACAAAAAAAAACGACTGCGACAACATGTCGGCTATGACAACAAGTCGACTACGACAATAGATCGCCAACAACAACTGATAGACTACGACAACAAATCGACTACGGAACAAAGCGACTACGCCAACAAATCGACTACGGTAACCAATCGAGAACAGCAACTAAACGACTATGACAATAATTCGACTACGACAAAAAATCTACTACGACAACAAATCGACTACGACCAGTAGAACGCCAACGACAACTACACCACGACGGATCTACACCAAATTTGTCTGGAAGAGATCGCTACTAGCGATAAGCCCGCCGCGATTGTATTAATTTATGATACTTAGCACTAGGTTTGTAATAATCTTTTATGCAATAAAGATTATTTATCTATACTTACTCTGATTCATAATCATGTAAAGTAAACTGACAGATGAAAAAGACAAGTTTCTATGCATTTTGACATTTTGCATGTGTCAAATTGAGTGTTAATGTATGGGGATGACACATTGACATCTGTCAGTTTACTTTACATGATTATGAATCAGAGTATAGGTATTATTCCGGTATTCAAAATAGCATTTTTTTGACGTAATAAAAATTAAATAATGCTTCATGCGTTGTTTGCAAACATTTTCGAGACATTATACCTATTTCATGATTTCCAGAGATAACTACTGCGTATTTGTCAATAAATGGTACCCGCAACTTGTATAATCTGGCATTTGTATACAATGCCTTTGCAATACTATACAGGATGTGTCTGTGAACATTTCCATCCCTTTAACTACGTCTACTAATAATTCTGAATAACAATTTTGTTTTTTTATGTGATACTTAGTTGGCAGACGAACAGACGGTTTACCTGATAGTTAGCGACTACCGCCGCCCATAAACACATGCAACAACAGTAGAGTCACAGGTGAGCTGCCAACCTTTAATCCTCTTTCTATGTCTTTTGGAAATTCGCTAAAGAAATTTAAACTTTTCATACAAATTTTGTCACGTATCTTGTTCATTTTGTATTTAAAGGGAGTCGATAAGATTTAAGGGGATATCGAATGAAACTAGCGCCGCCAACCAATTTACACTGATTGTGGCGAAAAATATGATATCGTTTTGAGAAAATAAAACATTACAGACTTAGATCCAATTAAATTGGATTTTTCAAGATGCAATACAATTTCTAACACGCGACAAGAAACAATAATGTAATAACAAAAGTGGCCGTTTTTAGCAATAATTAACATTATTGTTTCTTGCCGCGTGTTTTATTCGTATTTCCCCTTAAGTACAACGAATTTTCAAAAGTCGTAGAGCAAAATATGTTGTTCAGAATCAAATGGTTGTTAAAGGGATGTAAATGTTCACAGATACACCCTAACTACTCGTATATTATGTAGATGCTATCGATGTCCCTGAATGTCCAATAAGTGGAATACACAATCAATATATTAGTGCTTTTGGCCTTCATAGTTTTATAGGTACCTGTTTATTAATTGGATGATAGAGATTTCGTTGGGTCAGTTAAAGTAAGGTACTTAGGTAAATCCTCCATCCGATATTAGGCTACGGAACATACATAGGTATTATTTTATTATATTAAATATTCTATTTTATTTTATTATTTGCGGCGCGAATCGGCTGGCAGCCGTCCTCGAAATTTCCGGAAGACGACTCCCTGCGGCCAGAATCGCCAGAGAACGCGTCGGGACTCGCACCACAAACGAGTTGAAGCTCACTTTGTGGCGAGACTCCAAACGCTCGACCCTCAGCGTCCAGTTGGACTTTTTTCGCACGTAGTCTACGACCCCCTCGACCTTAACTCTAGTGTAACCGGGACACATAGGTACAGCTGCGTAGTGTGGGTCTCTGGTTGCAGCAAGCGTTTCAGGTCCAATCGGTGCAGTACCACGGTCACACGGTTTTATCAGCCAAACTAGACATGCGCAAAATAACTCTTTTAAAAGACTAAGGAGTTATACTCTTTTGAAGAAAGAGTTATATCGTTCTTTACATCTTTAATTCCCAATTACTCCGTAACTCAAGAGACTAAAAAGACTCGAATGAAGTGATTGATGCGAATAATGAAATACAGTACAACTAAATAATTTTGTACTTTATTGCAACGTGGTAGGGTCAGTTTTCTCTCGACTCCACGACGCGTTCCAATCATGCTCCATCCCTTTTCGTCTCATAAAATCCTGCTATGGCGATTTCACTCACTCCTATACGATCGAATCCAGTCTCGCTCACTAACTCTTTTACTTTAACTCCCAATCAACTCCGTCACTCAAAAGACTTGAGATTGATTGGGAGTTAAAAATGTAAAACATTATAAAGGAAGTAAAGGAGTTACGGAGTTATTAAGTATTTTGCAAGGATGTACATCATTTAGTCCCAATCACTCCTGAGTTACACATGTCTAAGCCAAACAGATTATGTCGCGCTGTATTTATCTTCACACAGCCCGTGCCTACAGCAGATTGCTTCGCAACGTTCTCACGCGTAAATAACAATATCTTTGATCTTTTCCCATACAATAGTAGCTTTGATGTCACGTGCTGGATATCTAGGTACATAAGTATCAATAAAAAATATAAACTCTAGATAGTATACATTCCATAGAAGCGTTTGATAAAGTAATCCTAGCAGCGCTGTCATTAGTTATAATATAATATACGACCCGTTTAGCGCAATGGTTTGAGCGCCGGTTGAGATGTAAGGGTCGCGGGTTCGATTCCCGCACCAACACAAATGTTTGTTGATGAAACAGATATTTTGTTGGGTCTGGGTGTTTGTGGTTCCTTTGTTGTTTCTGGTTTCCGTAGCACAAGGGGAAATCCCTAGTTTAGGACCAAGACAATGTACCTATGTGATGCTGTCTCAATTTATTATTTCTTTATATATCTATTATTTTATAGATATTTAGTTATAAAGATATAGTCATTTAGAATTACGATTATGCCGTCGAGGTCGAACGTTAAACCTATGAGAGAACCACGCTTCGGCATGAATAGGCCGGCTCGACCAGATTGATACCGTAGCCTCACAGAAGACCGGCGTGAAGGGGCGCCTGCGCTGTATTTCGTCGAGTGAGTTAGGGTACTGGGAGGCGCAATTTGGGGAAAAGGAGTTAAAAGGTTGGTAGCGCACTTGTGACTCTACGTTATGCAGGTGTCTATGGGGGACGGAAATTTCTTACCATACTCTTCTGCCACCTATCATTTTAATTTCTTTCTTTCTTCAATTTCAATTCTTTCTTTCTTTCTTTTAATAAATACCTACATTGTATTGAATACTATTTTTTTATGAGATAGGGGGCAGACGAACAGACGGATCACCTGATGGTAAGCGATTACCGCCGCCCATGCACACCCGCAACACCAGAGGAGTCGCAAATGCGCTGCCGACATTTTAAGAAGGAATACGCTCGCTTCTTGAAGGTTTGTAGGTCGTATCGGTTCGGAAATACCGCTGGTGACAGTTCATTCCATAGTTTTGTAGTTCGATACTTAGGTAGTCAAACAAAATTCACATCAAACCAAACCAAAAGTAGAACAACAATAACTAAATGTTGTTCAGAAAGGTTGGTTTAACATGTGGTTAAAGAGATGTAAATTTTCACAGATACAACCTGTAATTGACGTTGTAAGGACCCAAAAGCCTCATACGAGGCAAAAACAATAGATTTTCTATTGTATCTGCTGTCTGGGCCTTACGACGTTGAAAGAGTTTCGTAAAAGCGACATCGACGCAGGTATTTCTAGAAATACTACTAGTCAATAGGCACTCTGTTTGCTCGGAACAATCGATTGTACCCATTCCATTAGAGTATTTTTAAACGGTTAATGAGGGGGGGGACGGAGGGGGGGGGGATGTTCAGTGTTTTACGAACGAGCAAAGTGTTCTACAAAACTGTCACCTGCGGTATTTCCGGACCGATATGATCTGCAAATCTTATAAAAAGAGCGTATTCAATTCCTTTTTACTAAAGTAGTTTTTAAATGGAATTACACAGAAGCAGACAGTTCTTAAGGAGCTACCTAAAGAATGAAACTAGCGCCGCCAACCGTTTTACACTGATTGTGCCGAAAATATGATATTTTTAAGAAAGCAAAACATTACAAACTTTGATAAAAGTAGGTACATAAATTGACTTTTTCAGGATGCAATACAATACAATATATAAAACACGCGACAAGTGACAATAATGTTAGGTAATTATTGCTAAAAACAGCCGCTTTTATAATTAACTAGCGGCCTCCCGCGACTTCGTTCGCGTGGAAAAGTAATTCTAATTTTTCTCGCCGTAAAAACCATCCTTGAACTTCAACGAACATTTAAAAAAAAGATTTGGCCAAATTGGTCCAGGCGTTGTTGAGTTATGCGCTTACCAACCACATTTTGCGATTCATTTTTATATTATAAAAGATAATAAGTAAAAGAGTTTGGAAAACAGTGGTCTAGACCATCTGTAGGTATACCAAATTTAATTTTATTCAAATTCGTTCAGTAGTTTTGGCGCGAAAGAGTAACAGAGAGACAGACAGATAGAGTTAAGTACTTTCGCATTTGTACTAAATAATGATCTCGCAGATGTTCATGGGCGGCGGTGATTACTTACCAGCAGGTGAACCGCTTGCTCGTTTGCCGCCTCTAAAATAAAAAATAAAAAAAACAAGTCAGGATACTTTACTTAGATAAACTGACTTCGTGTATTGAGGCACAATTTGCAAAGTATTACTTTATAATTGAAACGGCTCAGTCTATAATCATGACATGCAATGGACGCATACTCGCGTGTGTAACTGAACTCTGAAGCCAGAGTAAGCAGACCTCCCCTCCCCTCTGGGAGATGCATACTCACCTACCATCAGGTGTATAGTTCCTCAATTAGAGGCCAAGTTATGATGGTCAGTTAAATCCGGCCTTGGAAGGTTGTTGAAGTTAAATTGGACTGAAGTTTGGGCTGAATTTTTGTGGAAACTTAAACTGCGAATGATGGCTATCATTGTGAAAAATCGCAAGATGGCACACTGTTAGACTGTCTGATTTCAACGTCATTAAATAAAAAAATAAAATACATGAAACTTTATTGTCAAATCATCAGAACAAAAGAAGAAACAATCAAATCGCATAAGAGTCTACTTTATGCTATACTCTGATTCATAATCATGTAAAGTAGACTGACAGATGTCAATGTGTCATCCCCATACATTATCACTCAATTTGACATATGCTAAATGTACAAAATGCATAGAAACTTGTCATTTTCATCTGTCAGTTTACTTTACATGATTATGAATCAGAGTAAGTATTAGTCATTGGTTGTTTAATGTCATTTCTGCCGTTGTCTCATCTGTTGTCTGATATTATTTGTAACATAACGTCGGCGTCGTAGAACAAAGACGGTTCTGAGTTTTTTCAATTTTTTTTTTATTTCATAAATCGGCATGTAATCGAGTGTTTTATCGGTTGATGTTTCCATTTTTATAAAAAGTTACTCAATGCCTGAGATATTGTCTAGAATAACGACGTATTTGATTCTGTGAGCGTAGAACTACGCCCGATTAAAGAATCCGTCCATGTCCGGCGGACAGTGCTCCCCCCCCCGCACCCCGCTCTCTGCGGCGGATCACTAGTATCGTCCTTGTTTTATGGAACGTCACGGGTAAATAATTATTATAATATTTTGTTGATTTACTAGCTTTACTAAGATTCCGTATGCTGTTAGGTTATAACTTAAGGTTTAATCTACTTATCCAGCGAACGACGACGGTTTGTCAAATTCGTCCTTGTCCTAGGAATCAAAATAATATTTTTTTGTTTTTTGACTTTTGTATTATCACAGTGTAAATATAATTTATTATATTTAAACATGTCACAATACAAACTTGTTGGACGAGTATAATTTTCTAGACGGAATTGAATGACCGTCATTGTCCTATGGACCTTCTGAGGGCGTATTGTCCGATCCGTTATTTTTCTACGGATAGCTGCAAGTCGAATATGCACATCCGACGTTATTCGTGGGAGCATTTTATAAATACGTCATTGTTCATTTCTTAATTTACTTATTTTGATATTTTTCTTTATAAGTTATTTTTATTTACTAAGCCTGGCCCACACGTAGACAGATGCGTCTGCAGATATCATCCACCGATGCGCCTACCGACGTGTAGAGGGTGTAATTTGTGCGTCTGTTGTAGGTATTTATACGCCTGCAGAGCATTCGTCTCGAATGTGATTATTGCCGGTTTTTGTAAAAGATCAAAGGGTTTCGGGGCAAACATCTGCCGTCCGTCCACACGTCTGACGACGCATCAGTTTGACCTATGTAGCGATCGAGAATGCACGCGTGATTCTTGCTGCTCATTGTAAGTAAAAGCAAAGTAGGTAATGAAACAAGAATCATGCGATTACCCTATCGCTATCTCGTGTTAAACTGAAAATGGACATTGACTAATGGAGATACAGACATGTGGACGACTCTTGATGATCCATCTACTAATGCATCTGTTGACGTGTACACTATCGACCCACACTTAATAATATCCCTTTTTTGTAGAAACATGAAAGATTGTAAAATTGTAGCAAAACAGCTTGCGTTGGTAACGCACTCACTTTCCCATATGGGCACGATAAAACCGTTTGATAGTCGAATGGTGCACATAAGATTATCATCATCTTTCTACCATGTTCCCTGGTTATGTATACGTCTCTGACATTCATCGTCGAATCAGCCACCCCTTTTTCGATCATGTAATTTTTCACACAATGCTTCCATCTCTTTTTTTGCCCTCTTCTGTTCCTCCACCCATTCATACCCATAATTATTAAATCAATAAATCAATCCCAGCAATCTTGTCGAGTTCAATGCCAAGAAAACACAGGTGTGTGTATTTTCTGCTAAGGTATCATCTTTCCTATCCCATCCCACTCTTCAGAGCACCCCTTTATCAATACAGGATAGTCTTGAATCAACGAGACTAAATCAAGAGCGTCATAAGAACCGCTTCCCATAAACTCGGGATTCTGAATAGAGTGAATAGAGTGAGCTTTGTCTCCTGTACACGGCACATGTTCGCCCGTGTATGGAATATTGCTCTTATCTCTGAGATGGTAAACCTCCAACAAGTATTACGCGGAGAAATACTTGCTGGAGGCTCTCGACAGGTTAAAGCGACTTGCTATCCGTATTATTGGAGATCATGAGGTGATTAAGTCCTTAGAACCTCTTCAGCTACGTAGAGACCTTGTCAGTCTTAGTGTTCTCTACCGCCACTATAATACAGAATACTCTGATGAGTTATTCCAACTAATCCCATCCTCTCCTTTCCATTCCCAAACAACACGTGCTGGACAGCGTTGCCATCCAGACAATGCCGGCGCGCACCAAGAGATTTAGCTACCTCAAGCCATCAAGTTATGGAATGTCCTACCAGTTCATGTGTTTCCTCCTTTTTGCAACCCTGGGTTTAGGCTGGGCGTGAAACAGAATCTCAGCAGGCCTTCAGGATGAGGATGACAGACTCAATCGGTACTTAGTTTGTTCTTTTGTGCCTGTCAACCTCATATTTGGATCTCTCGGCCGCTTACCATCAGGCGGAGTGAGGTCATCTTGATTGTCCTCAATATAAAAAAAAACACCTTGTATAATAATAGCATCGCATAAAGTACGATATTATTATTACTTTTATATGCGGGTATTCATTCCGAGGTTCTTGATTTCTATATATAAGATTCTCTCTTATTTTCTCTTATTCTCTCGTGCCTGATGTGATAATAAAATGATTTAACTGTGGGAGAGCCATGCTTCGGCATGAATGAGCTGGCTCGATCGGAGTGATACCACTGCATCACAGAAAACCGGCGTGAAGCAGCTCCTGTGCTGTGTTTCGCCAAGTAAGTGAGGGTACCGAGGCCCACCGGGGGGAAGGGGATAAAAGGTTAGCATAAAAGGTTAGCAGCGCACTTGTGACTCCATTGGTGTTGCAGGTGTCCATGTCCATGAGCGGCGGCAATTGCTTACCATCAGGTGATCCGCCTGCTCGTCTGCTACCTATCAAACAATAAACAAAAAAGTAAAATTATAAATTGTTGGTTATTTCATTTCCTTTCCTAGATCTACATAATCGTATTTCAAACCGTCCCTAAAATTTTGTTACTATCCCTAAAACACTGACGGAAAAGTATTATCCGCCATGATCCAAAAATCTGACTCCATAGAATAACGTCGGTTAATCACATGCGTCACAGTGAACTCCACCGAACAACGACTGATGTGACTTTTTACAAAACTATACATATTAGTGGAATTTGTTTTGTTAATCACATCATAAAAGCCCCTCATAGAAAACAACTTCTCCAAATTCATGTTGATTGAATAACTGGTTTAAAAAATATAGAAGTAATATCCATACAAAATCTTTAAAACGCTCTCCTGTAAAATTGCTAAATTGCAGATCCGTCTTTGTTCTACACTGCGACGGTAAGGCTTAAGCTACCTTTTTTTTAAGTGATAGGTAGGCAGACGAGCAGGCGGATCACCTGATGGTAAGGCAATACCGCCGCTCATGGACACCTGCAACACCAGTAGAGTTACAAGTGCGCTGCCAACCTTTTATCCCCTTCCCCCCCGGGTGGGCCTCCGGTACCCTCACTCACTCGGCGAAACACAGCACAAGGGCTGCTTCACGTCGGTTTTCTGTGAGGCAGTGGTATCACTCTGGTTGAGCCGGCCCATTCATGCCGAAGCGTGGCTCTCCCATAGTTAAAACGAACTTAGGTTAATGAGTTTACTTAGTACGAAGTCAGGTCAATGAGGTGTTTGTAAATTTATTATGATGAATCAAGGTTAAGTTACAGTTGTAAAAAACAAGAGATTTTCATTCAAATTGTAAATTAGCCGTTTTCCCACATAACCACTGGCTTGACAAGCCGGAACATAAAAACCGGCCACGTTCGAAGCGAACTCACTTATTAAGAGATCCGTAGCAGTAAGTAACATTTATTTTCATTTTCTTATCCTACTACTATTATAAAGGCGAAAGTTTGTAAGGATGTATGGATGTATGGATGTTTGTTACTCTTTCACGTAAAAACTACTGAATGGATTTGAATGAAACTTTACCACAATATAGTTTATACATCAGAATAACACATAGGCTACAATTTATAAAAATATATTATGTGGATTGTCCAAAATATGACGGTAAGTGTCAATAATTAACTCCACGCGTACGAAGTCGCGGGCGGCCGCTAGTAATAAGAATAAATGACAACCGTTGGAGCCATAAAGTCCTTGAGTGGAGACCGCGACTCGGTAAGGTAGTGTTGGACGCCAGCTACAAGATGGGATGACGATATTCGAAGACTGGCTGGAGTGAGCTGGATGAGAGTGGCCGAAAGTCGGGAGCGGTGGCTTGCATTGGGGGAGACCTACGTCCAGCAGTGGACGAGCGTGGGTTTTACTGCTTCTAAGGAAGTTTACCATAGGTAGGTACAATATTTATCTCTATTCCGCACACTAGGATTCCCTATGTTGTGGGCCTCTTTGTCACATTAAGAAAAATATATCACACATAAAATACATTTTACCATCGGCGGAAGTGTCCTTTCAGGCAAAATAATCCAGTTTAACGCCCCCGTTAGGTCTGGTGGTTTACGTACCGGGCCGTGATCTAGGGGTCCCGGGTTCGATTCCCGAGTCGAGCAAAAGTATATTTCGACTTTTTCGAACATAGCTCGGGTTTGTGATCACCGCACCGCATTAGGCAGCGTGGTGATTAAGCCAAATCCCATCATAGCTGCATAGTAGACATAACTTGATTTCTATGATGGAAGGGCCTTTGCCCTGCATTGGGACAGTATATGGATAGGCTGTTACTTTACTTTACTTTATCCAGTTTATAAAAGCGTGAAGTAACGCCTGCACTATTTCGTCGAGTGAGTGAGGGTACCGGAGGCTCAATTGGGGGGGGGTTAAAATTGGCAGCGCACTTGTGACTCTTCGGTGTTGCAGGTGTCTATGGGCAACCAACACCATGAAGGTGATCTGTGCTCGTCTGTCACCTATCACATAAAAAAATACCTGAGAACGAACCACTAGTTTCTAGAATAGATAACAGGCCGTGCTGCTTTTTTGCTCGACTTGGCGGGGAGCACTTTCGTGCCCCCAGATTTTGTTATTTTTATTCTTTAGCCAAATATTGAAATGGCTACTGGCTGCAACCGCATTAAAAAAACATGTAAGTAAGCCTTAAATTTAGATGAAGAAATCAATGACATTGACATTGATTTCTTTTTCTAAGTGAAAGTGGCGTCTTTTATTTTCTTTTGTAGCAAAAACAGCCAGGTTGTTGAGTTTAAACATCCAACCTCTTTTTAGTTTTACTTTCAATACTTTTTCTGAGTTAATGTTTTTAACCAAAAATTTTAAATTCAGAAAAGATAACCATCTTTCTTTAGTTACCAAGATACAGTTACTTTCCAAATAGTACTTATGATAAAGTATCTAAATAATATCTCTCGAAATTCTAACTGATAAAATTTTGGTAGCTCCTACTAAATGCTAAAATCAATGAGAAAAATTAACAGATCTGAGTACGTACGTTGAAGAAATTTGACAGTTTTGTGTATTTTATTATACAAAACTGTCAAATTTCTTCAATCGACTCTAATCTTACTATCAACGCATTAAGTTGAATATCAATTGAGGAAATTTGACAGGTCGTCGTTACCTGATGTGAGACTTTCTGTACCTTGAAACGTATTTCCCCTTATTTATTTCTCTATTATCCTAATAGTTCCACTATCTACCAATAGATAGCGCTGGAAGTTGATTGTATCACGCAAGTGTTTCGTGTTTTTGATTTACCTATAAGCACTGACGTGGAATATAAGATTAACCTGTTTAATAAATAAGTAGTTATAGTATTGAAACTTGTAATAATATTGCAACGCCTGTAAAAGGTAATTAAGTTCCAAAGCTACTATTACTACTCTTTAAGATCTGTATGTACACTTAATTAGCAATAAACCATTTGAATTTGAAAATTTAGTCATATATTTCTCCCCCCCTAATTTTGTATTAACTGCTTGATGTTTTGGGAGATGGCTATATCACACCATTTTAAAGGTGCGTGTAGTTCCCAGATGCGCTCGAATAGCTTTGGAGCCGGGGGTACGTATAGATAGACCATGTTTTTTTTATGTGATACTTAGATGGCAGATGAGCAGACGGTTCACCCGACGGTAAGCAATGACCGCCGCTTACAGACACCTACCCATGAGCAGAGTCGAAAGTGCGCTGCTAACCTTTAACCCCCTTTCCCCCCAATTGGGCCTCTGGTGCCCTCACTCAACGAAACACAGCGCAGACGCTGCTTCACGCCACTCTTTTGTGTGGTATGTATCACTCCGGTCTCTGGTCTATTCATGCCAAAGCGTGGCTCTCCCACGTATATGAAACTGTGGGAGTGATATCACTGCCGCACAGAAAACCGGCGAAAGTTTGTAAGGATGTATGATGTATGGATGTTTGTTACTCTTTCACGTAAAAACTACTGAATGGATTTGAATGAAACTTTACCACAATATAGTTTATACATCAGAATAACACATAGGCTACAATTTATAAAAATATATATGTGGATTGTCCAAAATATGACGGTAAGTGTCAATAATTAACTCCACGCGTACGAAGTCGCGGGCGGCCGCTAGTATAAGAATAAACTGACAACCGTTGGAGCCATAAAGTCCTTGAGTGGAGACCGCGACTCGGTAAGCGTAGTGTTGGACGCCCAGCTACAAGATGGGATGACGATATTCGAAGACTGGCTGGAGTGAGCTGGATGAGAGTGGCCGAAAGTCGGGAGCGGTGGCTTGCATGGGGGAGACCTACGTCCAGCAGTGGACGAGCGTGGGTTTTACTGCTTCTAAGGAAGTTTACCATAGGTAGGTACAATATTTATCTCTATTCCCTAGGATTCCCTATGTTGTGGGCCTCTTTGTCACATTAAGAAAAATATATCACACATAAAATACATTTTACCACTTCGGAAGTGTCTTTCAGGCAAAATATCCAGTTTAACGCCCCGTTGGTCTTGTGGTTTACGTACCGGGCCGTGATCTAGGGGTCCCGGGTTCGATTCCCGAGTCGAGCAAAAGTATATTTCGACTTTTTCGAACATAGCTCGGGTTTGTGATCACCGCACCGCATTAGGCAAGCGTGGTGATTAAGCCAAATCCCATCATAGCTGCATAGTAGACATAACTTGATTTCTATGATGGAGGCCTTTGCCCTGCAGTGGGACAGTATATGTATAGGCTGTTACTTTACTTTACTTTATCCAGTTTATAAAAGCGTGAAGTAACGCCTGCACTATTTCGTCGAGTGAGTGAGGGTACCGGAGGCTCAATTGGGGGGGGTTAAAAGTTGGCAGCGCACTTGTGACTCTTCGGTGTTGCAGGTGTCTATGGGCAACCAACACCATGAAGGTGATCTGTCTGCTCGTCTGTCACCTATCACATAAAAAAAACCTGAGAACGAACCACTAGTTTCTAGAATAGATAACAGGCCGTGCCGCTTTTTTGCTCGACTTGGCGGGAGCACTTTCGTGCCCCCAGACTTTGTTATTTTTATTCTTTAGCCAAATATTGAAATGCGCTACTGGCTGCAACCAGCATTAAAAAAACATGTAAGTAATGGCCTTAAATTTAGATGAAGAGCAATCAATGACATTGACATTGATTTCTTTTTCTAAGTGAAAGTGGCGTCTTTTATTTTCTTTTGTAGCAAAACCGCCAGGTTGTTGAGTTTAACATCCAACCTCTTTTTAGTTTTACTATTCAATCCTTTTTCTGCAGTTAATGTTTTTAACCAAAAATTTTAAATTCGAACAAGATAACCATCTTTCTTTAGTTACCAGATACAGTTTTCTACTTTCCCAAATAGTTTACTTATGATACAGTATCTAAATAATTACCTCTCTCGAATTCTAACTGATAAAATTTTGGTAGCTCCTACTAATGCTAAAATCAATGAGAAAAAATTAACAGATCTGAGTACGTACGTTGAAGGAAATTTGACAGTCGTTTGTGTATTTTTATTATACAAAACTGTCAAATTTCTTCAATCGACCCTAATCTTACTGTCAACGCATTAAGTTTGAAATCTCAATATAATTGAGGAAATTTGAACAAGGGGGGGTTCCGTGGTTTACCTTATGTGCGGGCTGTCTGTACCTAACCTTAAAGCGTATCCCACCTTAGTTTATTTCTTTACTAGTTGGCCCGCCTCACGTCACTTCGCTTCGGGACCGATAATTCAGATTATGAGCCACTAGGATGGGCGCTGTGTCCCAATTACATCGCCGCAAGCGTTTCGTGTTTTCGGTTTACCTATAAGCCTTGTCAGTTTGTCCTATAGACGTTATCTCCTTTATAAATAGTAATGATAGAAGATTCCTCCCCCATAATTTTGTATTAACTGCTTGATGTTTTGGGAGATGGCTATGTCACACCATTTTAAACGTGCGTGTAATTCCCAGATGCGCCCGAATAGCTTTAGAGCCGGGGGTACGTATAGACAGACCATGTTTTTTTTTATGTGATAGAGTGGGCAGAGGAGCAGACGGATCACCCGATGGTAAGCAATGGCCGCCGCTTACAGACCTACCCATGAGCAGAGTCGAAAGTGCGCTCCCAACCTTTAACCCCTTTCCCCCCAATTGGGCCTCTGGTGCCCTCACTCAACGAAACACAGCGCAGACGCTGCTTCACGCCGGTCTTTTGTGTGGTATGTATCACTCCGGTCGAGCCGGCCTATTCATGCCAAAGCGTGTGCCAAACTGCGGGAGAACCACGCTTCGGCATGAATGGGCCGCCTCGACCGGAGTGATACCACTGCCTCACAGAAAACCGGCGTGAAGCAGCCCCTGTGCTGTTTCGCCGAGTGAGTGAGGGTACCGGAGGCCCACCCGGGGGGGAAAGGGATAAAAGGTTGACAGCGCACTTGTAACTCCACTGGTGTTGCAAGTGTCCATGAGCGGCGGCAATTGCTTACCATCAGGTGATCCGCCTGATCGTTTGCTACCTATCACATAAAAAAAAATAATTTAGGATTTGGGGAGTCTGGTAATTACAATGAAGCGACGCAACTGTCTGACCTTCGCAACCCAACAAGGAACCAGACCAACTGAATCATGGTTACACTTTTCAGAAACTATACGAAACGTGCAGATTCCCTCACTATGTTTTTCCAAGCCACTAACACGAGCGAATCCGCGGGGTGCAGCTAGTATCTAAGTACAAACGGCCACACATCAGGTTACCACAACCCTGTTCAATTTTCCTCAATAGATATTCAACCTAATGTGTTTGACAGTAAGATGAGAGTCGTATGAAGAAATTTGACAGTTTTGTACACTTTCTTGTGTGGCTGTATATACATCTAAGTTTAGGTATTATAATAGTTAAGTCACAAGAACAAGTACGTTCATTTTTCAGGCAATAAATAGGTAGTTTTGGAATATTACCTTAAATACCTTAACTCTATGGGTAGGTTTTATAAATGAGTTTTTTGTCGATCATTAACTGAGTCATAGAGCGTTTAAAATATGGAAAAACATAAAAATAAACTCGAACACATATCCGTGGCTATTCGACTGAAATTACTCAGAGCTAACACATGAAAACTCTGCATGAAAACCCATTTTCTCCACTATTCTAACCGCAGCTAATTTTGATTGGAAAATCTTTAAATACTTACCAAGACCGTATAACCATTGACAACACTGCATTAAAAAAAAACAAATTCACAAACACACAGCCATTTTCTGTCACCGAAAAAAAAGTAAAACAGTTTTTTTTCTTCACTGTATTTTCCCGCGCATCGTGACGAGCGTTTCCGGCCGCGTTCGAATTTCAAATAAACTATCCAACATGGCGAATGACACGGCAACGCGCTAGTGGTGTCTGGCCGTGAAAATTTTTATCGATATTCCTACTGCGTTTTTTCGATAGTTTTTACCGCGTTAGAAAATTAAACGCCAGTTTTTCCTCTGAATCGCTGCCTTATACTTAACCTTGTTGTATTTTTAGCTGCTAAAAATGCTACGTGCTATGTTTAACAATTTGATTGTGTGCTGCTGACTTAAAGAGCAAAAAAGATTCCAAAATAGAGACAATTGTATCTATACTGGATATGGAAGCTTTAAGCTTTTCGGTCTTGTTCTTAGAGAGATAAGGTCCAAAATCTGGTGCTTACTATTTTCTTTCAGCCCTGTTAAGGGTTTTGTATGTTTATTTGGCGGTAAGTTTCTTAATAACGTTCACTTCACCAATATCGGAGATTGACGGCTTATTAAAACTTCAATGTCCTAGCTTCTCTTGGTTATAAAATCATAAACATCTTACCTGCAAATATTGGATTAAGTTTTTTGCAATAAATTTTAAATAGCTTAATTACCTATATCCTAGTGAGCCATCTACACCCAGTCCGAAGACTTCAATCAATTCAAGAACCAGGAATCGAACCCGGAACCTTTTGCGCTTGCATAAATATTTTACACTCAGACACTGAACAAACCAGGGTGCGAACCAACGACCTTTAGCATGATCCTTGTCTTGACTTTCTTGACGCATAATAACTAGGATACACGTTTGGAAGGGACACCAAATTGGGGGGAAAGGTCTTACAAGAGTTGTGCAGCGCATTTGTCCTATTTGGTGACTTGGATGTTGGGTGTCTTCTGGGCAGTGCTCGGCAATCGCTAAGGTGATCCGTCCTGCTCATGCTCTGCTACCTACCTATCACATTTAAAAAAATCTTTATCGATATCACCCCATCACTAATTTAATCGAGAACCGTGTAATTTGGTGCTTGACGTTGCACATCACTTTACGTAAACTGGACACAACAAACAATGGGTGCAATTGCGCTTTATTGATACAGCAATAGAGTTCAAATTGGGTTAGCATTTTTTTTCAGGTTGTCACCCGTCGTTTACTATTGCATGGGATAAGATCTATTGTGTTTTCTTTTTTATAAAATGCATTGAATAATCTGAACGGGGAGGCCGTACAAGTGTTTGCGCAGACACAAACGCACTCTTTACTCACTTAGGTCCACTTGCGCGTGGATCTCGAATTTTATTAGTCGTTAACATGGAACAAATTTTTTTAATTGTTACTGATTTTCAAATGAGAACTATATTTTTTTTGTATGTGATAGGTAGCAGGCGAGCAGGCGGATCACCTGATGGTAAGCAATTGCCGCCGCCCATGAACACATGCAACACCAGTGGAGTCACAAGTGCGCTGCTAACCTTTTATCCCCTTCCCCCACGAGTGGGCCTCCGGTACCCTCACTCACTCGGCGAAACACAGCACAGGGCCCCTGCTTCACGCCGGTTTTCTGTGAGGCAGTGATATCACTCTGGTCGAGCCGGCCCATTCATGCCGAAGCATGGCTCTCCCACAGAAGTCTCCCACCTATTCAGAATGTTGTGCGGTTCGTTCTTGCGAACAAAGAGCAGCGTCATCGTTTGACCGAGTGAGTTAGGTTACTGGAGGCCCAGGTGGTGGAAGAAAGGGGATTAAAGGTGAGTGAGGGTACCGGATGCCCAATTGGGGGAAAGGTCAAAGGTAGCTGCGGCAGTATTTCCTGACGGCTATGACTTAGGGACCTTCAAGAAACGAGCGTACTCCTTCTTAAAAGGCCGGCAACGCATCAGCGACCTCTCTGATCTCGCAGATGTTCATGGGCAGCGGTGATTACTTACCAGCAGGTGACCCGTTTGCTAGTTTTCTGCCTCAAGTATATAAAAAAAAATGGTTGGCAGTGCATGTGACTCCACTGGTGTTGCAAGTTGCTAGTGTCTATCTATACCTAAGCGGCGGTAATCGCTTACCCTCAGCCTATTCGTCTATTCATCTGCCACCTTTCACATTAAAAAAATCTACAACGATCTTATGGCATGTAGTTTTGGGATAGGAGGCATCATGGCCCAAAAAAACTGACTTTGACTACTTAAAGCGATTTTTATTATTAAAAAGATAACAGGATAAGTGTTTGCGCAAACACAAGTGCACCAACACCAGTTTAATTGACTGCACCGTGATAATGATCTTAGCGGTGATTACTAAGGGTGATTATAACACTTATATCAATTAATTCTCGCTTGACATTGGAGAAATTAAACATTGTTCCAATACGGGATATCGCGAGTGGTAGAAATTAATAAAATCTTCTATCTTATAATAAATGCGCCAGACAATCACACCAATCTCAAATTAGCGCAACCCCCGTACTATGAGTACCAGCTAGGTGACGATAATTAACTGGGGGCGTCAACCCAGAACACTAAGACCCAAGAAAACTTAGAAATGGACTTGGCCGGGAATCGAACCCGGGATTTGTCGTGCTTTGGGCCTTAGCCACTGCGCCATCGAGGCCGTCGAATATTTTTTATCTATAGGTACTCTGATTCATAATCATGTAAACTGACAGATGTCAATGTGTCATCCCCATACATTATCACTCAATTTGACACATGCGTCAAAATGCATAGAAACTTGTCATTTTCATCAGTCAGTTTACTTTACATGATTATGAATCAGAGTTTAGGTATATATTCTATCCTATTTATAAAGATATAAATTCTTTATACAACTACACGTCATATTAGTACCTACTCGTATATACCTCACGTGGTAGTACAACCACCCGGATTGCGAAAGGTTGTGGGTTCGAGTCCCACCTGAAACCATCGATGAATTTTTAAGTGCAATATTTACTTGAGGTTAGAGTTTTTGTTTTTGATTTGCTGTTGCTTTTTTTATGAGATAGGGGGCAGACGAACAGACGGATCACCTGATGGTAAGCGATTACCGCCGCCCATGGACTGCCTCACAGAAGACCGGCGTGAAACAGCCCTTGTGCTGTGTTTCGCTGAGTGAGTGAGGGTACCGGAGGCCCATCCGGGGGGGAAGGGGATAAAAGGTTGGCAGCGCACTTGTAACTCCACTGGTGTTGCAAGTGTCCATGAGCGGCGGCAATTGCTTACCATCAGTTGATCCGTCTGCTCGTCTGCTACCTATCACATAAAAAAAAAAATGGACAACCGCAACACCAGAGGAGTCGCAAATGCGCTGCCGACCTTTTAAGGTTCGCTCGCTTTTTGAAGGTTTGCTTAAACTTACACGTTTTTATTTGTCCGTCGTGAATGTGGTTATGACGTGTGTAATTTAATATTTGATGAAGGGAGCCACAAATAGACTCTACTCGGTAGGGGTTGATTAATGCATGACTTTATATCTGACTTGCACGGGTGAGTTTTTTATAGATTTCGTAGTTAGTCAATAAAGTCGTGAAAATTATTTATTCGTCATTCATGACGAAGTTCCATAGTATTATAACCAATGGAGGTACCATACTCTATGACATAAGCGGCAGTGGCGCCATCAATTAATGTCATGACTTTCTTGCATTACCTATACAGGGTGTATCTGTAAACATTTACATCCCTTTAACCACGTGTTCTACCGACCATTCAGAACAACATTTGTTCATCAACTTTTCCAATTTCTTCAAAAAATGTTTCGACTCCCCATACTAAATGATCAAGTCACGTGACCGACTTTTTATGGAAAGATTCCTGCCGCTTCGTTTCGCCACCGTTCCACTCGACAACAGTTCCACCCACATCATTTAGATGCTTGGCAATCTTCAACTGTGCGTTTCTCAAGAAACTTTCTGCCTCGAACTACAAAACTATGGAATGAACTGTCACCAGCGGTATTTCCGAACCGATACGACCTACAAACCTTCAAAAAGCGAGCGTATTCCTTATTAAAAGGTCGGCAGCGCATTTGCGACTCCTCTGGTGTTGCGGGTGTCCATGGGCGGCGGTAATCACTTACCATCAGGTGAACCGTCTGTTCGTCTGCCCCCTATCTCATAAAAAAAAAAATATATGCGAATTTTCAAAAGTCATAGAACAAATGTTGTTCAGAATGGTTGGTAGAACACGTGGTTAAAGGGATGTAAATGTTCACAGATACAGCCTGTATGTATACCTACCCACTGCTGAGTAATTAGGCCTCTTCTTTACAGGTGTACAGCCGGAGTTCCATGTGCAGTCAACTTCAAAAATATGTATATACTTTTGGACCTTGTCACAATACATAATATAAGAGAGTAGGTACAACGACCTCTACTTTCTTAGTGTATTGTTACAGGGTCCTAAAGTGTATAGGTACGTATTTTTGGAGTTGACTGTACAGTCAACCACACATGGGATTACCAAAACCTGTTAAATTTCCTCAACCTAACATGTATGACAGTAAGATGAGAGTCGATTGAAGAAATTTGACAGTTTTGTATACTTTGATGTTCTAGTAGTTAAGTAGTGTAGGTAGGAGGTAGGTTTCTGTTTTTGTAATCAAATAAGGCCCAGACAGCGGACACAATAGAAAATCCGTTGTTTTTGCCTTTTATGAGGTTTTTGGGTCTTACGACGTTAAGGAGTAAAATTATTGCTTATAGTAAGAAGAAAGAAAGAAAATACATTTATTAATTTGGACGCCACAACACATATTACATGAATAGTAAATGAATGTATACCAGCTTCCGGGTACGATTCTCGGTCGGGCAAATTATTTGAGTAGTAGTAGTAGTAGTATCAGCCTATATACTGTCCCACTGCAGGGCAAAGGCCTCCATCATAGAAATCAAGTTATCGCTACTATGATGGGATTAGGCTTAATCACCACGCTTGCCTAATGCGGATCGGTGATCACAAACCCGAGCTATGTTCGAGAAATTCGAAACATACTTTTGCTCGACCCGGGAATCGAACCCGGGACCCTGAGATCACGGCCCGGTACTTAAACCACTAGACCAACAGGGCGTCAAGGTTTTACTGGGAATAGATTGAAACTTTATTAATAAAGACTTTAACTAACTTTATAAACTGTTCCCTATAAAAAATTAATGCCCGTGTCTATGTTCACAACTTTTTCAAATTAACCAGACTTCGTAAATGCTCCAACCTTCTCGTACTTCCTTTTGATTGGCTAAATCAGCATAAAACTGTCAAAAAAGATGACATTAGCATTTGACAGATTTTACAAGATTCTGCAATGAGACACTAGCATTTGTTAATTTGCGGCGAACTTTAAAGTTCAACAAAAATAATCAAATTATTAATAAAATACTGTTCTAAATGGAAAGCTTACCACCAAAACCAAAAAAGATAAAAAAATACAGTAGGGAAGAGCTCCTAAATCTAGATAAAAATGTAATTCCGTTCTATAAATTGAATTTAAATATCCTAACCTCTTGCTAACATATTATCACGAAATTATTGATTTCTTTTCAGGATTTAGTGGAAAAAATACTTCAACTGGAAGCTCATAATGTACAGTTAAGGAATATAATCAGTAAACACAATTCCGCTGAGCCTGAAAGTGAGGAAAAGAGAAAGAAAAACTTTGATTTCTCGAAGTAAGTTTTATTAATTATTATGAAATAGCTGCTACCCGCGACTTCGTCCGCGTGGAATAGTATTTTTGGGTAGCATTTTTAATAATTTAATAATTTTCACCCCTCCCCCTCTTTTTAAACGGATTATTCTCAATCATCCTCATCATCATTTCAGCCAATAGACGTCCCACTACTGGACATAGGCCTCCCCCCAAAGTACTCCACACAAATCGGTCCTGTGCTACCCGCATCCAATGGACTCCCGCGACCTTCACCAGATCGTCGGTCCACCTGGTGGGAGGCCTAATTATTAGTTCCTCATAAAAAACTCTATTTATCATTCTTTAGATGTCACTACCGTCGAATTCTCCTACGGATCATGTACTTCGGATGGGACTACCAAGGACTAGCGGTGCAGGAGGACTCGAACCAGACGATAGAACACCACCTCTTTCATGCGTTAACAAAATCTTGTTTGATACAAAGCCGGGAGACCTCGCAGTATCACCGATGTGGACGGACAGATAAGGGGGTCAGTTCTTTTGGGCAGGTAAGACTGAGTTTGAAAAACTTATTCTTTTAGAATGGTGTGTGTAGAATTAAAATTAAACACATAGAAACAACGATTGGAAACAAGTTTTAATTTTTTCAAAAAATCCAAATAAGCCAAATATTTATTAATATTTCTTTATATTAATAGTCCAATTGGGGCTTACGGTGCCCTCACTCACTCGTTGAGACAGCACAGGCGCTGTATTCTGTGTGTTCCGTGGTATCACTCCAGTCGACCCGGCCCATTCATGCCGAAGCGTGGCTCTCCCACTGATAAACTTTTTTTGTATATGAATATAAAAAAATATTAATAAATATTTGGCTTATTTGGGGATAAGGGGGTTAAAGGTTGTCAGCACACTGGTGACTCTACTGTAGTTACCAAATATTGAACCCAACATGTTTGACACATTAAGTGAAACAATTTTTACAGATCTGGATACATTAATGTGTGGGCGTCTGTACCAAACATCATTAATTTGGTTTTCAGGTAATATCACTCAGCATACGCAGTAAATTTCCACAAGAAAATCATTATGAACCCGTGTCCGTCAAGACCGAAATGCCATATTGCAAGATTTTGAACCGACTTCTTCCGAAGGACATCCGGGCAGTTGCATGGATGCCTATACCGGAAGACAAGCCTGATTATAGTTCTAGGTATGAGATGTTGCATGACTTCCATCATCACCATTCAATGTTTCATCACGACCACTGCTGTACATAGGCTTCCCCATGGACGTATATGTATAAGGGGGGGGTCCAGGGGGTCCGGACCCCCCCCCATTGTGGTCTGGAGGTGACATAATTAAAGGGTCGACAAGGTTGGTGGGGTAGCAAATTGTTGATAGCCCTGGGAAAATTTCTTTATTCTGTTTAAGTTCTTTGCAGAACAGTTATGCACCTATGTAAGGGGGACTCCACCCTTGTCAAAGCTATATATACGTCCGTGGGCTTCCCCCAATGTTCTCCACACAGATCGGTCCTGTGCCACCCGTATCTAAGGAACTCCCGCGACCCTCACTAGATCGTCGGTCTATCGTGTGGAAGCCACGGCTTCGACTTCCTGTACGCGGCCTCCACTCAAGGACCTTTCTGCCCCAACGGCCGTCTGTTCTCCTCGCACTGTGCCCTGCCCATTACCGCTTGTGCCACGCAATTTTTTGGGCTATATCTGCGACCTTAGATCTCCTAACGGATCCGACGAACTGACACGATCAAGCAAGGAGATTCCGAGCATAGCTCTCTATGTTGCCTTCTGAGTGACTTCGAGCCTACTTAAGCGACCCATTGTAAGCGGCCACATTTCGGTTCCGTGTATCAACACACAAGCATTAGACCCAAAAGCCATTTATAAGGCAAAAATAATTGATTTTCTATTTTCTGTTGTCTAGGCCTTACAACGTTAAAGACTGAATGTATTTATAAGAAACTAGTGGCCCGCCCTCACTTCGCTTCGGGGCCGTTATTCATAAATGAGCCAATAGATGGCGCTGTGTCCAATTACATCGCGCAAGTGTTTCGTGTTTTCGGTTTACCTATAAGCCTTGTCGTTGTCTATAGAAGTAATCTCTTATAAAAAAATATATAGAAGATATAATATAATAAAGCTGAAGAGTTGTTTGTTTGTTGTTGTTTGTTTGTTTGTTTGTTTGAACGCGCTAATCTCCGAAACTACTGGTGCGATTTGAATAATTCTTTTTTGTTGGATAGTCCATTATCGAGGAAGGCTATAGGCTATATTAAGGGGGTTGTAAGGGGTTAAAAGGGGGGTAAAAAGTTACTTTTCCACGCGGACGAAGTCGCGGGCGGCCGCTAGTAGAAGATATTGCTCTTACTTTTCATTACCTTTTTTCCAGATTTGACTGCAAAAAACGTAAATACAAATACTACTTCCCACGCTCAAACCTGGACCTCAAAGCTATGAGGAAAGCCTGCAGTTACCTCATCGGCAGCAATGACTACAGACATTGTGTAAAATGGATGTGGGGAATGTGGTGTGACTGAGTTCCGAAGGGAGTTATATCGGCTGATATTGTGGCTGAGGAAACAGGAGACCAGCGTAAGTGAAGCTCAGCATTGGAGTGTTATGTAACCAGGGCCAGGGTCTTGGATTTTTGTTTGGGCCCAAGGGGCAAAAACTGTGGGAGAGCCACGCTTCGCATGAATGGGCGGCTCGACCGGAGTGATACCACTGCCTTACAGAAAACGAGATAACACTATACTTTGACAAGATTGGCGACACACTAAGCGAGTGATTTCAAAAATAGGAAAAAATATGAATCATGCTACTCACGAGACGACGTGACTTGCAAAACGAGTAGTTTTGTTTGGACGAAGCGAAAATTCAAAAATAGGTCTCCAGGTGGTGGAAGAAGGGGGGTCAAAGGTGAGTGAGGGTACCGGATGCCCAATGAAGGGAAAGGCTAAAGGTAGCTGCGGCAGTATTTCCTGACGGCTATGACTTAGGGACCTTCAAGAAACGAGCGTACTCCTTCTTAAAAGGCCGGCAACGCATCAGCGACCTCTCTGATCTCGCAGATGGTCATGGGCAGCGGTGATTACTTACCAGCAGGTGACCCGCTTGCTAGTTTGCCGCCTCTAGTATATAAAAAAATAAGGTTGGCAGCGCACTTGTGACTCCACTGGTGTTGCAAGTTGCTAGTGTCTATAGGCGGCGGTAATCGCTTACCATCAGCCTATTCGTCTATTCATCTGCCACCTTTCACATAAAAAAATCTTCAAGGATCTTATGGCATGTAGTTTTGGGATAGGAGGCATCTTGGCCTAAAAAAAACTGAGTTTGACTTGTGTACTTAAAGCAATTTTTATTATTAAAAAGAACACAGGACAAGTGTTTGCGCAAACACAAGTGCACCAACGCCAGTTTAATTTACTGTACCGTGATAATGATCTTAGCGGTGATTATAACACTTATATCAATTAATTCTCGCTTGACATTGGCAGAAATTAAATACTCTTTCATTATGAGATAGCGCGTGTAATAAACGAATTATCTTCTATCTTAATATTAATAAACTAGTGGCCCGCCCTCACTTCGTTTTGGGACCGTAATTCAGAAATGAACCAATAGATGGCGCTGTGTCCAATAACATCGCGCAAGCGTTTCGTGTTTTCGGTTTACAAGCCTTGTCGTTGTCTATTGAAGTTATCTCTTTATAAATAGTATAATAGGAAATTAAATGCGCCAGACAATCTCACCAATCAACAAAACTAGGGCAACCCAGAATTAGAAAATGTAGTTTCCTAAATGGACTTGGCCGGGAATCGAACCCGGGATTTGTCGTGCTTTGGGCCAACACCTTAGCCACTGCGCCATCAAGGCCGTCGAATATTTAATAATATTAAAATATATTAAAAGAGTATACATGTCATATTAGTACCTACTCGTATATAAATATATACTCTGATTCATAATCATGTAAAGTAAACTGACAGATCTCAATGCCAAGTTTCTATGCATTTTGACATTTTGCATGTGTCAAATTGAGTGATAATGTATGGGGTGACACATTGACATCTGTCAGTTTACTTTACATGATTATGAATCAGAGTATAGGTGGTAGTACAGCCACCCGGACTGAGAAAGGTTGTGGGTTCGAGTCCCACCTGAAACCATCGATGATTTTTTAAGTGCAATATTAACTTGAGTATAGAGTTTTTGATTTTGATCATCTACTTTTGCTGTTGCTTTTTTTTATGAGATAGGGGGCAGACGAACAGACGGATCACCTGATGGTAAGCGATTACCGCCGCCCATGGACACCCGCAACACCAGAGGAGTCGCAAATGCGCTGTCGACCTTTTAAGAAGGAATAGGCTCGCTTTTTGAAGGTTTTTTTTTTATATGTGATAGGTAGCAGACGAGCAGGCGGATCACCTGATGGTAAGCAATGCCGCCGCTCATGGACACCTGCAACACCAGTAGAGTTACATGTGCGCTGCCAACCTTTTATCCCCTTCCCCCCGGGTGGGCCTCCGGTACCCTCACTCACTCGGCGAAACACAGCACAGGGGCTGCTTCACGCCGTTTCTGTGAGGCAGTGGTATCACTCCAGTCGAGCCGGCCCATTCATGCCGAAGCGTGGCTCTCCCACAGTAGAAAGGTTTGCTTAAACTTACACGTTTTTATTTGTCCGTCGTGAATGTGGTTATGACGTGTGTAATTTAATATTTGATGAAGGGAGCCACAAATAGACTCGTGCTGGGTAGGGGTTGATTAATGCATGACTTTATATCTGACTTGCACGGGTAAGTTTTTTATAGATTCGTAGTTAGTCAATAAAGTCGTGAAAATTCTCTATTCGTCATTCATGCATGACGCAGTTCCATAGTATTATAACCAATGGAGGTACCATACTCTATGACGTAAGCGGCAGTGGCGCCATTTTAATTTCCTAACTTTCTTGAAGTATTAAAAAACACCCACTGCTGAGTAATAAGACCTCATAACAGCCTGAGTTCCATGTTACAGTCAGCCACACATCAGATTACCACAACCTGCAAAATTTCATCAGCCTAACATGTTTGACAGTAAGATGAGAGTCATAGTCATAGTCATAGTCATAATATTTATTGCTTTCATGTAGTACAGTAAGGTCTTAACATAAAATATCTAGGTCTTAACATAAATAGTCGATTGAAGAAAGTCAGTTTTGTATAAAATACGTACACAATTCTCGGTCGGGCTAATTTCAAACACTAACTTTTCTGAATTTACGTACCTGGGTGTGCTTATTATAATTCATATCAGTGGCCGGCCTAGTTAACAAGGGCAAGAAGGGCCGTTTTACTCGGAATATTATTGAAACTTTCTCTCTTTCTTCATAACGAATTTAACTAGCTTTGTAAACTGTTCCCTATAAAATTAACTGCCCGTGTCTATCTTCACTACTTTTTCAAATTAACCAGACTTCGTAAATGCTCCAACCATCTCGTACTTCCTTTTGATTGGCTAATTCAGCATAGAACTGTCAAAAAAGATGACATTAGCATTTGACAGATTTTACAAGATTCTGCATTGAGACACTAGCATTTGATAATTTGCGGCGAACTATAAAGTTCAACAAAAATAATCATTTAATCAAATTATTAATTAAATACTATTCTAAATGGAAAGCCTACCACCAAAAGCAAAAAAGATAAAAAAATACAGTAGGGAAGAGCTCCTAAATCTAGATAAAAATGTAATTCCGTTCTATAAATTGAATTTAAATATCCTAACCTCTTGCTAACATATTATCACGAAATTATTGATTTCTTTTTTAGGATTTAGTGGAAAAAATACTTCAACTGGAAGCTCATAATGTACAGTTAAGGAATATAATCAGTAAACACAATTCCGCTGAGCCTGAAAGTGAGGAAAAGAGAAAGAAAAACTTTGATTTCTCGAAGTAAGTTTTATTAATTATTATGAAACAGCTGTTACCTGCGACTTTGTCCGCGTGGAATAGTATTTTTGGGTAGCATCTATACTTATAATATAATAAAGCTGAAGAGTTTGTTTGTTTGTTTGTTTGTTTGAACGCGCTAATCTCCGAAACTACTGGTGCGATTTGAATAATTCTTTTTTTGTTGGATAGTCCATTTATCGAGGAAGGCTATAGGCTATCAACATAATAATATTAGGGGGTTATAAGGGGTTAAAAGGGGGGTAAAAAGTTACTTTTCCACGCGGACGAAGTCGCGGGCGGCCGCTAGTTTTTAATATTTTAATGATTTTCACCCCTCCCCCTCTTTTTAACCGAATTATTCATCATCATCATCATTTCAGCCAATAGACGTCCACTGCTGGACATAGGCCTTCCCCAAAGTTCTCCACACAGATCGGTCCTGTGCCACCCGCATCCAATGGACTCCCGCGACCTTCACCAGATCGTCGGTCCACCTGGTGGGAGGCTTAATTATTAGTTCCTCATAAAAAACTCTATTTATTATTCTTTAGATGTCACTACCGTCGAATCCTCCTACGGATTATGTACTTCGGATGGGACTATCAAGGACTAGCGGTGCAGGAGGACTCGAACCAGACGATAGAACACCATCTCTTTCACGCGTTAACAAAATCTTGTTTGATACAAAGCCGGGAGACCTCCCAGTATCATAGATGTGGACGGACAGATAAGGGGGTCAGCTCTTTTGGGCAGGTAAAACTTAGTTGAAAACTTCCTCTATTATTCTTGTTAAATAAAAACATATTAGAATATTGTTTATTAAATAAAAACTAGCTGAAAGGTAGGTCTCTCAAAATTACCAAAAACAGTTTTTTTTTATTTAATGGATTGTCTATATATATATGTGTGGACCTATTTAAATTATTTTTTATTTTATTATTTTATTACTGTTAATAATGTATAATACAAATTGTAAAATCCTGGTCTTCCTAATAAAATAAAATAAAAAATAATTTAAGTAAGTATTGTTTCTTGTTCGTAGACAAAATTTACTGAAAAGAAAAGTTAAAAGAAAATTCAATTTTGTTAAACAAAGTGTGTGTTTTATATTTTTAACTAGTGGCTCCCGGCGAACTTCGTTCCACCTACTTTTTGTTTAATTTCTCACCTTTTAGACCTTCCCTGGACTACGACAAACATTTTAAAACTAAAATCAGCTCAATCGGCCCAGCCGTTCTCGAGTTTTAGCCAGACTAACGAACGGCGATTCATTTTTATTTATATAGATAATAAAAACACACTTTTTGGAGTAGGGAGCAGACAAACACACAGATCACGTTGTGGTAGGTAAGTGATTTCTGATGCCATCAACAGTTCAACACAGAAAGTGTTATTACAAGTCCTGCTAACATTATTGAAAAGAGTAAGTATCCTCCTTTCTTGAAAGTATTAAAAATGCTGATTTCAGGTAATATCACTCAGCATACGCAGTAAATTTCCACGAGAAAATCAATATGAACCCCTGTCCATCAAGACTGAAATGCCATATTGCAAGATTTTGAACCGACTTCTTCCGAAGGACATCCGGGCAGTTGCATGGATGCCTATACCGGAAGACAAGCCTGATTATAGTTCTAGGTATGAGATGTTGCATGACTTCCATCATCACCATTCAATGTTTCAACGACCACTGCTGTACATAGGCTTCCCCATGGACGTATATGTATAAGGGGGGGGTCCAGGGGGTCCGGACCCCCCCCATTGTGGTCTGGATTGACATAAGGGTTCAATCGGGTGACCCAGGGTGACATAATTAAAGGGTCGACAAGGTTCGTGGGGTAGCAAATTGTTGATAGCCCTGGGAAAATTTCTTTATTCTGTTTAAGTTCTTTGCAGAACAGTTATGTACCTATGTTAAATTTTGGAATCTCCTTTTACTTTTTGGTTATATTCCACTTTTAGACTAACCCCGATTTCGCACTTGCCTGTAACGGGGGGGGGGGGGGGGGGGGGTCAACTCGCACATGTCCGGAATTTCGCAAGGGGGACCCCACCCTTGTCAAAGCTATATATACGTCCGTGGGCTTCCCCCAATGTTCTCCGCACAGATCGGTCCTGTGCCACCCGCATCTAAGGAACTCCCGCGACCCTCACTAGATCGTCGGTCCATCGTGTGGAAGCCACGGCTTCGACTTTCTGTACGCGGCCTCCACTCACGGACCTTTCTGCCCCAACGGCCGTATGTTTCTCCTCGCACTGTGCCCTGCTCATTGCAACTTGTCCCACGCAATTTTTTGGGCTATATCTGCGACCTTAGATCTCCTACGGATTTCATCATTTCTGACACATTCAAGCTAGGAGATTCCGAGCATAGCTCTCTACGTTGCCTTCTGAGTGACTTTGAGCCTACTTAAGCGACCCATTGTAAGCGGCCACATTTCGGTTCCGTGTATCAGCACTGGCAACACACAAGCATAAGACCCAAAAGCCATTTAAAAGGCAAAAATAATTGATTTTCTATTTTCTGTTGTCTAGGCCTTACAACGTTAAAGACTGAATGTATTTATAAGAAACTAGTGGCCCGCCCTCACTTCGCTTCGGGGCCGTTATTCATAAATGAGCCAATAGATGGCGCTGTGTCCAATTACATCGCGCAAGTGTTTCGTGTTTTCGGTTTACCTATAAGCCTTGCGTTGTCTATAGAAGTAATCTCTTTATAAAAAATATATAGAAGATATAATATAAAAAGCTGAAGAGTTGTTTGTTTGTTTGTTGTTTGTTTGTTTGTTTGTTTGAACGCGCTAATCTCCGAAACTACTGGTGCGATTTGAATAATTTTTTTTTGTTGGATAGTCCATTTATCGAGGAAGTTCTTTATAAATAAACTAGAAGAAGATATTGCTCTTACTTTTCATTAACCTTTTTCCAGATTTGACTGCAACAAACGTAAATACAAATACTACTTCCCACGCTCACCTGGACCTCAAAGCTATGAGGAAAGCCTGCAGTTACCTCATCGGCAGCAATGGAACTACAGACATTTGTGTAAAATGGATGTGGGAAACGGCGTGACTGAGTTCCGAAGGGATGTTATATCGGCTGATATTGTGGCTGAGGAAACAGGAGACCAGCGTAAGTGAGCTCACAGCATTGGAGTAGTTATATAACTAGGGCCAGGGTCTTTGGACTTTTTGTTTGGCCCCAAGGGGCAAAAACTGTGGGAGAGCCACGCTTCGGCATGAATAGGCCGGCTCGACCGGAGTGATACCACTGCCTCACAGAAAACCGGCGTGAAACAGCCCCTGTGGCTGTGTTTCGCCGAGTGAGTACCGGAGGCCTACCCGGGGGGGAAGGGGATAAATGGTTGGCAGCGCACTTGTAACTCTGCTGGTGTTGCAGATGTCTATGAGCGGCGGCATTGCTTACCATCAGGTGATCCGCCTGCTCGTCTGCTACCTATTACATAAAAAAAAAACAACAAAAAATTAGGCTTAAAGTTTCAGTGTTTAAGTTGACATCATTAGCAACCCACGCTCGTCCACTGCTGGACATAGATCTCCCCCAATGCACGCCACCGCTCCCGATTTTCGGCCACTCTCATCCAGCCCACTCCAGCCAGCCTTCGAATGTCGTCATCCCATCTTGTCGCAGGGCGTCCAACACTACGCTTACCGAGTCGCGGTCTCCACTCAAGGACTTTACGGCTCCAACGGTTGTCAGTTCTGCGGCTAATGTGACCAGCCCACTGCCACTTCAGTTTGCTGATTCGGTGGGCTATGTCGGTGACTCTGGTTCTCTGTCGGAAGTTGACATACGGTCACAGAATAATTATGTTAATTTGGAAACAAATCAACAAGTTAAATGTATAGATTTCTGGGTCGATCAAAAGTATGTTTTGAATTTTACGAACATAGCTCGAGTTTGTGATACCAATCCGCATAGGCAAGCGTGGTGATTTAGCCTAATCCGATCATAGTAGCGATAACTTGATTTCTATGCCTTTGCCCTGTAGTGGGACAGTATATAGGCTGATATATTTTGTTTTGTATAATCTTCTATATCTATCTTCTATCTATACTATTTATAAAGATATAACTTCTATAGACAACGACAAGGCTTATAGGTAAACCGAAAACACGAAACGCTTGCGCGATGTAATTGGACACAGCGCCATCTATTGGTTCATTTCTGAATTACGTTCCCGAAGCGAAGTGAGGGCGGGCCACTAGTGATTGATAATTTCGTTTCAGCAACCAGTATGTCCTGCCTCGTCATTGAAGGCAACGCATTCCTCTGGCACCAGATCCGATGCATCATGGGAGTGTTGCTTCTGGTCGGGCAGGGGAATGAGGAGCCAGAGGTTGTGAAAGAACTGTTGGATGTAGAGAAGAACCTAGGTAAACTTTAATATATTTTATTTTTCATTTTTTCTAAATCCACAGCTCTTATACAAAATTATAATTACACTAGTCGCCCGCCCTCACTTCGCTTCGGCACCGTAATTCAGAAAAGAACTAATAGATGGCGCTGTGCAAAATTACATCGCGCAAGCGTTTCGTGTTTTCGGGTTACCTATAAGCCTTGTCGTTGTCAATAGAAGTTATCTCTTTATAAATAGTAAGTATATAGATTTACACACAACACAACATCTCATACATTGACCTGACTCCGTACTAACGGCCGCTGAGGAGACGTCATTTAAGATAATGTTCAATTACTTAAGTATCGGTAGTCTTTATGCATATTGAAATAAGTGTCAATTTTCTTAATTAAGCAACTTAGTAAATCAACTACTCTGAGTGCGGTAGTTTATAGCTTAAGCACTTGAGTTACAGATGTCATACAATAGAGGAAACACAAATAAAATACATACCTAAATACATAATATTTATCTAACACCCATACAACATAAAAGCCATTATTTAATACGTCTTTTTTTCCAGGAAACCTCAATATAATATGGCATTAGATGTACCACTGAACTTATTTCATTGCTCATATGATCTAGAAGAGACGCAGCAATGGTCGTATGATGTGGATGAACTCAAAACAATTATAAGGCAGTTACAGTCTTCCTGGACTATTCAGAATATCAAGTAAGTCAAATTAAATAAATCTGTATCAGAATCGCATTATGTCTATTTATTTTTTAGTATATCTTATGTATCAAGCAAGATATGTATATTTAATTTAATTTAAATCATATACATTATCTTTAAATAGTTTTAAATATTTTCTTTATTTATGACGATTTGTAAGTGCTGTGTACAAGCCTATGCAAATAAAGAATATTTGACTTTGACTTTGTATAGTCCGCGGCATCTAACAATAGCGATGACCGTTAGTTGCGCAATTGTAAAAGGAGGACTTTCTACTAAAATTGGTTTCTGCGCACTGAAGGTCATCGCTATTGTTTCATGCCGAAAACTATACAAGGTGTATCTGTGAACATTTACATCCATTTAACCAAGTGTTCTACCAACCATTCTGAACAACATTTGTTCTACGACTTTTGAAAATTCGTCGCAAAAATTAAAAAAAAATAAAAAAAAAGATTTTTAATCAGATATCTCGATCCATATTTAAAGTTGTTTTTTTTTCTTTGTGCAATATTACGTCATTGGCTTGTAAGCGACGCCATATTGATGTACGAGCATTTTTCGCGCGCTGTTGAACCTAAGGGGCTATACGAATGAAACTAGCGCCGCCAACCTATTTACACTGATGTGGTGAAAATATGATATTTTGAAAAAAATAAAAACATTACAAACGTAGACCTCAATAAGGTTATAGTGCTAAAAAAACGGCACTTTTAGCAATAATGACATTATGTTACTTGTCGGTGTTTTATACATTGTATTGCATCTTGAAAAATTCAAGTACTTTTTTCTAAGTCTGTAATTTTTTGCTTCTTAAAAAATATGTATTTTTGCCACAATCAGTGTAAATAGGTTGGCGGTACTAGTTTCATTCGTATAGCCCCTTAACCAGGCAACTGGACAATTTTTTTAAATTGGTTTTCTACCTTATCATAACTGAATAAGGCTCAAAATCTGGTGGTCCCATACGGTACATAGACTGGTTAAACATTAAACAGTTTTTTATCTTTTTCAGATCAACGATGATAAAAGACTCCATAGAACAACTGGAAGCAGAGTTACATAGACTGAGTGAGAGTGGGACGGAGAATGGGAGTGAAAGAGAGAGCGTAGTGAACTACACGGAATGTTTGATACAGGGTGTGAAACCGAGGAATTATACGCCGTTATTAAAAAGAGTGACTTGTTGTAAGTAAATTATATCATCATCATCAGCAACCCACGCTCGTCCACTGCTGGACATAGGTCTCCCCTAATGCACGCCACCGCTCCCGATTTTCGGCCACTCTCATCCAGCTCACACCAGCCAGCCTTCGAATGTCGTCAGCCATCTTGTAGCAGGGCGTCCAACACTACGCTTACCGAGTCGCGGTCTCCACTCAAGGACTTACGGCTTCCAACGGTTGTCAGTTCTGCGGCTAATGTGACCAGCCCACTGCCACTTCAGTGCTACACTATTTAAAAAGAGATTAATCTCATATTCCACGCCAGGGCTTATAGCTAAACCGAAAACACGAAACACTTGCGTGAAATAATCAACGTCCAGCGCCATCTATTGGTGGACAGTTACTACTGTCCCGAAACGAACTGAGGGCGGGCCACTAGTATTAAGTAAAGTAAACTCAGCCTATATACTGTCCCACTGCAGGGCAAAGGCCTCCATCATAGAGATCAAGTCATCGCTACTATGATGGGATTAGGCTTAATCACCACGCTTGCCTAATGCGGTGCGGTGATCACAAACCTGAGCTATGTTAGAAAAATTTTAAACATACTTTTGCGGGAATCGAACCCGAGATCACCGCCCGGTACTTGACTAGACCAACGGAGGGTGCTTATTTATTTGTAGGTAATTTAATCATTCTTATAGTAGCGGCTTTTTCATGAAAAATATTTTACTAATTCCAAAAATGTTAGACAAAAATTGTTTCAGTCAAACAAAAGAGGATTAACAATAAACCTTTTTTTCAGCATCATTAGAAGAAAGAATAGAATATTATAGAAAGAAAAGAAAAACAGAAGAAAAACCGGAATCCACACAGCAGAGCTCGAAAATGGAAGAATAAACAAAAATAAAATTATCCTCATTATGTAATATCTTATGACAACCACATGTGATGCAATAAAATATTTGAATTTGAATCATATTTATTTTGTACACTTATAGCAATAAAGGTGTAGGTGGCGTACGAGCAGACGGATCACCTGATGGTAAAGGATTGCCGTCACCTATAGACACCCGCAACCCCAGCGGAATCACAAGTGCGCTGCCAAACGTTCAATTCTCTTTCCCCCGGATTAGACCTCTGGTACCCTCGCTCATTCGGCGAAACGGTACAGGCGCTGCTTCACACCAGGTCTTCTGTGCGGCCATGGTATCCAATCGAGCCAGCCTATGTATGCCGAATCGTGGCTCTCCAACGGTAAAGGTTTGTTTACCCCAGCTGTAGGGAAATTACTAGGCACTTTTTTTTTATGTGATAGGTAGCAAACGAGCAGGATCACCTGGACACTTCCAACACCAGTGAAGTTACACGTGCGCTGCCAACCTTTAATCCCCTTCCCGGATGGGCCTCCGGTACCTTCACTCACTCGGCGAAACAGCACAGGGGCTGCTTCATTAACTACAATAGCGTTAGAAAAAACAATCTTGCAAAAACAAATTAACAAGGCAACACCTTTGCTCTGTTTTTCTGGCAGGCGTTATTGCTACATGATTCCTTACAGGCGTTATCTGTTCTCTCGAAACTTTCACAATTCATTGAAGTTACTTATGTCCTTAGAGTAGAAAGCTGACATCACTGTTTTAATATTGTCTAACATAATATTGTACATTAAGAGGGCTAGTAGCGTAAATCACGGTGAAAGTAATGCAGTAGCATGATTAAAATATGCATAGATTTTAATAGCTAGAGATTAATTGACTTCTTGTTTATTAATGATACTTCGGGTTGAATCGGTGAGCGGTTATAGCTTCTAAATAATTATTTGATTAAGTATACTATACCTAATTAAATGAAACAAGAGTTACCTAAATCTTTACGAAAGTTAAACATGTTTAAATTGCATTTCTCTTACAAAGGGTCCAGGTTTAGGGCAAAAAAGGAATGAATGTGTACATTTACAATTTTCGTTCTGTTTTTTAAGCTTACCTTACTTAATACATACTTTTCGATTTTCATTGAAAACGAGAACGAACAAGAACAGCATTAATTTGAAATACGTAATCTTTTTTTCTCTTTTTATGGTTGTACTAGCGGCCGCCCGCGACTTCGTCCGCGTGGAAAAGTAACTTCTTACCCCCTCTTTAACCCCTACAACCCCCTTTTTCGCAACAAAAAGTAGCCCTATGTTCTTTCTCAGGGTCTAAATCATCTGTATACCAAATTTCATTTAAATCCGTTCAGTAGTATTTGGCGTGAAAGAGTAACAGACAGACAGACAGACAGACAGACAGAGTTACTTTCGCATTTATAATATTAGTATAGTAGTATAGTATTAGTATGTATGGATGCAATATGCAAAAGACTTTTTCGTAGAATTATTGCCAGTTCTCTCGGTAAACAGTGACCAAGAAGTTTAACAACTCATAGATTAAAAAGAGGCTGGAACTCAAACACCTGGCTGTTTTACTTCTAAAATAATTAGGGAAACGCCATAATTATGTAGAAAAAGAAATCACTGACACAAATTTCTTTCTCTACCTTTAAGGCTTTTACGTATTTTTTTCTGCCGTTACAGCCAGTCCGGGTTTAATATTTGACTAAAGAGTTCCACATTATTTGGTCAATATCATAAAAAGATATTTTTAAAACAGTAAAAGCCACTTCCACTCTGTGATTAACTTGCTTAAGGGTCTCCCGGCGCCGCCCGGGTTCGATTCCTTGTATGGTCATAGATTTTGATCGAGGTTCTAGCTTGGATAAGGCCGACTTTATTTTTTAACCTTTAGCATTTTTTTTCTAAAGACTAACTACGACATAAGACTTAAAATTTGAATGGGGTACCAGACGCTAAGGATAGAGAGTTGATGATAATTTAAATATTTTTGCAGTTCAACAAATGAAAACGTCATGAAATCTACATAAGATTTTATTTGTCTGACAAATAAGCACCAAAGACGATTCAAATAAGGTCGCATAAGGTCATTGTGCCGTACTTATGGATGCAAAAAGCGGGCATTTTGGCCTTAAACAGTAGCGAGAGCGTTTGTATCCGTAATTGTCCCGTAATTATTATGGCATTGTGGGCTTGCACATAGTCCGTGGTTCAGTACGCAAAACCGGCCGTGGCGAGCGGTGGAGCTGCCTCTATTTTACTATCTTGCGTTTCAAGCAGTATTAGAAGGCCGCTCCGAACGGAAAGCGGTCCGCGCGAACGGTTTTTCAACACAAAATTATAATCAGGAATTTCCTGAACCACGTTGCCAGTAAAATTAAAACTAAACGTTTTGCACGTTTTTGGCGGCACACCAAAACTTTTTCGTGACAACTTTTTTTATTAACCGGATAAATTAAAAGTTGCTAAACACATGTGGCCGCGTAATAAAAAGTGGCAATATGTTAAGTCGGATAATATAATTTTGACAGTTCAATGAAAATATTTACTTTGTGACGTGACTGACTTGTAGAAAAACTTGTTGCACTTTTTGCAACAAGAAAATGCAAAAGAAATCTTGATTGAAACCGTTTAAAATGTGTGTTGTTGTGTAAAATATGTTGTGTTCCTAAAAAAGGTGGTTTAAAGTGAGGATAGAACCTAAAATCAAGGTGTGTATTACAATTTTCAATGTGTTCATAACACAAATTGATTTTACGCAACTTTTACCATGAAAAAGGATTAATTTATTCCGATATTTTACTTCACGCTACGGCTTATTAGCAAATGGTCATGAATCGGCCGCGCTCAGGAGTTATATCACTGATTATTCGTTTATAGGTAGGTAAGTAGCAAAAAGTAGTGTGAATATTTTCATACTTTGGATATCAGGAAACGTGTGGTGTTTAATTACAAATTTACAACATTAACGTGTTAATTTCGTTAAATTGTAATTGAAAGATTACCAAAACCAATTGATTGATGGATAAATAATGCTATATTGCAATTTCTAGCTAGGTTTTTGGTCTAAGAGGTTATTGCCCTGTTTGAACTTTTAAAATAAGTTCTGAAAATTAACAAAATAAGATCTTTTATACAAAAAAGATTACCAACATATATTCAATAGAATACACAACTATTTATTAAAGAATTTTCTTCCTCGGACTCTGCTTAATGTCAAACTTAATTTGTTTTAATAACATTTGAGTAATTTTTACAAATATGAAAGTAACCCTTTAAATAAGATCAGCAAATTAAACCAGATTTTAAAGTGCACAAGTGTGTGTGCTAACACTAGTGCACCAATCTTTTACCATCTTTTTCTGATAGGGCAGCAACCGGACCGTCTCCTTGTCTTTGAAATCCCACTATGTTACATGTTTGCATTGAAGATGCCTCTCCAATCTTGCCTTACTTACTATGCTGGCTCAGCGATCCAAAGTGGGTGTTGCCAACAATCTTGCCTTAATGAGGAATAATTTAATTTAATGCATTACTTCATCATCATCAGCAACCCACGCTCGTCCACTGCTGGACATAGGTCTCCCCCAATGCACGCCACTGCTACCGGTTTTCGGCCACTCTCATCCAGCTCACTCCAGCCAGCCTTCGAATGTCGTCATCCCATCTTGTAGCAGGGAGTCCAACACTACGCTTACCAAGTCGCGGTCTCCATTTAAGGACTTTACGGCTCCAACGGTTGTCAGTTCTGCGGTTAATGTGACCAGTCCACTGCCACTTCAGTTTACTAATTCGCTGGGCTATGTCGGTGACTCTGGTTCTCTGTCATTTCATTCATTCATAATCCACTTGATTCTTAATCATATGTAAGTAATAAGTATGTATGCGAAAGAAGGAAAAAGATATCTGCATTATTTTAGTAAATAAAATTGAACTTAAGAGTGCTAAAAATAAACTGTTATGTAAGTTATTAACTTTTAACTTGGTATCATAGCACCACAGCAAGTAAGTACCAAGCATATAAGAACATAAATTACATAATAGACCAGTTTGTAATCAAAACACTTTGTTAATTGTTGGCTATCCGCATAAGTTTTTATTGATGCCAGCTAATGGAGCAGAGAAAAAATGTCTTAATTTCAATTTCAAAACTATTAAAATGTTAGTTTAATGGTTTTGCGTTAACGCCCCATTCATATAGTGGTTTAACATCATAAAACCGAAAAACCTTTTAAAGGGCAAAAAAAAATTGACTTTCTATATATCCTGTGGGAGAGCCACGCTTCAGCATGGGCCGGCTCGACCGGAGCGATACCACTGCCTCACAGAAAACCGGCGTGAAGCAGCCCCTGTGTTGTGTTTCGCTTCGATTGAGTGAGGGTACCAGAGGTCCTACCGGGGGGGAAGGGGATAAATGGTTGGCAGCGCACTTGTAACTCCACTGGTGTTGCAAGTGTCCATGAGCGGCGGCAATTGGGTATTTGACTAAAATTTTTTTATGTGTTTAATCAAAAGACGCCTCAATTTAACAAACATCGTTGAAAGAATCACTTGATTCTCATATGAATTACCTGAGACTATCTCAACTTTAAGAGCACATATTTTGGGCAAAGCCCAAAAACGCTCTATACAAGTGGCTATTGAATTGTGACGTCACAACTCAAACTTCTGTATGCGCCGTCTAGTAAATTTTGTTTGGTAGCTATATCAAATGTTTCGTTTAAGTATAATGGTTTTATAATAAAAGTTGGTGGAAAATGTACGGGTAGTTCAATGATATATTTTTTAAATTTTATACTTTAAAATGGACCTGCCCATGAAACTTTGAATGCTCACAAAACCAGCTAGACGTTATATTTTTTGACCTGAAAATGTTGGCCATTGGTTCTTATTTCCCAATATTTTTGATAGAGTATCAATATTTTTTACTAGGTATATCGAGCTAGTCAATCAATTTTTTCATAAATGAACTTATAAAAAACATTAAATTGTAGATGTTTATTTTTCATAGTGCGTAATACCCTATTGCTTACCATCAGGTGATCCGCCCCTGCTCGTCTGCTATCTATCACATAAAGTAAAAAAATATCTGCTGTCTAGGCGTTACAACGTTAATACTGGGCCGTTTAAATCCTGGGTTCGAGCAAAAAGTTATTATCAATCACTAACCACCCCCTGATAGTTATTTAGAAAATATATTTCACTAGTTTTTGCCCGCGGCTTCGCTCGCGCCCCCCACTTTCTTAAAATCTGGGGTTAGAAAGGGACAAAAAGTAGCCTATGTTACTCTCCATCCCGACAACTAAGTATCTCCACTTGAAATCACGTCGGTTCGTCGGTCCATTTTGCCATGAAAGAAAGACTGACATACAGACAGACACACTTTCCCATCTATCTTCTATACTAATTATAAAGAGATAACTTCTATAAACAACGACAAGGCTTATACGTAAACCCAAAACACGAAACGCTTGCGCGATGTAATTAGACACAGCGCCATCTATTGGTTCATTTCTGAATTACGGTCCCGCAGCGAAGTGAGGGCGGGCCACTAGTTTATAATATTAGTATGGATCTCAGATATAGAAGAAGATTACCAAGTTGTTTATGCAGTTTGTAAAATTGTTTACTTAACCAATTAATTTTCTTTGTTGCAGGTTTTCAAAGCGCTGAAAAATCATGGAATCAAGTTCTCAAGTGTTCCTTTAAAATATCTACCATAGATAAAAAAGAAAAAAAAAAAGAAAATCGAAATACTACCATAAATAAAGAAAAAAACAAAAAAAAAATTAAATAGAATAGAAAGATTTTTTTAATTTTAACGATGTGAACATAAAGTATTTTAAAAGTTAAGGCCAGTATTAGTTGATAAAATTGAGTAGTTATTTGTATACAAACTATGAAGATATTCTTCGAATGGCGTGTGCCAAAGGACAATTTATTGGTAAGTAAAAAAAAAAAAGATTTTTAAATATTTTTTTTACATTTTAGCGGTCAAAAGAGCAGACGACTGGTAAGTTATTTTTTTTTACATTATAGCAGACAAACGAGCAGACGGCTCACCTGATGGTAAGTGATCACCGCCGCTCATGGACATCTGCAACACCTGAGGCATTACAAATGAAGGGTACAGGCAAAGAACAGGCAATGTCCTAATGAAACAATTTTGAGAAAAACGCAATGTAAAGTTTATAAATATTATATTTTCCATAGTTTTTTTCGCTTCGGCCATAGATAAAAACGTATTTTTGGTGCCATCTGTTTACTTTTTTTAAACTTTAGGTAAAGATTTGCTTTCAATAAAATTCAAAAAAAATTTCAAAAATGTGACATTGCTTGTAAAAACAAGCAATGTCACATTTTGAAACCCTGTACCCTTCAAATGCGTTGCCGGCTCATAAGGAAGGAATAAGCCCTTTTCACGAAGATCATGTTTAACTATTATTTTAGCTCCCTTGGTCTAGTGGCTTAAGTACCGGGTTCGATACCCGGGTCGAGCAAAAGTAAGTTTCGAATTTTTCGAACATAGCTCGGGTTTGTGATCACCGCACTGCATTAGGCAAGCGTGGTGATTAAGCCTAATCCCATCATAGTAGCGATGACTTGATTTCTAAGACGGAGGCCTTTGCCCTGCAGTGGGACAGTAATATATATGCTGGTACTTTTCTTTTATTATTATAAGACGTGACAGGCGTTCATGCGACTTCATCTCTTCACCTTTCAAAATAAGGTGTACATTCAAATGAAATATTACACACGTGACTATGTCCTAAGTCACAAGTATTAAGTTAAGTTAGCTCAAATATTGACTTGTAAATGTATTGTTACAGTTGTCTGAGGCCGATTCTACATATTGGACAAAAGGCGCTTAATGGTTTTTATGGTGAGTTTACTCTTCAATTAAATATTTCGTTTTGGTAAGTTTAGTTGCTAGAACAGCCACCCAGTACGTGGAAAATGGCGGTAGATTTTTTGACGTTATTTACTTTAAGAGTAAATTGCAACGAATTGTTATAATAAATCTTCTTCTATACTATTTATAAAGAGACTAGCGGTCGCCCGCGACTTCGTCCGCGTGGAAAAGTAACTTTTTACCCCCCTTTTAACCCCTTGCAACCTCCTTTTCGCAATAAAAAGTAGCCTATGTCCTTTCTCAGGGTCTAGATTATCTGTATACCAAATTTCATTTGAACTCCCAGCCCTCTCAGTAGTTTTGGCGTGAAAGAGTAACAGACAGACAGGACAGAGTACTTTCGCATTTATAATATTAGAATGGATTAATCTATACTAATATAATAAAGCTGAAGAGTTTGTTTGTTTGTTTGTTTGTTTGTTTGTTTTGAACGCGCTAATCTCCGAAACTACTGGTGCGATTTGAATAATTCTTTTTTTTGTTGGATAGTCCATTTATCGAGGAAGGCTATAGGCTAAATAACATTACGCTATGACCAATAGGAGCAAAGACAGAGCGGTAAATGTGTAAAAAACGGGGTAAAAAGTTACTTTTCCACGCGGACGAAGTCGCGGGCGGCCGCTAGTCTCATGTACCACGCCAGGGATTATAGGTAAAAGGAAAACACAAAACACTTGTGCGATACAATCAACGCTCAGCGCCATCTATTGGTAGACAGTAGATCTTCTGTTCCGAAACGAAGTGAGGGCGGGCCACTAGTATAATCTTTCTTCTATAGACAACGACAAGGCTTATAGGTAAACCGAAAACACAAAATGCTTGCGCGATGTAATTAGACACAACGCCATCTATTGGTTAATTTCTCAATTACGATTCCGAAGCGAAGTGAGGGCGGGCCACTAGTATTACTATAAAATTCGACTGGTCCTGCCTCATACGACAAAGATCGTGGGGTCAATCTCCACCATGGACAAACAGTCGTGTGAAGAACACTTGTGTTTGTTCAGAGTCTGGGTGTTATGTATGTATTTAAGTATCCTCTTTTATCTAATATCGGTGGTTAAGCTACTTAGTACGGAGTCAGGTCAATGTATGAGATGTGAGAATCTATACTATTTATAAAGAGATAACTTCTATAGACAACGACAAGGCTTATAGATAAACCGAAAACACGAAACGCTTGCGGGATGTAATTGGACACAGCGCCATCTATTGATTCATTTCTGAATTAGGTACGTTTCCGAAGCGAAGTGAGCGCGGGCCACTATAGTATTACTATAAAATTCGACTGGTCCTGCCTTATACGACAAAGATCATCGGTTCGATCTCCACCATGGACAAATAGTTGTGTGATGAACACTTGTGTTTGTTAATTGTCAGGATGTTATTATATAATAACATCCTGACAATTAACAAACACAAGTGTACATATGTATGTATTTAAGTATTATATTTGTGTTTCTCTCCTGTCTGATATCTGTGCTTAAGCTACTTAGTACGGAGTCAGGTCAATGTATGAGATGTGAGAATTTATTTATAAAAACCATTTTCAAACGCATTGATAGAATTAAAAACGTCTTCAAATGTTCTAAATGTGAAGCTAGCTAGCGATGTCTCGCGACCTTGCGTCTCGGTACCATCACTGCTTCATACCTACTTGTTAAGGCGAAGCCACGCATTATCTATATCTATACTATTTATAAAGAGATAACTTCTATAAACAACGACAAAGCTTATACGTAAACCGAAAACACGAATTAATTACCTGAGATATCACAACTTTAAGAGCACATTTTTGGGCAAGCCCAAAAACGCTCTATACAAATGGCTATTGAATTGTGACGTCACAACTCAAACTTCTGTGTGCGCGTCTAGTAAATTTTGTTTGGTCGCTATATCAAATGTTTCGTTTAAGTTAAGGAAAATGTACGGGTAGTTCAATGATGTAATGTTTTTTTTTAATTTTATCCTTTAAAAATGGACTTGCCCATGAAACTTTGAATGCTCACAAAACCAGCTAGTTATATTTTTAACTGAAAATGTTGGCCATTGGTTCTTATTTACCAATATTTTGATGGAGTATCAATATTTTTTACTATATCGAGATTAGTCAAATACCAAATTCGCCTTAAGATGCGCCGGGCGGGGCGTGTCGCAAGCGAAGGCTTGATGGATCCAGTCCTCACGAACAAGAGCACTCGAGAACTGCAATAAATTAAAACACATCTGTATTTTTATTCCATTATAAGTTCTAACATACCGGTTAAATCAATCCAATTCTTCTATAGACAACCATAAGGCTTATGCAGAGTGTATCTGTGAACATTTACATCCCTTTAACCACGTCTTCTACCAATATTTCTGAATAACATTTATTTGTTCTATGACTTTTCGAAAGGAGTAGTCCCAGAATGTATGGAGTCTAAGCGTGGTATATTATGTACAGTACATATATCAAAATATAGAAAATGTAATGTTTTTTTGGAAGTTTTTTTTTGTTATTTATATAAGATGGGTTTGCACTTGACCTCATCTCACCTGATGGAGAGTGACAATTAGGGTCTAAGATGTAGCGTGCTTTCCCAGAAGAGGGCCTATTCACTCTCGACTTAAAGACACCCCAAATTGTAGCTCTCTGGGAATACAGAAGCCGGCAAGTTGTTCCATTCCTTAGCAGTTCGTACTAAGAAAGAAGAAGCGAAACGCTTAGTACCAGCTAGTAGAACTTCCACAGTGTAAGGGTGGTTTCCTTTCGTCTCCCGCATTATTAAGTAGAGAAGAATAACCACTAAACTGTGCATTAGGTTTATGGAATTCATTGTATTTTTCTCGTAATAAGTAATTTTTCTCCGATTTCTAATGTAGTGCACATATACCCAACCTATAATGGGACATCTCCTTTGCATAAACAATTCCAACTTTCAAAAAAAGTTAGTCACGAGACTTAGTAATTTTTTATGGGGAGCGGAAAAAAATTGTCAACGAATTTCCAAAAGTCATAGAACAGATGTTGTTCAGAATGTTTGGTAGAAAACGTGGTTAAAGGGATGTTAATGTTTACAGATACACCCTGTATCATATGTCAAAACGTGTTTATTGGCCCCTGGTATTTGTATTGAAAAAGGCCGCGGACTAGGGGCCATTTTTCTCCGAACCCACTATAATTGATAAGTAAATTACTTGACGCCTTACTCGGGGGTGGTAATTGGAAGATTTAGACATGAATGTAGATTGGATAACGTTCTTCTTGCTACCACGGGTATAATCAGGTCCTGTGGCTAATCAGCCATAGATACTCGGCCACAGACTTATTATTATTTATTTATTCATTCTTCGATACCTTCGGTATTATCCGCATAAACAGTGTTGCCAGTTAGCGCAGATGCTAGATCTAACAGTAGTTTTAAATAAATTACTATTACTTATATTAAGCATTTTTTAAATATAGGTGGTAGGCGAGCAGAGGGATCACCTGATGGTATGCGATAACCGCTGCCCATAGACACTTGCAACACCGGTAGAGTCATAAATGCGCTGCTAACCTTTAATCCCCTCACCCCCAATTGGGCCTCCCGGTCCCCTCACCCGACGTTACATAGCGCAGGCGCTGTTTCACACCGGTTCTGTGAGACCATGGTATCACTCCGGTCGAGCCGGCCTATTCATGCCAAAGTGTGGCTCTCCCACGGTTAAACAAACATATAATAAAATAACCAATCACCGTGAAGACGGACCACAGTTCTACCAGTGCGCCATCTAGAGGATTTTTAAAGCGATAACCCCCATTTATGTAAGAATGCATGCGCTGTGTTTCGCTGCGTGAGTGAGGGTACCGGAGGCCTAATCCAAGGGAAAGGGGGTTAAAAGGTAAGCAGCGCTCTTGTGACACCACTGGTGTTGCAGGTGTCCATTGGCGGCGGTAATCGCTTACCATCAGGTGATCGGCTCGTCTGCTACCTATAAAAGTATCGGCCTATATACTGTCCCACTGCAGGGCAAAGGCCTCCATCATAGAAATCAAGTCATCGCTACTATGATGGGATTAGGCTTAATCACCACGCTTGCCTAATGCTGTGCGGTGATCACAAACCCGAGCTATGTTCGAAAAATTCTGAACATACATTTGCTTGACCCGGGTATCGAACCCGGGACCCCGAGATCGCGGACCGGTACTTAAACCACTAGACCAAACGGGGCGCTGCCACCTTTATCATAAAAAAATCTTAACAACCTATCACCTTTTCGCATGACACCCAGGAGGCCAACTTCTCGGTTTTTCGCCTTCTATGTCGAGTCGACTTCATGGAACGCACAACCAATAGGAGAACACAGATTACAGTCGACATTCCTATCTTGTTCTCTGTTGGTCTATGCGTTCCATGAAGTCGAATCGACATAGAAGGCGAAAAACGAGAGACTATTTTTGAATTTTCGCTTCGTCCAAACAAACTACTCGTTTGCAAGTCACGTCGTCTCGTGAGTCGCATGATTCATAATTTTCCCTATTTTTGAAATCACTCGCTTAGTGTGTCGCCAATCTGTCAAAGTATAGTCCTTTTCACGAAAAGAGTCCCCGGATTTTTGATGAACTAAAAATGACTGGCAGTCTACGTAATGAGTGGGAAGAGATAGAAAGCCTATTGTATGACAAGTGGCGCCGCTCCCAGGGACTTTTTCGTAAAATGGACTTTATAGTGTTAACTCGTTAATATTTGACGTAATGCGACCACTCGCCTAGCGGAAACGAGTGGTTTACACCACTCGATGCAAATCGCTCGTTTTCAATGATGCGGATGTCAAAAATCATGCGAGTCACACATTTTTTAGTGAGACGACAATTCAAAAATAGGTCTCCGAGATTGGCCTCCAGTATTCGCGCCGTCAAGTTGGCAACACTGCGTAAAGGTGAACCCGCGAGATGCGCTTGCGACTGGGTGAAGGTCGCACCGTCCGACTCGTTTTGTGCTGTTGCTTAGATCAGATGATCTTGTATAATATTGTAGTTATATCTTTCAAATCTTCCTGCTCTGTTGTAATAAATAAATAGTCCTAATATTAATATGTGGCGAGTCACGGCCTGTCCATTTTATATTCGTGATTTTCATCATTGATCGGACAGGCGCCATAGTCCTTCTATATTATAGTCCCAGTTACTTAGTCCATTAGCACCTCAAAATAATAAATCTGACGACCTGTTTAGCGCAAAGATTTGAGCGCCGGTTGAGACGTAAGGGTCGCGGGTTCGATTCCCGCAGCAATAAATATATTTGTTAATGAAACACATATTTGTATAGGGGGGGGGTAATAAATTGAGACAACATCACATACATTGTCCTGGTCCCAAACTAAGGTTTTCCCTCGTCCTATGAAAACCAGATACGACAAAGGAACCACAAAAACTTACTCTACAAATTGACCGTACTTATTGGACGGCCTCGATGATGTGGCAGTGGCTAAGGTTCGCCCAAATTACGCCGGTTTTCTGTGGGCAGTGGTATCACCCCGGCGACTCGGCCATTCATGCGACACAGCTGTGACTCTCCCACAGTTGAACTAGTTTTAAGTATATAGATTAGGTTAACAAGAGTTAAGGGCTTATCTGTCGCAATCGAACACATTCGGCTATCCTCGCGGTGAAAGCGCAAATGCTACGTTCCCACGATACAGTTTGCTGCGCGCGCGCAGGGTTGCCAACGCGGTACCAACGGACATAGGCATAGCCAGGCGGGGGGCAGAGGAGGGCAGCCGCCCCCTGGATCATGTTTACGTCCCTATTGTACTCTGGTTTTTAATCATGTGGAGTAAACTGACAGATGTCAATGTGTCATCCCCATATTATTATCACTCTTAAGTAAATATTGCACTTAAAAAACTGAAGACTGTGGAAGGTTGTGGGTTCGAGTCCCACCTGAACCCGCCGAGGAATTTTTTAAGTGCTATATTTACTTAAGAATAAATTGCAAAGAATTGCTATACCAAAAATAAAAAACATTACTCTATTTGACATAATTATGCAAAATGTCAAAATGCATAGAAACTTGTCATTTTCATCTGTCTTTACATAATTAAAAATCAGAGTATAATTTAACTTTTCTAGTACTTTTATCGATAGGACTGAAAAAAAAAACATTTGAGGAGAAAAGGGTTAAAGGTCGGCAGCGTACTTGTACTCTACTGGTGTTGCAGGTGATTATAGCTTACCATCAGATGATCCGTTATATTTATAAACTAGTGGCCCGCCCTCACTTCGCTTCGGGACCGTAATTCAGATATGAACCAATAGATAGCGCTGTGCTCAATTACATCGCGCAAGCGTTTTGTTTCGGTTTACCTATAAGCCTGTCGTTGTCTGTTGATCTTTTATATACACATACATAGTATAGATTAGTAAGTTAAGGTCTAAAGATAATGTCCCACTGCAGGGCAAAGGCCTCCATCATAGAATTCAAGTCATCCCTTTTGTAACCAATGGGGTTACCAAGTCTTATTATATATATATATATATAACTCTACTTATGAAGTTACGGCATTACGGCGTATTGAATAACTCACTTAATCTTATTCAATCATATTTATCAGATAGAATTCAAAAGGTTAATGTCAATGGAACAGACTCTTCAGGCGCACCTCTATTAATGGGAGTGCCCCAGGGCTCAATATTGGGGCCTTTGCTGTTCTTAATATATGTAAATGATCTTCCTTACTATACAAAAGATCTATGTGAGATAGTGTTATTTGCTGACGACACTTCCTTGATTTTTAAGGTTGATAGACATAAAGAATCAATTGACGACGTAAATAATACACTCTCACAGGTATTGCACTGGTTTACTACTAATAATTTACTTCTTAACTCAAAGAAAACTAAATGTGTAAAATTCACCATGCCAAATGTAAGGCAGGTCAATACTAGTATTGAGATGAATAACGAATCTATTCAAATTGTTAATTCCACAGTTTTTCTCGGTATGACTATAGATGCAAAATTGCAATGGGGCCCCCATATTGCGGCCTTAGCAGGAAGACTAAGTTCCGCTGCATATGCAGTAAGAAAAATTAGACATCTGACTGATATTGAGACGGCAAGACTGGTTTATTTCAGCTATTTCCACAGTGTGATGTCGTATGGTCTATTGTTGTGGGGGTCTGCTGCTGACATACAAGCTATTTTTGTATTACAGAAAAGGGCCGTCCGCTCTATATACAGCCTTAGATCACGTGACTCACTCAGGGAAATTTTCAAAGAAATTAACATTTTAACCGTGGCATCCCAATACATTCTCGATTGCATTATGTATGTACGAAAGAATTTGCACATTTTTCTGAAAAAGTCCGATTGTCATAGTCTTAACACCAGGAATAAACATAGACTTGCCGTCCCAAATCTCCGACTTCATAAAATCGGTAATTCATTTGTTGGCTTAAGCATTAAAATGTTCAATAAGCTACCACAAAATGTCATTAACCTATCAATGGATAAGTTTAAGTCCCATATTAAAACCTGCCTGATGAAGAAGGGTTACTATAATGTACAAGATTATTTGAATGATAAAGATTCCTGGACATGTTAATTTATTAGCTTTCATTGATGTTATTGTGTGCGTTTATCTATAACTTTTATTTAAATCTGACCATTATCTCAATGATAAAGAAAAATAATTGTCATACATAGTAGTCTATTTCCTTGTATTATTGTAAGTTATTTTGCTCAAATGAAACTCTGTAACTTATTACTATTTGAAAAGAGTAACTACTGAGTTTCTTGCTGGTGTCTTCTCAGTAGAAATCGACGTTCCGAACCAGTGGTAGATTATATTATGTTTTGACATTCATAAGTGTTCTGTATGGACCTAACTTGAATAAAGATTTCATTTTTCTTTTCATTCTCATTTGTCATTATGACAGATGGCAGGAGGCGCCATCTATTAATTTTATGACTTTATCGACGCATAATATTAGTACTTAGTAGAGGACACAATGAAATAGTTTCAAGTCATCCGCGTCTTAGGACCAACCAAGCTGTATTATACTCTTGTTATCAACCCTAACTAAATTAGGTCTATCCAATTTTTCGGTTTTCAAAATTGGCAACCCTAAGTGCATGTAGTGCGTCCTTCTCGCGCGTGTGGGATCAAATGCGGGGGAGGGAGACAAGGAGAGTGGCTGAAAATATTTTATTAGATTTAGATCGTTGGTACAGTGGAGGGCAGAATATGTTTGTTTCGCCTGAAAATTGTTATCTGTTCGTCTGCCACCTATTACACAACAAATAAAACAGAATATAAAAAAATAAATAGGAAACTACGTAGAAGTTTTACTTTAGTAACTCTAACTCATAAAGAACAATTATACTTGTCAAAAAAACCAAGTGTCGCAACGCAAGTCATTTGTTCTACGGTAAAGAGTCGAGATTTTTTTTACGTGATAGGTAGCAGACGAGCAGGCGGATCACCTGATGGTAAGCAATTGCCGCCGCCCATGGACACATACAACACCAGTGGAGTCACAAGTGCGCTGCTAACCTTTTATCCCCTTCCCCCCGATGGGCCTCCGGTACCCTCACTCACTCGGCGAAACACAGCACAGGGGCTGCTTCACGCCGGTTTTCTGAAAGGCAGTGGTATCACTCCGGTCGAGCCGGCCCATTCATGCCGAAGCGTGGCTCTCCCACAATTAAAAGTTGAAATCAATGTTACTTCAATTCGGATATTAATTTATTTAGTCCCTACTTTACTACTTACTCCACTGGCTCAGCGAGCCGAAACGAGTCTTGGCTTCCGAAACAAGAGATCGCCACTTTGGTCGATCCTGCATTACTTGTTGCAAGTCATTAGCCTGAAGTTCTCGCAAATCATTGCAGTGCACCGCCTTACCTACACCTTGATCAAGTGTCCTTTACCCAAAGGTTGCGTGGAAGAGATCGCTCATAGTGATAAGGCCGCCGTTGTTGTACATTACTCCTGTTAAAACTAGTTTTAAGTTTTATACCTGTGTGCAATAAAAAGCATATTCATTCATCATTTACTTTCTCACAGAACCTACAACAAGACGATGGCTGGAGAATGGGTATAAATGCCGAAAGAAGTCTCTACTTTAGAGATTTTTTAGGTTAGCCTCGTGACTGTCACGATCGTTTCTTCCGCGTGCCTAAAAAAACTAATTGATGATTTCTGCCCCCCACCGTACTTTTTAAACAAGCTTAAACAACTATGGTGATATAATGGCGATTCTTGTTAAGAAAACGGTGGTTTTAGGCCATGGTGTCCTGTAATATCTGTAGACCTAGCACGAACATTATAAGAAATCGTATAGTTAACGTATCGTGCCCGTGCTAGGATTACCTATACCCAAAACTGGAATTCAAGACCAAAAAATCTACTACAATGTTGCTACTGCAATAAAATGATCGTACCATAGTATACCCCTCTTTTCTAAAAACACTCGCTGATATATTTTATTTATTGGTAATTTTGATTCTATAATTTTAAAAAATATATACATATTAACTTTTTTTCATTTAAATACAAGACACTTTAATAATAACTTAACCATCAGTAATTTTAGTTTTCAAAGATGGTAAATGCGCTTGTAACACTTCAGGTGTTAATAACATTTGGTATCTACCCACAACATTTTAACAATGTATGGAAACTTGACAGTTTTAGTCTGCATAATAAGAAAAATAATGCCAAAAAAGTTAGCGAAAACTAAAAACGTCACTTGAGAATGACTTAAGTGGCTTTAACAGATTTGACAGTGACGTATCTGTCATAGATTTTTTGGTCTTGAATTCAGTTTGCAGTATATGCATTTTACGCATCCAGGAGGCCTACAACGAAGTCGTCCAGTAACGAATGATAATATACCTGTCGCATTCAAACAAAAGCGCGTACAGCCAGTGTGAAAGGGAGGGGACCTGCGATTCGGTCGTAACGCCCGCTTCAAATTAGGCCCTCACGTGTGTTTTATTTGGCCGAAACAGCTTTCTCTATAGGTGGACGCGCAGATGGAACACCAGGAGACCAATTCTCGGTTTTCGCCTTCTATGTCGAATCGACTTCATGGAACGCACAACCAATGAAAGAACACAGATTACAGTCGACATTTCTTATCTTGTTCTCCTATTGGTCTATGCGATCCATGAAGTCGACTCGACATTGAAGGCGAAAACCGAGAATTGGCCTCCTGATGGTTAGCGATTGACGCCGCCCATAGACATCTTTTTTTTAATTTTAATTTTGTGTGTTCAATGTCTGGGTATTATGTATGTATTCAAGTATTATATTTGTGTTTCCTCTGTTGTCTGATTTCTGTGACACAAGTGCTTAAGGTACTTAGTACGGAGTCAGGTCAATTTAAGAGATGTTGTGTGAATTTATTTAGTACTAGTGGCTCGCCCTCACTTTGTTTCGGGACAGTAGTTCCACTGTCTACCAATAGATGGCGCTGGGCGTCGCTTGCAACGCTTGATTGAGGTTTGTCCATGTCTATGGAGTTTATCTCTTATATAAATAGTATAGAAGTATAGACGTGTAATAATCCGACTTTATGCGAAATAACATGTTATCATGCTATCCCTCTTTCTTGTTTCAGGATGAGAGGGAGGGCGCGGGGCGCCGGGAAGGGGCCGTGCTGCCCACTACAATTGGAGGTAGTTTTACCCGTTACTAACCTTAATTCACCACGGTAATTCACCCTACGTGAATTAAGAGCAACTTTAGTAAATTTTACTCCACTGGGTGCATAAGTCACTCCTGTAGTAAACTTAATTCACCAGGTGAATTAAAGAAAGTGTTAGTAACTTTAAACCCCTAATTCCGTAGTATTACCGCGTAGTCTTACCAATCGGACTACTGGGAATTTCCTTCCCAATAGACTTACCAGTACAACAATTTGTATTGATCTTGACAAAATTCAATTTACTTTTATCTAAGTCTGTAATGTTTTGCTATCTTAAAAAATATCGTATTTTCGCCACAATCAGTGTAAATAGGTTGGCGGCGCTAGTTTCATTGATATAGCCCCTTAATAAAGTTAGTAAGTACAAACTAATATTGAAAGCAGTACTGTCCCGGAACTATGCAGTTGGTCTCGTGAAAGTTGGTTTAAGCGATTGTAAATTCAGCCGAAACGGCCGGTGTTACGTCACTACTGGCCAGTAGGGACACTGTGATCCAATTATAAGTATCGATAATTGATTTGACATTATTGACATTAAACCTTATGAGGCTCTGTCTAGAGCTGTTATGACACACAGACACAATAGATATTACAGTGAAACTTGGTTAAGTTGGACCTGTAGGCCTATCATGCGCACCGCGACAAAATTTTGTCGACTCTCGTTCGCGAGAGCGCATCCTTCTATCCCGCTCATCGCTCAGTCAGGTGAGCGAGAAGCAACTTGCACCGACAAAATACAAAATTATCTCGTGGCGCGCATGTTAGCCGGGCTGGTTAAATGGGAAACCTCTATATCTGCAACTCATGCAGTCCCTACACCTTGGCACTGAATTACCTCTGTTGGTGGGACGAAGCAAACCTCTATATCTGGAATTCATTCTTCCGATTTATCAGCATAGTTACCTCTATAAATGGGACAGCGAGATGCATAAACCTCTGTAACTGAGATAACATCATTTTGTTTGTTGACTTATATTCTTTTTCTACCCGCAAATTCTTCACTTAACAGGTCATTGCAGGTCCCTTGAAGTCTCACTTAACCAGGTTTCACTGTAGTTTGTTCCTTTGTGCCTGTCAACCTCATATTTGGATCTCATGGCCGCTTACCATCAGGTGGAGTGAAGTCATAAGGCATAATTAAAATTTGTGGATTTCGTGGGATTATAAACTAAGTAGCCCGCCCTCACTTCGTTCCAGGACTTAGTCTTGCAAGCCATTAGGCCTCGATGGCGATTGCTAATGTGTACACCCGAAGCAGAACTGACAACCGTTGGAGCCATAAAGTCCTTGAGTGGAGACCGCGACTCGGTAAACGTAGTGTTGGACGCCCAGCGACAAGATGGGATGACGACATTCGAAGGCTGGCTGGAGTGAGCTGGATGAGAGTGGCCGAAAATCGGGAGCGGTGGCGTGCATTGGGGGAGACCTATGTCCAGCTGTGGACGAGCGTGGGTTGCTGATGATGATGACACCCGAAACGCGTAAGGTCCCGGGATTGATTCCCGGTCAAGTCAATTTAGAAAAACTACATTTTATAAGTTTTCTTGGGAATGGATGTTCTGGGTTTACGCCTCCAGTTAATTATTAACGTCATCTGGTACTCATAGTACAGGGGTTGCTCAAGTTGAGACCAGGTTGATTAGTGTGATTGTCTGGCGCATTTATTAATTAAAGCTTTGCCAATAGATGGCGCGGTTTTCAGACTTCTTATACGATCTAAGTCAGTGGTTCTTAACCTTTAAGTCATGAGGGACCATTTTACCAAAATTCTGTCGTGTCAGAGACCACACACTTCGGACATGCGTTGCGGCGCCGTTTGCGCTGTGTTGACTTTGGTGGTGACTCGACTCATCACGTCACGTCACTTGTTAATACGATGTCTTCGCGGACCACTTGGAATGCCTCCAGGGACCACCAGTGGTCCGCGGACCACCGGTTAAGAAACACTCATCTAAGTCAAAGAGTATCGATATCTGTACGAATAGTAATCGATACATAGTCGACACTCCACGATTTCGCCTGGATTCGCACTAATTACGTTAGGTAACCAATCATTTGAGCTTGTCCTTAAGTTTATGATTGTTATTTATGTATTTGTTTGTTAATGGTATCTTGAGTTTCCTATGCATTCAGAACATATCTTCACAAAATAATTACACACAGAAGGTAGACTCAGCCTGATTTTGAATTAAGAAGAGTTCGTTGACATATGCTAGGGTTGTTGCCCGGCATGAGTACATAAGCGCGCGGCCTCTACCACAGACCTCGACAGTTCGACAATCTTATGTCATAGGCTAGGATTAATGTGGTCGAAAAGGCGTATTTCCCCGTTAGTGCGCATGCGTACAGCATGAGTACATGACACGTTTTTAGCTCTTAGTGAGCAGCCTACTTTCTGTGTGTAATTATTTTGTGATATCTCTCTATTTCATATAAGCATGTAAAGTTGGGTACTCACCTAACCATGGGCAGCTGCCTCTTGTTGACATCTCTACTAATTGAATCGATTCATTGCGTAGCCCACTTTTAGGGACTTTTCCCCATGGCTTCTAACAAATCTTCTGTGACGCCTATTGGCGTCAGCCTCCTCTTAGTAAAGTGACGCCCTTAGGCGTCTTCCGCCATGATGACCCTCACTCACTCAACGAAACACAGCGCAGGCGCTGCTTCAAGCCGGCCTCCCATTCATGCCGAAGCGTGGCTCTCCCACGGTATTCCATACAACCCCATTGCAATTGCGTATTGGATGCAATATCGTCAAACCGAAGCTTGCGACACCAGCCGTACCGACCGATATAGTATCGAGAGGCCTAATTTGACGTAATTTAAATAGTGCACTAGGGCTGTCACACTAAATTCGTGCAAGTTTGTTTTTTTTGTGTATTTTTGAAACTACATTTTCTAAGTTTTTTTGGGTCTGGGTGTTCGGGGTTGACGCCCCCCAGTTGATTAACGAAATCTGGTACTCATAGTACAGGGGTTGTCCTAGTATGAGATCGGGTTGATTGGTGTGATTGTTTAGCGCATTTATTTATTTATTTTTGTATGGAACCAGGCATAATATGTCGGCCATTTTGAAAAAGAAACGTATTTTGGCGGCAAGTCATAAAACGCATGCCAATTGACAGAGACTGTGATTACAAACAAAATATTATGTCTAATTATCAAATCTCTTAGTGATACGGTTTTTGAGGTATTTGAGTCGAAAAACTGATACACAGAAATACAGCAAAAAAAATGATGACTTCAAATAGTCATCTTCATTTAAAGTAAAATAAATAAAAAAGTGCTTTGAGAGTTTCCCTGTTCCGTAAACCAAAACTTCTACCGCGGCAACCGCTTACCATGAGGTAATCCGTCTGCTCGTTTGCCACCTAACACATAAAAAAGGGTGTACAGTGTACACCTACGTCGGGATCAGTTCTACGCATGTACTTTTATGTTTTGTATGCGTGCGAGCGAGAAGCGAGACGGCCTTCAGCAAAGTCGAAGTATATTTTTCACCGGTGCGAGCGAGACAGCCCTACCGAATCGACTCGCGCGCATATCCCGTAATTGATCCATTGATTTGTCGCTTATCAGCTGATGGGTGATGGCTGATGACCATACAAACGCCATTTATACTATTTCGCCATACATTTCTGGAGTTTGGCCTGTTTTTCAAAGATTTGAACTGGGTTATGATGACATAATAAAGTAAATAATTTTTGAAAAAAAGCAGACCGACTTCAACACTATTCAATATATACCATTGATTTTTTTTTTGGATTTTTTGTTATTTTTTTTTCAAAAACCACTGAGTCAATTTTGATAAAAATTTTATGGGACCACCTTTGAATGAAGAAAGACAAACATACAGACAGACACACTATAATAATTATTATTATGGATAGGAAAGGCTAACCAAAATATTAAATTACTAGTGGCCCGCCCTCACTTCGCTTCGGGACCGTAATTCAGAAATGAGCCAATAGATGGCGCTGTCCAATTACATCGCGCAAGCGTTTCGTGTTTTCGGTTTACCTATAAGTCTTGTCGTTGTCTATTGAAGTTATCTTTATAAATAGTATAGATTGTGGACGTTAGTTGTGTTAACCATAAAGAAAAGTGGTCTTAATATACTCCCTTGAGGGACTCCTCACAAAAATGGTTATTGGCATATATTGTTTTTTGTTCTGGTTAATAATATTAGTATAGATTATTATATCCATTAGGATGTATAATGATTCTTGCAACTTTACAAGTCATAGTATCAGACTTCATTCAATTATAAACCTTAGGTTATTGATAATAAGACCTAAGTGGACAGGACTATCGGGCGTGGCTGCTATGCACGATAGTTTTCGCAATAGGGTACTGCATCTGTTACGTACCATCTTCAGTTCAACTATTCGGGTGGGGTCGCACTGTTAGCGTACGACCCCACGATTTTTTAATGTGATAGAGCAGACGGATCATCTGATGGCGAGCAATCATCGCCCATAGACACCTGCAACACCAGTATTTAATTAATAATTCCGACAAAGGTTGCGCACAGCATTTACTTTTTACACAAACCACAATAAAAAAAGGATATCTACTCAAACATGCACATATAATTTCTGTATTACTATTTTAACAAAAGAGAAGAGAGAGAGAGAGAGAGAGAGTGACGAGAGAGAGAGAGTGAGAGAGAGAGACGAGAGAGAGAGAGAGAGGGTGAGAGGAGGGAGAGAGAAAGAGAGAAAGGGAGAGAGTTAGATAACGATTTTAGATAGAAAATAACGTTTATTGGCCACGTTGACGAATGTATGAAATCGCTAATTTCGACTTCAATGTCGAGTGCACGATAATTGGTCCATTGGCCCGCTATCAGCGCGCCCTCGCCTCACAGTCGCACGCGCAGCCCGCACACGGCCTCACGACCGGTTGCTTCAAACCACCGTGTCACTCACTCACTCACTCTACTCTCACTCTACCACTATTACCACTTGGTTCACACCTTAACACTCAGTAGAAAGAGACAGAGATTTTTAATTTTTTTAAATCCTGTAGGCCTAACATGCGCACCGCGACAATTTTTTGTCGACTCTCGGTCGCGAGAGCGGATCCTTCTATCCCGCTCATCACTCAGTCAGGTGAGCGAGACGCAACTTGCGCCGACAAAATACGAGTGTCGACAAATTATCTCGTGGTGCGCATGTTAGCCCGGCTAGACAGAAAGGGAGCCAAAATATCGCCGAGGTAGACCAAGGAGGCGATGACGGTATGAGCTCTACTCTTATAGCCCCAGCTGGACCATAGTCGACCAAAATCGTTCATCATTTCAGCCAATAAACTTCCACTGCTGGACATAGGTCTCCCCCAAAGTTCTCCACACAGATCGGTCCTGTGCCACCCGCATCCAAGGGACTCCCGCGACCTTCACTAGATCGTTGGTCTGTGGTTGGTTGGTTGGTTGGTGGGAGGCCTGCCACGGCTGCGGCCTGTACGCGGATGTTTCCACCCCAACGGCCGTCTGTTCTCCTCGCAATGTGGCCTGCCCATTGCCACTTGAGCCACGCAATTCTTTGGGCTATGTCCGGGACCTTAGATCTCCTGCGGATCTCATAAATTTCTGTCACGATCACACAAGGGGATTTTGAGCATAGCCCTCTTCATTGCCCTCTGAGTGACTTTGAGCCTTCTCAAGCGGCCCATTGTAAGCGGCCACGTTTCAGTTCCGTATGTCATCACTGGCAACACACACACATTAAAACACCAAAATAAATATGGAGAAAGGGTAGTGTTTAGAATATATTCACGTTTCGGAATATTATAAAAAAAGTTTTTTTTTTTTTTTATATGGCCTGTATTGTGTTCATGACACATTTAATTTTGCCAATGTCAAGTGTAGTTTTGATAAAGTGTAGTCAACAGTCGAAGTCAGTCGAAGTCACAGTCACTCAATAAAACGCCGGTGTTTATCGTTTTAATGTCCTAAGGATTCTGTGGAGACTATTTTTAACAAAGCCGTAGGTTTTTAAGACTCTATTAGGTCAAAGCAAATTGTTCACGTGACAACTCACTCGACACACAATAGCAGTGTTAAAAACGACACAATTCAATGATTCTTATATTAATATCACCCTGCGGCACTTCACTGCACAAAGTAACACCAAATTTGTACACTAAAACCACTAGATACTAATTAAAATCTTTGGATGCATCAGCCGATGCAGCTTGTTTCACAGTTACCCACAGAATCCATAAAAAAAAAGTTGATTAGCTATGGTACTGACAGCTGTCACTTACTTTATATGAAGAATTGGTCCCCTGATTCGAACCCATGACTAGCCTTTCAAAAGGCTTATGTTGATACCCACTGAGCTACTACGTTCATCAGCAATGCAGTAATACGTGCAACGCCGGGTTATGTTAGTAGGTGAGTTGCGTTTGTGCCCACAGTAATATGCACTACAGTATACTCTGTCAATAAAGTCGTGAAATGTATTCTTGAGCAACTATTACGGAGTTCCATAGTATTATTATAACGAATGGGGCAACCATCTTAGAGAAAGTATCAAATAGAGAGGACACGCAAATAATAATATTCGTGTAAACGGAACAACTACGAGTATGTACAGAAATCTTGATAGTTTCTCTAAGGGCTTCCATACTCTATGACCGTGGTCGTCAAACTGCGGCCCGCGGGCCGCATGCGGCCCGCAGACGTTATTTGTGCGGCCCGCGATATAGTAGATTTATTTAATTACTAGTCAACTGCATATTCGTACTTATCTGAAATCAGTTTAGTGTGGACTACTATGGATAAGTACCTATGCAAAAGCTCTTGAAACGCATATACTGCGGCCCGGGCCCTGATGTTCATATTGATATTGTGGCCCTTGAAGAGTAAAGTGTGACGACCGCTGCTCTATGACGTAAGCGGCAGTGACGCCATTAATTAATTCCATTACTTTCTTGATGCATTATAGGTTCTGTATCTTTCGTCCCCGTGTTTTTTATGTGATATATGACACACGAGCAGACGGATCATCTGATGGTAAGCCTTGCCGCTGCCCATAGACATCTGCAACACCAGTAAAGGTACAAGTGAAATGCCAATCTTTTAACCTTCTTTCCTCACAGTTGGGCCGGTGCCGTCTTTCACTCTACAAAACACAACGTAGGCGCTGCTTCACGCTGGTCTTCTGTGGGGCCGTGGTATCAGGCATCGTTCAGACATATTGTCGGCCGCTGACAGTGAGCGCGCGTTACGAAGTCTATTGCTTTCCCACACAATATTGAACTTGTCGTTCACACCGAACCGACTAGAAGATTTAATACGCAGTCAGCGGCGTACGTTTGGTGTGAACGTTCCCTCATTCCGGTCGACCAGCCCAATCATGCTGAAGCGTGGCTCTCCCACGGTTAGTGGCAGGGCTTCCTCACTGGAAGTGTACGGGGTGTGCGTTCGACGCGGTCGAGGCGTGTCGCGGGCGCGCCCGCTTTCGCAACCACAGCTCATCCTGCCCCCGCTGTTAGGTACTCTGGCAGTGTTTGAGAAATAGGGGTTTTCATATGATAGCTGTACCTACGAGTACTTAGCTTAGTTCCACTGTGGGAGAGCCACGCTTCGGCATGAATGGGCCGTCTCGACCGGAGTGATACCACTGCCTCACAGAAAACCGGCGTGAAGCTCCTGTGCTGTGTTTCGCCGAGTGAGTGAGGGTACCGGAGGCCCACTCGGGGGGGGAAGGAGATAAATGGTTGGCAGCGCACTTATAACTCCACTGGTGTTGCAAGTGTCCATGGGCGGCGGCAATTGCTTACAATCAGGTGATCCGCATGCTCGCCTGCTACCTAACACATAAAAAGTTTTTAAAAAAAACTTATGTTCTACAATTTTCTTTTTTATTAGACATTTTTTTTTCCCCAGGGGAAACCATCATGGCCTTCACCTTGCCACATGTGGGGAAAAAGGTGGTGTGTGGGACTCTAACCCTAACCAAAACCCCTGGGGTGTCCATCTCAGCGCAATCGCGGTCGGATACCCTACAGCCGGGGACCGTACCGTAAATCGCGCTCGCCACTTTGAGCCAAAATGTTTCTGTTATGTAGATATTGTACAGTCAGCCACACATCAGGTTACCACCAACTGTAAAATTTCCACAGTTGATATTCAACCTAATGTGTTTGACAGTAAGCTGAGAGTCGATTGAAGAAATTTAACAGTTTTGTATACATACTTTGATGTGTGGCTGTACAATACGGTAGAACGCCGATTATCCAAATCAATTGGTACTCAGTCGATTTGGATAATCGAAAAGTCGCTTAATCGAACTGGTAACAAAGAAAAACAAAGTGTCACACAGATAAAAAAATAATATAAAGTTTAACAAACACAGAAAATAGAAAATAGAAAAAATCTTTATTAAAGTTAGGTCCATACAGAACACTTATGAAACAATATAATTAATATATTCTACCACTGGTTCGGAACAACGATTTCTACTGAGAAGACACCAGCAAGAAACTCAGTAGTTACTCTTTTCAAATAGTAATAAGTTACAGAGTTTCATTTGAGCAAAATAACTTACAATAATCCAAGGAAATAGACTACTATGTATGACAATTATTTTTCTTTATCGTTGAGATAATGGTCAGATTTAAGTAAAAGTTATAGATAAACGTACACAATAACATCAATGAAAGCTAACAGTTTTACAATGACGTTCATACTTGGAAAATCTCGATCAAAATATTGTTTAAAATAACAAAAAGGTTTCCTTATGATAATGTTGGTCTGGCATCGGCCGGGACTCGAACCCGGGCCCCCCGCTATGCGAGCGAGGATTCTACCTCTAAACCACCGACGCCCGTTATAATCTAGCGAAATATGGGTTGATATACAGTTTAGATGACGTCACGCTTAAGACGCGTGCCTATTGGTGGATGGGTCTGGGCAAACAAATCAATACATTAAACATGGCGTGAGAGAAAGCAACCCTCTGCGTTGTTAATAATCACAAAGTGTGATTTAGTGTAGGCGTTTTTCGTCATGTCTGTCTGTCTGTCTGTCCTGGCTCGTTCTCCGCCGTTTCTGCACCGATTGCCACGAAAATTGGTGGAGAGATGTATACTGATAATCCAAAATTATCAAAATTATCGAAAAATCATTATTTTTCACCCATACAGCAATAAGTTAATTCGAAAAAAAAATTCTACTACCCCATCGTGTGGGGTATCGTTAAAAAGGTATCTTTAAATACAACAAAAATGCCTTGACACCATGTGGATCAAACCCCCCAGTCTCGACATATATTAATACAAAGTTAAAATAGAGCGTCCCCCCCCTTAACTTTTGAAATACTATTACAATAATTCTGAAAAAAATGTGCTGTATACCTCCAAGTAGGTACTTTCAACGAAAACTATAGCGGTCTCTGTATCATACATAGTTTTTTAATACAACTCGACCAACTTATGACGTGCAGTTGTATTAACTAAATGGTAATGTATGGAAATAACTACGAGTACCTACAAACTATGAAAATAAGGGCGGCCTTTCTTATGGCTACGGAACCCTTTCATGTGCGTGTCCGACACGCTCTTGGCCGGTTTTTTTGGTATTTTGTATGTATTGGTTAGTGTACTTTCAAGCTGTAAATCCTCATATTTGAAATTTCAATGAAAACGTATAATAGCCCTGTAATAGTCACATAAATAATGTAGGTAGGTAGTAACGAGTGTAGTATAGATGGATAGATATGTATATATATGTATTAGTATGGATGAGTGTATGGATATTTAATTTTCGTTTTTCTTATGATAGGCGGCAGACGTAGCGATGACTTGATGGAGACCTTTGACCTGCAGTGGGACAGTATTATAAGCTGATACTTTTCACTTTTTTTGTAGGCCTCTTAGCTAAGCATGTTTGTAAGTATGAAGCACAGCGCAGCCGCTGCTTCACGCCAGTCTTCCGAGGCCACTATCACTCCGGTCGAGCCGGCCCATTCATGCCGAAGTGTCAGTCAATAATGTTTCATGTTTGTCGTAGGCGTGCGTGCCACCCATCCAGTTGGAGCCAGTGGATCTCAGCCTGAAGCGGCGTTCCCCGACTCCACGACGACGAGCTAAATTCGCTGGTGAGTACAATATCATCATCATCAACATCATCATCAGCAACTTTCCTACTACAGATGGCGCTCTCGCGAACGAGAGTCGACAAAATTTTGTCGCGGTACGCATGTTAGGCCTACTGAGCTATACCAGGCCTGTCCCACTCCGCGTGTAGGTATCGAATTTGCCAGTACAGTGGTCAGCACATCAAGTTACTACAATCTGTCAAATTTCCTTAGTTGATATTGAACCAAACACTTTTGACATAAAAGTGAGGTTCGATTGAAGAAATTTGACAGATTGTAGTAACTTGATGTGCTGGCCACCGTACATGCGGCGTCCCCTCCGGAGGGGCAAATTAGTAGAAAATCACGAACGAGCGGCGACGCACGCGCGACAGTTGCTTGCGATAGAAAGAGAACGCACTTCTAGGCATTGAACGCCGGGCGGTCGGAATTTCAACGTTATGTTACGGTAGCCTGAGTCTTCATTTCCATAAACGGTTTTTAGGAGTGGGCTTTCTGTACATGTACTATTAAGTATTCTGTGGCTATACTCAAAACTGGAATTCAAGACCAAAAAATCTACGACAGATACGTCACTGTCAATTCTGTTAACCCTTAACCAGGCACTAGACATATTTTTTTTCATTGGTTTTCAACCTTATCATAACTGCATAAAGTTCAAAATCTGGTGGTCTCATATGGTACATAGCCTGGTTAAAGGAGTCACTTATGTCATTTTCAAGTAATGTTTTTAGGTTTCGCCAACCTTTTTGGCATTATTTTTCTTATTATGCAGACAAAACTATCAAGTTTCCATACATTGTTAAAATGTTGTAGGTAGATGCCAAATGTTATTAACACCTAAAGTGTTACAAGCGCAATACCATCTATGAAAACTAAAATTACGGATGGTTAAGTTTTTATTAAAGCGTCTTGAAATTCGCTGGTGAGTACAATATCATCATCATCATCATCATCAGCTACTTTCCTACTACGGATGGCGCATTTGGTAGTGACCCTGCCTCATACGCCAAAGGCCGTGGGTTCGATGCCCACCCTGGACAAACATTCGTGTGATGAACACTTGTGTTTGTTCAGTGTCTGGGTGCTATATGTGTGTTTAAGTATTATATTTGATTCGACGACCCGTTTGGTTCAGTGGTAGTGAATGCTGCGTCTGGGCCAAGGGTTGTAGGTTCGATCCCCGCACAGTACAAACATTTGTGTGCATGAACATGTTTGTTTGTATTGGTCTGGGTGTTTTCTATGTATTTTAAGTATGTATTTACAAAAGAAAAGTATTATACGTATATATTTGTAATTCCACTGTTGGTTCTGATATCTGTAACACAGGTGCTTGAGCTACCTATCTCAGAGTCAGACCAATGTATGTGATGTAGTGAAATATTATATTTGTGATCCTCTGTTGTCTGATATCTGTAACACAAGTGCTTAAGCTACTTAGTACGGAGTCAGGTCAATCTATGAGATGTTTTGAGAATTTAATTATTTAAACTAGTTTCCGTGCAACGCCCAACGTTTTTTCCTTAATGGCCAAATAATCGATGTTTTTGTCACATCCCTACAATACAGGTCATTTCCTTTCATATACATCGACCAAGGACACAAGCTGTATTAAAATGTAATATTATACATTGAATATATAATATAATTAGTTGAGGTCCGGCAGAATATCCGCATCCTCTCGGCGACCTCGGCGCGATCACGTTTCTATGGCGCTAGTGATGTGCCTCTCCAGGGTTTTATCGATAGATTACTTTGTTACACAAATTTCACAATTTAAGTCCAAGGTATTACGCGAGATGATCACATTTCTATGAATGAATGAATATTCTTTTTATTGCACACAAAACAGAGGTATAAAACTTAAAACTAGTTAAATATAGTTAACTTAAAACTATGGCATCAGTTATATCGTTAGGTAAATAGATAATATCAATAATGTATGGAACATGAGCTCTCACAAAATATGTATTTTTATCTGATGGCAGGTGGCAGACGGATCACCTGATGGTAAGCGATCGCCACTACCCGTACCACCTACAACACAAGTGGATTCAGAATTACGCTGCCAACCTTTAACCCCTTTTCCCTCCATAGGTCTCCGCACCCTCACTCCGCAAAACACTGCGCAAGCGCTGCTTCACGCCGGTCTTCTGAATGGCTTTTATCACTATATTTTGATTCATAATCATGTAAAGTAAAATGACAGATGAAAATGACAAGTTTCTATGCATTTTGACATTTTGCATGTGTCAAATTGAGTGATAATGTATGGGGATGACACATTGACATCTGTCAGTTTATTTTACATGATTATGAATCAGAGCAGAGTATAGTCGAGCCGGCCCATTCATGCCGAAGCGTTGCTCGGTTTTCAGAAAGGCCGCAGTATCACTCGTGGCTCTTCCACAGTAAATAAGCTACTACATATTAAGAACATTGTAAATTGTAACAAGCGATACCTGACAATTAGTGGTATGCCTGATTGGTCAAATGTCACACGAGACAGCGCCATCTTGGGTGGTCATTATCAAATGCACATTTGGTAGCATATATTTGAATTGATAAAATCTAATGTAAATTGTATGGTAAATCTTGTAGTTCAACCATTATTTTAATGTAATTAACAAAACTCAGAGGCGCCTGTTTTAATTGAATTTGTTTGTTTTAGAATACAATGTTTAATACAAAGCCTTTAGTTAGTCTGTAGAGGCATCGTAGTTCCCGCACGAATGAATAGATTTGGTTTTTTTTTTTGTTTGTAAAAACAAACAAATTGTTATAATAGTCGGGAGTGTTCTGCCGGGCTAATGATGATTTTCAAATATATATTCATTTGATTCCCGTTGTTAACGCCGTGAGCTACCGCGCCGCGACAGCGCCCCCAGAATGCATACATTATAACCACTATTTGGGGTGTTATATAATTTTTGGTTTTTACAAGCTTTTAATTTTTTATCGATATCTTTCAACAAAGCACATCACTACCGGCGACGCCTGTTCACGCCGACCTCTGATTGCTACAGTGATCTCTCAAATGCAGCCACTGCCTTTCTAATGGTTGAAGATGATCTTGCAAATCTTGAACACAAGAGAGGGGGAGGGGGGGGGGGGGTGGATGTTAATAATAAGATTTGATTAAATTAAGAGGGTAAGGGAATAAGACACAGGTCCCTCCACCAGCCCATGGTCCTTCCTACCGTCTCGGCATACGGACCGAATCTTGGGAGACGCTCACCAGGTACTTGCTAATAGACTACTGGCCCGTGTTAAAAAAATGATGGGTCATTTGAACCACCAGATGACCTATGTAGAACGATATAAGAGCATAAAATAATAAGATTCAGCATTATGCCGTCACTTGTAAGCTGTCCAACTGAGTGCAGGTGAGAATTCAAAAGTACAGGTAGAGTGGGTATATTTTGGTCATATATTTTTGTACGGCATTCTTACTTATCGATAGATCCATGAAAAATAATAAGACAACGAGTAGTGCCGTACAAAAATGGTGGTCCAAAAAGTCGGATTTTTCTTTTGATTTTCCGACAATTTCCACGGTGAATTTGATCATTTGATTTTGTACGGCATCAGCTTCATGCTATTTCAGTACTGCTTCTAATACATTATTCCGCAACGCCGTACAAAAATCATGCGACAAGGGGAAAATACCAAGGGTTGCAACCCCCTCTCTTTCTGTGGTCCACGGGGTGATTTGACACAACATCAAATTAATTTATTTCGAAAGTATTTTATGCATAGATAATATTTTTTCATATGCCGTACATTTTCGTTGGTTCAAAGGGGAAAACCATATTTTGTATTATCATCATTATTAAAATATCAAATTTTTCTTAAAAATAATTGTTTTATTTCTTCACATCATTACAATGAAACAAATCAATTATATATAATATGTATCAATAATGTTCGAAGTATACAGTAAACCAAAAAGTATACAAAACTGTTGATACTGTGGTTGACAGTTAAAATTTTTGTATATATATATACACACCGTTTCACTTAATAGAGATTTAATCATATTATCAATTGTTCTCTTCAAAAATATATTAATGCCGTACTGTATCAGATGGCCATAAAGTACCCTTTAGATAGTAGCGTCATTTTCATCAGCCTAAAAGATTTGGTCTGCATTAAAATGTACGGCATCATTTTTTCCTAATTTATTTATATTAATACTATTTAAAACATGAGATACAATGTAGAAAACTGCTATATTTCATTAATGTATGATATTTAAATTTCTTCAATCATTTGAAAAATTACAGTTTTTGTGTTTCTCTATAATTTTTTTCAGAACAGTTTCTTTTGAACGGCAATACTATATAACAATTGTATTTTACATTATCATGTTAAAAAAAAGTTCCCGTACAGGATCAAATGATTTTACACCTTTGTAAATCAAGAATACGATGAAATTAAGATAATTATTGATATACATTCAAATGAACAATCACTTGTTGACGGCATTATTTTTAATAGTACTTTTAAGTGTCAGATAATGTTTTGGAACCAAAGCCGTACTTTTTCAAATCACCCTTTGTACCACGGAAAAAGAGGGGGTTGCAACCCTCGGTTTTTTCCCCTTGTCCCATGATTTTTGTACGGCGTTGCGGAATAATGTATAGAAGCAGTACTGAAATAGCATGAAGCTGATGCCGTACAAAATCAAATGATCAAATTCACCGTGGAAATTGTCGGAAAATCAAAAGAAAAATCCGACTTTTTGGACCACCATTTTTGTACGGCACTACGCGTTGTCTTATTATTTTTCATGGATCTATCGATAAGTAAGAATGCCGTACAAAAATATATGACCAAAATATACCCACTCTACCTGTACTTTTGAATTCTCACCTGCACTCAGTTGGACAGCTTACAAGTGACGGCATAATGCTGAATCTTATTATTTTATGCTCTTATATCGTTCTACATAGGTCATCTGGTGGTTCAAATGACCCATCATTTTTTTAACACGGGCCAGTAGTCTATAAGGGCTCTTTCTCCCCGGTGCGTTTCTCTTCACTCCCTACAAAGTCCTGTGTCTTAGCCCATCAATTGTCACTTCCTCCCCTAATGGGGCGTGAAACACCACAGCACAAGCGAGCTCGCGCTCGGGCAGTACCACATCAATCGAACTCCTTCCTAATGTCAAGCCTTTTGTGTGCAAACGCACGCAAACCGTCGAAAACCTTCTGCAGAGTTGACCATCTCTTGGTGGTATACTGTTCCTATCTCGTTCCCTGTTCCAATCATTCAGCATCTGTTGCCGTTCCTCTTCATACAGTTGACATGCCCACAGCGCATGGTCCCGAGTTTCATCAGCTTCTCCACAGGGACATACAGGTGACTCACTGAGAGTCGTCGCGTGCAGTCTGCTGTTAAAAAGCTCCCATGTCCCGTCAGTATTTGTGAGACGGAGCGTAGTCCTGGTTCAACCCAACCGCCGATAATTCTCATACAGGGTAAGGTAATAGAGAGTGCACCTGTGTATTTGCGCTCCTACTTGTGCACTAATAATATGTCCTGCGTTCGTGCTAATCTTTAAAATTGGCCGCCGTAGCCGAATATCGGTTGGACAATTTATTTACTTCACTATATGTCTATTTGTTCACCGTAACACAAAAGGTTCCTAGCCTTCTATAGCTTAGGCACTTGTTAGATTTAGTACTGGAGAGCGGGACGGCAATGTTCGCAATATCTTACCTAATTGTAACAGGGACGAATTTAGCTCTGCGTGCGGCGCGCGCGCAGCGTGGGAACGCGATAAAACCATCAATAGCCTTAAGGTGCTATACGAATGAAACTAGCGCCGCCAACCTATTTACACTGATTGTGGCGAAAATACGATATTTTTTAAGAAAGCAAAACATTACAGACTTAGATAAAAATAAATTGAATTTTTCAAGATGCAATACAATAGGTGTATCTGTGAACATTTACATCCCTTTAACCACGTGTTCTACCAACCATTCTGAACAACATTTTTTAAATGACTTTTGAAAACCCTGTATAAAACACGCGAAAAGTAACAATAATGTCAATTATTGCTAAAAGTGGCCGTTTTTAGCAATAATTAACATTATTGTTACTTGACGCGTGTTAAAAATATTGTATTGCGACATGAAAAATCCAATTTACTTAGATCTAAGTCTGTAATGTTTTATTTTCTTCAAAATATCATATGTAGTTCCTTCGTTGTTTCTGGTTTCCATAGTACAAGAGAAAACCTTAGTTTGGGACCAGGACAATGTATGTGATGTTGTCTCAATTTGTCTCAATTTATTTATTTCATCTACTATAGGTATTATTTACGGTTTGCGTGCATTCATTTAAATATTTTTATATATATATGTAGGTAACTGATTCCGATTTTAAAAAATTAAAGAAATGATCCTAACTCGAACAAATTATAATAATTCAATTGGGTATTTTGACTAAATTTTTTTATGTGTTTAATCAAAAGACGCCTCAATTTAAGAACATCGTTGAAAGAATCACTTGATTCTCATTGAATTACCTGAGATATCACAACTTTAAGAGCACATATTTTGGGCAAGCCCAAAAACGCTCTATACAATGGCTATTGTATTGTGACGTCACAACGCAAACTCTTGTATGCGCGTCTAGTAAATTTGTATGGTAGGCTTATATCAATGTTTCGTTTAAGTAAATGGTTTATAATAAAGTTGGTGGAAAATGAACGGGTAGTTCAATGATATAATTATTATTTTTTAATTTTATACTTAAAAGATGGACGTTGCCTATGAAACTTTTGAAATGCTCACAAAACCAGCTAGACGAATACATTTTTAACTGAAAATGTTTGGCCAGTGGTTGTTATTTACCAATATTTTAATAGAGTATCAATATTTTTTACTAAATCGAGATTAGTCAAATACCCAATTGTTGTACCTAGATCGCAGTTTTTTTTTTATTTTGATCTTGCAATGTTTGTATGTATGTACATTATATTAGTATCAGTTTTCCCCGATTAAAATTAAATTTTGCATTGACATGGTAAGTTAGGTAATGTCATGCTCAGTAAGACATTCATCAATTAATCTTCTCTTTTAAGCTTCCGATAATTTCTTTCATGGATTTTTTGACGAGTCTTTTATTTTGATTTTTCAAATTTCTAACTTGTCGATTTTTAAGCTGTAACTTTTGTTGACATTTTTTAAGCTCTTTTTTAAAATGTGATGTTTTTAGCGAGTTAAAGATAGAGTCTAATCCCGAAGGTAGATGGCACATGGAAGGTAGATGGGTAGATAATCCAGAGTTATTGAATGAAGTGATTCTATTTCTTCTACACTTCTTTTTCTTAATGAGTCGGTCCAGGATCGTTGACAACCTTAAACATTTAATAAATCGTACTATGATATATTTAACGCATACGAAATCGCGGGCAAAATTTAAATAATTTATAATAGTTGATAAAAACATACATTCTAGAATATGACTGGTATTTCTAATATCTTTTATATTATATTATTATTATCCATAAATATTATTACCAACCTCAATTTGCGGAACGGCTGTCTTTTTAAACGTTTATATCTTTTAGCGGTCCAATATACATCCGATTCAAGAAAATGATTAGAGCAAATAAAAAAAAAAAACGCTGGACTTATTTGGTTTCCAAAACTCGTCGCGTCTTTCGATGGCAACTAACTTGCGCCACTTCTCTCTCATAATCTCATATAGTGGAAAGCTAAAAAAACAGTTATTGTAAATTGGTTAGTGACCTGCCATATTCTCGCTCGGGTGATAAAAACTAAATAAAAGAGCGACTCCATAGTTAACATTTATGACTATGTTCTTGCTGCACTCCTTATCTCTTTCTCTTTGCTGACACATACGTCATACTTGTGTACAGGTGCCGCCTCTGGGGACTGGTCTGTCTCTCTGGTTTACCTCATTTTTAGCTTTTAACTTTTCTTCATCTTGAGTACCTAAGTATTGGACTGTAGGAGGTGGTATGAGGAAAACATTGTAATAAACATTTTGGCGATTAAAAAGAGTAACTGGCGAGTTTCTTGCGGATCTTCTCGTCAGAATCAACTTTCCGATACCGGTGGTAGAATCGCATTATGTCTATTTATTTTTAGATATCTTATGTATCAAGATATATATTTATTTCATTTAATCATATACATTATCTTTATATAGTTTTAAATATTTTCTTTATGTATGACGATTTGTAAGTGCTGTGTACAAGCCTATGCAAATAAAGAATATTTGACTTGACTTTGACTTTGACTTTCTTACGCAAGTGAGAGAAAGGAATGGAAACATTTGTTGAAAAATAGGCATATTTTTTGAAAACTCAATGATTTTACTATATTTTTTCATTATTAACTTATATAAATTAACTTTATTTACCGGTGGTAGGTCACACCTTTTTTTTTGTCGTCGTAAGGGTATTATTTCGGCAATTTTTCACGGAACACTTTGGCATCTTTCTGCTAGACAATTGACAACACGTGTCAAACAAAGTGTGCTTAAGCACAATTTTCAGGTTCCGTTCTCAAGGCACAGATGCGAAGTCCATTGTAGGTGGAAAGTCATTGGTCGCCACAATCAGTGTAAAGTCAAAGTCAAAGTCGCTAATAGTTACAAAAAACACCAATAGATGGTGTTAGATGTCGCATGAATCTCCGCAATATTTTATTACGTGTGTACAAGTTGTTTCGAATTTTTCGAATATAGTTCGGGTTTGTGATCACCGCACCGCATTAGGCAAGCGTGATGATTAAGCCTAATCCCATCATAGTAGCGATGACTTGATTTCTATGATGGAGGCCTTTGCCCTGCAGTGGGACAGTATAAATGCTTTACTTTATTAGTTACAAATATCACCAATAGATGGTGTTAGGTGTCAATTGTATCGCGCATGTGATTCGTCACTACAGATTTCATAAAAATCATCCATACGTGGATTTGGCCCCATTTTGCCCCTTTATGTGTTTAATCAAAAGACCCCTTGAAAAAATTATTTGATTCTGTTTGAATTACCTGAGATATCACAATTTTAAGAGCACATATTTTACGCAGGCCCAAAAACGCTCTATACAAATGGTTACTAGCGTGTGACGTCACACGCAAGTTTCTTGTATTGCGCCGTCTAGTAAATTTTGTTTGGTAGCTATATCAAATGTTCCGTTTATGTACATGGTTTTAATAATAAAAGTTTGTGTATAATGTATGGGCAGTTCAATGATATAATTTATTTTTTTAAAATTTATACTTTAAAAATGGACTTGCCCATAAAACTTTGAATGCTCACACAACCCAGCTAGACGTTATATTTTAACAGAAATTTAGGCTATGGTTCTTATTTACCAATATTTTGGTAAAGTATCAATATTTTTTACTATATCGAGATTAGTCAAATACCCTATTACGTTTCGGGAGTGCTATTAGTTACAACGACCTGATGGTCCAACAATACCAAGAGGTTTAGCTCCTCATTCCTGCCTCGTGCCATCAAGGTCATGGAATGCCCTTCCAGTTCATGAGTTTCCTCCTTACAATCCTGGGTTTTCGTCGGGGCGGTAAACGGCACTTCAGCAGGCCTTTAGGGTGAGGATGACAGACTCAACTGGTACTCGTTCTTTTGTGCCTGTCAACCTCATATTTTGATCTTACGGCCTTAAATTAAGGCAACCCCTCTACTATGAGTACCAGGTGACGATAATTAACTAAGGACATTAACCCAGAACACCCAGACCCAAGAAATCTTAGAAAATGTAGCTGTTTCTATAATATTCATTAGGTCCTTTAGATGCTGACCGTACTTCAGTAGCGAGACCATTTCGAATGGTCGATATCTTCCCATCCTGAAGGCCTTGTAGTGATTTAATGCTTGTTCTGCGCAAGAGTCGACGTTTGTACAATCAGTTAGATCTTACCTAATGGCCAATGAATTATTAACTAGAGACATCGGAGTGAACAAGTGTGTACCCACACCCTGTGCGTATATGACGCCGTGAAGTAGGCGAAACGTAAGTTTTTTTTGTATGTGTAATGTAATGTGATAGGTAGCAGATGAGCAGACGGATCACCTGATGATAAGCGATTGCCGCCGCCCATAGCAACACCAGTAGTATCACAAGTGCGCTGCTAACCTTTAACACCTTTCCCTCCAATTGGGCTTCCGGTACCCATACTTATTTGACGAAACAGCGTAGGCGCTGCTTCACGCCGATCTTCTGTGAGGCCGTGGTATAAGTCCGGTTAGCTAGACCTATTAATGCCGAAGCCTGGCTCTCTCACGGTTAACCTATGTATTGTGCCCCTTGTAAACCTACTAGACAATTACTTTGACATGGCACTAAAGTGTCAAGCTATATTTGGTGTCAAAACCGTATTATCAGTCACGTCAGGGATTCCTAAGACGCGTTTTCAACGCGATGTAGAGGCGTTTTCAACGCAATGCTGACGCGTTTTCAACTCTTAATGGCAATGGAGAGGGCTGTGCCCGGAATCTCCTTGCGTGATCGCGTCAAATGACGAGATCCGCAGGAGATCTAAGATTTAGAACATTATTTTGAATAATTTTATTTTTGGATATAGCAATTCTTCGCAATTTATTCTTAAGCAAATAATGCACTTAAATAACTAAATGTATCATTCTTTTTAAATTCCTCAAGCACGCGCACGTGATGTAGACGCGTTTTCAACTCGATATAGACGCGTTTTAAACGCAATGCAGACGCGTTTTGAATGTTTTGAATGCGATTAAGATTTTGTACAAAGCACCCCTAGGTCCAGGCAGGGAGACGGTTGAATTGAAAGACCAGTTCCGTCTGTGTAGCTTGAGTTTATTTTATAACCTGTCAAACCTAGGCAGGCGGCTTGGGGTCATTATTCCGGTGACACACAATGCTTGCGCAATGTAAAAATGCATAGTGCCATCTACCGGAATGACGAACCGCCCGCTTGTGTGCTTTGTACAGATTTTATTTTCATTCT
>JABMDO010000214.1:0-50335 GCA_014851415.1 Cnaphalocrocis medinalis | reverse complement strand
TTATAGGAGTTATGACAATACAGTAAATTATAAGATCTTATTTATTAACCTGCAACTTATATTTAGCTAATTTATACATCATCTACAGTAGGCAACCAAAATGCCATATTGGTACATGCAGACGCTAACATCATAAATTTGGGATTGAATTGAACACACTGAATAGGGGCTGGGTGATCACCATTTAACACACAACTTTATATCCAGTGTCTGCATTCCAAACATGAACTCTGCCATCAGTAGAACCACTAAAAATGTACTGCGAATCAGGACTAAATGAGGCCTCAATAGGTATTCCCTTATTGTTCAAGTGTCCAGTAAATGTTTGAAGCGGCGTTCCATGGTATGCATCAACAAGTCTTATAATAGAACCATTTGTGCTTATCAGCATAGTTTTCCCATCTCTTGATGTATTAACTAAGGGAATGTATGGAAATAACTACGAGTACTTACAAACTATGGAAATAAGTTCGGCCTTTCTTATGGCTACGGAACCCTTTCATGTGCGTGTCCGACACGCTCTTGGCCGGTTTTTTTTGGTATGTTGTATGAATTGGTTAGTATACTTTCAAGCTGTAAATCCTCATATTTGAAATTTCAATGAAAACGAATAATAGCCCTGTAATAGTCGCATAAATAATGTAGGTAGGTAGTAACGAGTGTAGTATAGATAGATAGATATGTATAGATTAGTATGGATGAGTGTATGGATATTTAATTTTCGTTTTTCTTATGATAGGCGGCAGACGAGACGATGGATCACCTGATTATAAACGATTGCCACCGCCCAATGACATTTCACCTACAATGGACATAGCGCGCCATACAATAACCAAGCGCGAAGATGGCACATGCTCCAAATTTCACCTTATTATGCTTCAACTGATCTGTGTATACACTGCTGTTTACAAACCTGCATGTGTAAACATCTTGACAGTTAAAGCAGTAATGTATAACTACGTGTCAATAGAAGCTGCATAAGGTGATTTACGGAACAGTTCAGAGCAAGGAATACACGGAGTCGCAAAACTTATTATTTATTTAATTCTTTCTTAACTTGCAATGTGTATCAGTTTTCTCTAATTAAAACTAAATTTTGCATGACATGGTTAGTTAAGTAATATTAGTCAAGTAATATCAATCTATCAAAAACTATACTTGTCAAAAAAACCAAGTCTCGCAACTACCGTAAAAAGTGGCGAGATCCATGTTTTGCCAAGTCGGTTATTCATTTTATTGACTTGGCAATCACACAATATATCTCACAATTAATTCGGATGTGATTGCCAAGTCAATAAATGAATAACCGACTTGGCAAACATGGATCTCACCACTTTATACGGTAGTTGTGAGACTTGGTTTTCTGACAAGTATTGTTTTTGATGGGATCTCATTCCTTTTTGTAGAAAATTCTTAAAATCTATTGAACTGCAAATATAACGTGGTAATCCTATATATCGGTATGATATTTATATAGGATTACAAAGTTATTTTGAAGTTCATATATCTAGCAAACTGGATCAAAATTTAAAAATATTTTAGTTTTTACTTATTTCATACCCCACACACTACTTATAGTGTAAATTTGAAGGCTCTAGATCTGCTAAAAGTGCCTTAGAATTTTGATGATCGGTGAGTCAGTTAGTCAGTGAGTGACAAAATTAAGAAACTTTGGCCACGTTTATAATTCTTAAACTACTGGTTCAAATTGATTGAATTAGAAATATAGCGTGTCTTTACAATGCCTGCATGGGTTACTGAAAATTCAGTTTCTAGTTTTATTCCACAACGAAGTTACGGGGGGTCGAAAATGGCCTGATTGCTTCGAGAAAAGGATGGTACGGCCGTGGTCGCTTTTTGCTCGACTTGGTTGGGACACTGGCCGTGCCCCCAGATCCAATATGGTGAATGAACGGTTCAAGATGGCTAGTTACTTTTTGTGCATTCCCATTATCAAATAAAAATGACTTTTTTTGTACACGTAATAATTTTATTTTAATGATAATAAAGGGAAAAACTGAAACCTGACAACATCCTTCTAAACACCTTGGAACAAATTTAATTTATTAAAAACTTGCCTTTTGGATTTACTTTTTTTTTCTAATGTGTCTTTTTGACATATGTAGTGAAGGCGTACGTTTACATATCTTTCTATGACTGATTTGGTTAAATCATAAATATGACCCAACTGTTCCTTTGTGTGCCCATCAATTTGGTTAAAAATGTTGCTATCTGAATCTGAAAGATATTTTAATACCTCTACCGTTAAAAAGGCTTTATCATACTTTTTTAGCATGTACCTTCCGCCACTTAGTTTATTATAATGTCTTATAATGTTTTCTGTTTTAGCATTTATCTCAAACACATCTTTGGATGCATAGCATAAGCCACCATGTCCTTATGGTCCACTAATTTATGAAACCATCCTTTCTGTTAGTCTTTATTTTTGTTTTTTCAAATTTCTAATTTGTCGATTTTAAGCTGTAACTTTTGTGACATTTTTAAGCTCTTTTTTAAAATGTGATGTTTCGGCGAGTTCAAGATAGAGTCTAATCCCGAAGGTGTAGATAATCCACAGTTATTGAATGAAGGTGATTCTATTTCTTCTACACTTCGTTTTTCTTACTTGAGTCGGTCCAGGATCGTTGACAACCTTAAACATTGAATAAATGTACTATGATATATTAACGCATACGAAATCGCGGCAAAATATAAATCATTTATAATAGTTGTTTAAACATACATTCTAGAATATGACGGTATATATCTTTTATATTATATTACTATTATCCATAAATATTATTACCAACCTCCACTTGCGGAACGGCTGTCTTTTTTAAACGTTTATATCCCTTAGCGGTCCAATATACTCCGATTCAAGAAAATGATTAGAGCAAATGACGCTGGACTTATTTGGTTTCCAAAACTCGTCGCATCGTTCGGTTGCAACTACCTTGCGCCACTTCTCTCTCATAATCTCATATAGTGGAAAGCTAAAAAAAAACAGTTATTGTAAATTGGTTAGTGACCTGCCATATTCTCGCTCGGGTGATAAAAACTAAATAAAAGAGCGACTCCATAGTTATCAGTTATGACTATGTTCTTGCTACCCTTATCTCTTTCTCTTTCTTACGCAAGTGAGAGAAAGGAATAGAAACATTGTTGAAAATAGGCATATTTTTTGAAAATTCAATGATTTAACTATATTTTTTCACTATAACTTATATAAATTTAATTTATTTACCGGTGTAGGTCACACCCATTTTTTTTTGTCGTCGTATGGCTATGTCTTCGACAATTTTTCACGACACACTTTGTCATCTTTCTGCTAGACGCTTGACAAAACGTGTCAAACAAAGTATGCCAAAGCATAATTTTCTGGTTCCATTTACAAGGCGCAGATGCGATCCATTGTAGGTGGAAAGTCATTGCCACCGCCCATAGACACCTGCAACACCAGTAGAGTCACAATTTCGCATCAACTTTTTAACTCCTTCCCTCCAATTGAGTCTCTACCCTCACTCACTCGACGAAACACAACGCAGCTGCTGCTTCACGCCGGTCTCCAATGAGGCCGTGGTGTCACTCCGGTCGAGCCGGCCCATTCATGCCGAAGTGTCAGTCAATAATGTTTCATAAGTAAATATTGCACTTAAAAAATTCTCGGGGGGTTCAAGTGGGACTCGAACCCACAACCTTCCACAGTCCGGGTGGCTGTACTAAAATAAATAAGCTTAAGCATAAATTGCAAAGAATTGCTATACCAAAAATAAAAATTAATAATGTTTCATGTTTGTCGTAGGCGTGCGTGCCACCCATCCAGTTGGAGCCAGTGGACCTCAGCCTGAAAAGGCGTTCCCCGACTCCACGTAGACGAGCTAAATTCGCTGGTGAGTACAATATCATCATCATCAACATCATCAGCAACTTTCCTACAACAGATGGCGCTCTCGCGAACGAGAGTCGACAAAATTTTGTCGCGGTACGCATGTTAGGCCTACTGAGCTATACCAGGCCTGTCCCACTCCGCGTGTAGGTATCGAACTTGCAAGTACATGCGGCATCCCCTCCGGAGTGGCAAATTAGTAGAAAATCACGAACGAGCGGCGACGCACGCGCGACAGTTGCTTGCGATAGAAAGAGAACGCACTTCTAGGTATGAATAGTGGTAGGGATTGAACGCTGGGCGGTCGGAATTTCAACGTTATGTTATGGTAGCCTGAGTCTTCATTTCCATAAACGGTTTTTAGGAGTGGGCTTTCTGTACATGTACTATTAAGTATTCTGTGGCTATACCTACTCAAAACTGGAATTCAAGACCAAAAAATCCTTCGACAGATACGTCACTGTCAATCTGTTAAAGTCACTTATGTCATTTTCAAGTACCGTTTTTAGGTTTCGCCAACCTTTTTGGCGTTCTTTTCTATTATGCAGACAAAACTATCAGTTTTCCATACATTGTTAAAATGTTGTAGTAGATGCCAAATGTTATTACACCTAAAGTTACAAGCGCAATACCATCTTTGAAAACTAAAATTACGGATGGTTAAGTTTTTATTAAAGCGTCTTGAAATTCGCTGGTGAGTACAATATCATCATCATCATCATCAGTTACTTTCCTACTACGGATGGCGCATTTGGTAGTGAGCCTGCCTCATACGCCAAAGGTCGTGGGTTCGATCCCCACCCTGGACAAACATTCGTGTGATGAACACTTGTGTTTGTTCAGTGTCTGGGTGTTATATGTGTGTTTAATTATTATATTTGATTCGACGACCCGTTTGGTTCAGTGGTAGTGAATGCTGCGTCTGAGCCAAGGGTTGCGGGTTCGATCCCCGCACAGTACAAACATTTGTGTGCATGAACATGTTTGTTTGTATTGGTCTGGGTGTTTTCTATGTATTTTAAGTATGTATTTACAAAAGAAAACTATTATACGTATATATTTGTAATTGACAACATTTCATAATTTTTGCATGTCTATATTATGTTTTATATGAAAGTAGATATAAAAATAAAGCGACCCATATTTTTTGTTTTTTTTCGAAATTATGTTTATAAGATACCCTAAAAAACATATTTAATCCTTCGTATTCTAAACAAGACGTAAGCGCCAAATTACGTCATACTTACTGAGATACAATATACTCTGTGCTTACTGAGGAATACATGACAACTATTGACAATTTCATTTTATGTCTTGCATCTGTCTGTCATAGAATTATAACCTCCCTTTTTCCCCATACTATTTAAATAAAATGAAAGTTTCCGACGGATTTCAAGTTGCTGATAGTAGAAACTTGCCAAGAGTAACTATCTAATGTTACTGGAGTTCATGCAAGAGAACGACATGCTACAACGTTGCTGAACTACGTAGTGCTAAAGCATTACTTGCTTTGCGGGAAGCCTACGTAGACACTGCGGTGGGATACGTAGAATTAAAGCGAGATGTCCATTTGTGTACCGTCCAGTGCTGATACATAAGTTCTGGCTGACTATGAAGAGCTCTGTGTTAAAAAAATAATAGATGCTGCTTAGGTATTTTGGAAAAATTATATGTTTCAAAAAAGTATAGAGTGCAAAATAAAAGATGTAAAATGTTTCATATTTTTTTATTAACCTTGTGTAAATAAATAACTACTTAAGTACCTACCTATGTGAAGCTTATTTATTGAATTTTAATAATTATACACCTATGAATCTACGATGGCAATCTAGCTTTCAATTTGACCCGTCCTTTCACCGTCTTCATTAATTTTCTAAGTACAAAACACGCAGAGAACAGTTAATTTCTTAATAACCAATGCATTGCACCATTCTTACTTCGTAGACACTGGCAATGAAAAAAAGGATTTCTCCGGAGCATGAATAGAATTGTTCGTGCAGATAGGGACACAACAATATTTCGGATCCTTCATTGGCACATACGCAATAGTTTCTTTGTTGTAAACGATTATAAATGAGAATTTATGAGAATTGTAATGAGTACGAGGAATTATTTTTACAAATGTCACTGAAGACACATGACAGTTAATTCACAGATATTATCAGTTTTAGCAATGGAGAAGGTATAGGCAAAGGAAATATTTCATTCTTCAGTGTAAGTATGACGTCATTTTTCAGTTTTCAGTTATAATTTTTTTTCTCAGTAAATAAGCAATATAAAAAATATTTTGATATATTCTCGATATCAGGAGAAGAAAACAAAGAAATGGTATTTTTTATTTTAGGGCTTAGAAATTTTGAAATGTTGTCAATTACACTGTTGGTTCTGATATCTTTTACAAAAGTGCTTGAGCTACCTATCTCAGAGGTCAGACCAATGTATGTGATGTAGTGAAATATTATATTTGTGACCTCTTTGTCTGATATCTGTAACACAAGTGCTTAAGCTACTTAGTACGGAGTCAGGTCAATGTATGAGATGTTTTTTGAGATTTAATTATTTAAACCTACAAACTTCAAGAAAAGGGCATATCTCGCTCTAAAAGGCCGGCAGCGCACCTGTGAAGCCCTGGAGTTGCAGGTGTTCATGGGCGACGGTAATCGCTTACATCAGTGATCCGTTGCTCGTCTGCCCCTATCCTATAAAAACAAAAAAAAAAAACTAGTTTCCGTGCAACGCCCAACGTTTTTTCCTAATGGCCAAATAATCGATGTTTTTGGTCACATCCCACAATACAGGTCATTTCCTTTCATATACATCGACCAAGGACCACAAGCTGTTTAAAATTAATGTATACATTGAATATAATATATTAGTTGAGGTCCGGCAGAATATCCGCGTCCTCTCGGCGACCTCGTGTGATCACGTTTTCTATGCGCTAGTGATGTTGCCTCCATGTGTTATCGATATCGAGATAGATTTACTTTGTTACACAAAGTTCACAATAAGAGGTCCAAGGTATTACGCGAGATGATCACATTCTATGAATGAATGAATATTCTTTTTATTGCACACAAAACAGAGGTATAAAACTTAAAACTAGTTAAATATAGTTAACTTAAAACTATGGCGTCAGTGATATCGATAAGTAAATAGATAATATTAATAATGTATGGAACATGAGCTCTCACAAAATATGTATTTTTTATCTGATGGCAGGTGGCAGATGGATCACTTGATGGTAAGCGATCGCCACTACCCGTACCACCTACAACACGAGCGGATTCAAAAATGCGCTGCCAACCTTTAACCCCTTTCCCTTCATTGGGCCTCACCATCGGCGAAACAGCACCGGCGCGGCGCTGCTTTACACCTGTCTTCTGAGTGGCTTTTATCACTAGTCGAGCCGGCCCATTCATGCCGAAGCGTTGCTCGGTTGTCAGAAAGGCCGCAGTATCACTCGTGGCTCTCCCACAGTAAATAAGCTACTACATATTAAGAACATTGTAAATTGTAACAAGCGATACCTGACAATTAGTGGTATGCCTGTTGGTCAAAAAACGTCACACTGACAGCGCCATCTTGGGTGGTCATTATCAAATGCACATTTGGTAGCATATTTTGAATTGATAAATCTAATGTAAATTGTATGTAAATCTTGTAGTTCAACCATTATTTTAATGTAATTAACAAAACTCAGAGACGCCTGTTTTAATTGAATTTGTTTGTTTTAGAATACAATGTTTAATACAAAGCCTTAAGTTAGCTGTGAAGGCATCGTACTTCCCGTACGAATGAATCGATTGGATTTTGTGTTGTTAACGCCGAGATCAACCGCGCCGCGCTGGCGCCCCCAGAATAATACATTGAAAAAAAATGAAAAATATTATTGCTTCCAAAAAGTATACATAGCAATTCTTTCGCGTTTGACTCCCTTTTAAGTGTAAACACTTTGCATGAGAGTCCGCTCTCCTATAACATGAGGTGGTTTATATGCAACTAGAGACGTGTTACAAAAAAATCACATAAAACTTTAATTTAGCCTAGGTATGTGTAGTGAGTGTGTGTATGTGGTGTGTGGTGTTTTATTGTGTATATGTAGCTGTGTTGTGTTATTTTCCTACCCACTCTAGATACAAAGTTTTCTGTTTGCCTCGTAGCTTAAAGTTTAATCCAGTTTACTAACAACGTTTGCATTCAAACATTCAATACATTATGCCCTATTGTGGTGTTATATAATTTTTGGTTTTTATCGATATCTTTCAACATGCGAAGCACATCACTACCGGCGACGCCTGTTCACGCCGACCTCTGGTATTGCTACAGTGATCTCTCAAACTGCCTTTCTCGCAGCCACTGCCTTTCTAATGGTTGAAGATGATCTTGCAAATCTTGAACACAAGAGGGGAGGGGGGGGGGGATGTTAATATTTAATTAATAATGTATCTGTGAACATTTACATCCCTTTATAGCTAGAGGCACGAAAGTATAGCGATGACCGTTATTTTGCGCACTTGTAAAAAAGAAGACTTTCTATCAAAATTGGTTTCTGCGCACTCAAGGTCATAACTACACTTTCTTGCCTCGGACTATACCCACGTGTTCTACTGAACAACATTTGTTCTATGAATTCGTCAATAATTTTTTCGACTTTCCATACAAAATGAACAAGTCACATGCCAAATTTGTACAATTTATTTTTTATGGGAGTAGCAGACGAGCTGACGGATCACCTGATGGTAAACGATTGCCGCCGCCTATAAACACTTACAACACCTGTAGGGTCACAAGTGCTCTGCCAACCTTTTAACTCTCTTTACCCAAACTCCGTCCTCCGGACATCCGGTACCCTCACTCTGTTCTGTGAGGCTGTGGTATTACTCCGATCGAGCCATTCCATTCATGCCGAAGCGTGGCTCTTCCACGGTTTGTGGCAGGGCTTCCAGGTACGCGTTCGAAGTGGCGTATAGCCCGAAGTCTGAAAGTTGGCGGTCTTGTACCCCCGTGCCTCGGAAACCACGTTAAGATGTTGGTCCTGCTCCCAATCTCTGGTCGTGTCACATTGAAACACTGGTGTCCCATTAAATTAAGAGGGTAAGGGAATAAGAAACAGGTCCCTCCACCAGCCCATGGTCCTTCCTACCGTCTCGGCATACGGACCGAATCTTGGGAGACGCTCACCAGGTACTTGCTGAGGGCTCTTTCCCCGGTGCGTTTCATCACTCCCTACAAAGTCTGTGTCTTTAGCCCATCTCAATGTCACTTCTCCCCAATTGGGGCGTGAAACACAGCACAAGCGACTCGCGTTTGGGCAGTTCCACATCAATCGAACTCCTTCCTAATGTCAAGCCTTTTGTGTGCAAACGCACGCAACCGTCGAAAACCTTCTGCAGAGTTGACCATCTCTTGATGGTATACTGGTCCTATCTCGTTCCTGTTCCAATCATTCAGCATCTGTTGCCGTTCCTCTTCATACAGTTGACATTCCCACAGCGCATGGTCCCGAGTTTCATCAGCTTCTCCACAGGGACATACAGGTGACTCACTGAGAGCCATCGCGTGCAGTCTGCTGTTAAAACTCCCATGTCCCGTCAGTATTTGTGACACGGCGTAGTCTGGTTCCACCCAACCGGCCGATAATCTCATACAGGGTAAGGGAATAGAGAGTGCACCTGTGTTTGCGCTCATACTTGTGCACTATAATATGTCCTGCGTTCGTGGCTAATCTTTAAAATTGGCCGCCGTAGCCGAATATCGGTTGGACAATTTATTTACTTCACTATATTATGTCTATTTGTTCACCGTAACACAAAAGGTTCCTAGCCTTCTATAGCTTAGGCACTTGTTAGATTTAGGACTGGAGAGCGGGACGGCAATGTTCGCAATATCTTACCTAATTGTAACAGGACGAATTTAGCTCTGCGTGCGGCGCGCGCGCAGCGTGGGAACGCGATAAAACCATCAATAGCCTTAAGGGGCTATACGAATGAAACTAGCGCCGCCAACCTATTTACGCTGATTGTGGCGAAAATACGATATTTTTTAAGAAAGCAAAACATTACAGACTTAGATAAAAGTAAATTGATTTTTTCAAGATGCAATACAATATATAAAACATGCGACAAGTAACAATAAAGTTCATTATTGCTAAAAGTAGCCGTTTTGAATTTTATTGTTACTTGTCGCGTGTTAAAAATATTGTATTGCGAATTGAAAAATCCAATTTACTTGCGTCTAAGTTTGTAGAGATTTACATTCTTAAAAAATATCATATTGTCGCCACAATCAGTGTAAATTGCTTGGCGGCGCTAGTCATTGTAGCCCCTTAACTGAGACTTCGCTAATAGTTACAAAGAACACCAATAGATGGTGTTAGATGTCGCATGAATCTCCGCAATATTTTATTACGTGTGCACAAGTTTTTTTCGAATTTTTCGAATATAGCTCGAGTTTGTGATCACCGCAAGCGTGGTGATTAAGCCTAATCCCATCATAGTAGCGATGACTTGATTTCTACGATGGAGGCCTTTGTCCTGCAGTGGGACAGTATAAAGGCTGATATTTACTTTATAAGTTACAAAGATCACCAATAGATGGTGTTAGGTGTCAGTTATATCGCGCATTCGTTTCGTCACTTCATATTACATAAAAATCTTTCATTAGACAACGACAAGGCTTATAGGTAAACCGAAAACACGAAACGCTTGCACGATGTAATTGAGCACAGCGCCATCTATTTGTTCATTTCTGAATTACGGTCCCGAAGCGAAGTGAGGGCGGGCCACTAGTTTTTGATACAAACATAATTAGTACTGGAACGTTAGGATTCCAATATCTTACCTAATTGTAACAGGACGAATTTAGCTCTGCGTGCGGCGCGCGCGCAGCGTGGGAACGCGATAAAACCATCAAAAGCCTTAACTGTAACTATACTCTGTCAATAAAGTCGGGAAATTTATTCTTGAGGTACTATTACGAAGTTCCATCCACCAATGGGATGACGTGAGCGGCAGTGGCGCCATCAATCATAACTTTCTTGATGCAATAGACTCGCCCTCATTTCGGTTCGGGAGTGCTATTAGTTACAAAGATCACCGATAGATGGTGTTAGGTGTCAGTTGTATCGCGCAAGTGTTTCGGCGCTTCCGATAACTAAAAGCCGTTTATATATTTTACTAGCGGCCGCCCGCGACTTCGTCCGCGTGGAAAAGTAACTTTTTACCCCCCTTTTCAACCCCTTACAACCCCCTTTTCGCAACAAAAAGTAGCCTATGTTCTTTCTCAGGGTCTAGATCATCTGTATACCAATTTCATTTAAATCCGTTCAGTAGTTTTGGCGTGAAAGAGTAACAGACAGACAGACAGACAGACAGGCATTTATAATATTAGTATGGATGTGATAGGTGGCAATCGAGCAGACAGACTACCGCCCAATGAAGTTGAACTTCCGCAAAATTAGAAAATGGTGCCTTTAAGTTAGGTTAGAACTGGTGACCCTACAACGCGCCACCAGTCACAAATGTTTAACCCAACCAATTAGGTATACCATGGCCTCACGATGACCGACGTGAGGCCGTGGTATAATTGGTACCGGAGAAGCCCAATCGAGGAGGGGAAAAGGGTGAAACTGGTGTTGAGGGTGTCTATGGGCGGCGACAATCGCTTACCATCAGGTGATCCGTCTGCTCGTTTGCCAACTAATATCTATACTATTTATAAAGAGATAACTTCTATAGACAACGACAAGGTTTATAGGTAAACCGAAAACACGAAACGCTTGCGCAATGTAATTGGACACAGCGCCATCTATTGGTTCATTTCTGAATTACGGTCCCGAAGCGAAGTGAGGGCGGGCCACTAGTATAACATAAAAAAACAAACAACATTATTACTTTGACGTGTCAAACTGAACTTAGATGGAAATTAGGAACTGATGTGAAATTGGATTGGTACTGAATTGTTAAGTTGCTTTTAATGCTGACCGTACTTCAGTAGCGAGACCATTTCGAATGGTCGATATCTTCCCATCCTGAAGGCCTTGTAGTGATTTAATGCTTGTTCTGCGCAAGAGTCGACGTTTACAATCGGTTAGATCTTACCTAATGGCCAATGAATTATTAACTAGAGACATCGGAGTGAACAAGTGTGTGCCCACACACTTGTGCGCATATGACGCCGTGAAGTAGGCGAAACGTAAGATTTTTTTGTATGTGTAATGTAATGTGATAGGTAGCAGACGAGCAGGCGGATCACCTGATGGTAAGCGATTGCCGCCACCCATAGCAACGCCAGTAGTATCACAAGTGCGCTGCTAACCTTTAACACCTTTCCCTCCAATTGGGCTTCCGGTACCCATACTTATTTGACGAAACAGCGCAGGCGCCGCTTCACGCCAGTCTTCTGTGAGGCCGTGGTATAACTCCGGTTGGCCCGACCCATTAATGCCGAAGCCTGGCTCTCCCACGGTTAAGCTCTTGTCACTAAAGTGTCAAGCTATATTAGGTGCTAAAACCGTATATACCGTAGTCACGTCAGGGATCTAAGAAAATGTATTAAACGAGATTTAGCTTTATATTCGGCGAATTAAGCTGAAACGAATTCCATATTAACTGATACGTGTCTCTATAATAACTCGACGTTGGCAGAGTGATGCGCTTTGTCTGATAGCACGCCATAAGGGGCACGCCCCAGGTAAACGCGTTTTCAATGCAATGCTGACGCGTTTTCAACTCTCAATGGCAATGGAGAGGGCTGTGCCCAGAACCTCCTTGCGTGATCGCGTCAAATGACGAGATCCGCAGGAGATCTAAGGTTTAGAACTCATTCTTTTGAATAATTTATTTTTGGTTATAGCAATTCTTTGCAATTTATCTTAAGTAATAATAATGCCCTTAAATATATATCATTTTAAAATTCCTCAAGCACGCGCACGCGATGTAGACGCGTTTTCAACTCGATACAGACGCGTTTCAAACGCAATGCAGACGCGTTTTAAACGCAATTAAGATATGAGTTATTTTCATTCTTTTAAATTTTTTAACTGTGGGAGAGCCACGCTTCGGCATGAATGGGCCGGCTCGACCGGAGTGATACCACTGCCTCACAGAAAACCGGCGTGAAGCAGCCCCTGTGCTGTGTTTCGCCGAGTGAGTGAGGGTACCGGAGGCCCACCCTGGGGGAAGGGGATTAAAGGTTGCAGCGCACTTGTAACTCTACTGGTGTTGCAGGTGTCCATGAGCGGCGGCAGTTGCTTACCATCAGGTGATCCGCCTGCTCGTCTGCTACCTATCACATAAAAAAATAAATTCTACTTTCAATAGCGTGAAAATACACTTCAGAGTTCCGCACTACATTCTTATCGTAATCACGATCATGTAAACCCGAGCGGCTACTCAGCCGGTCTAGTTCGAGTGGCCGATATCTTCCCACCGCGAAAGGAGTCTTGTTAGGTGATTTAGCGCGCTGTCCCGCACGAAAGTGGACACGGCTGCAACTAGCTGTACATGTGGTATACAATCTATTCCATTAAGCCAAATTGTGTTATCTCTAGTCTATATGTTTCCATGGGGTATATTACATTTGGTATTATTTGAAAGCGTTTATAACGCGCGTAAAATTTATTTAAATGCGATGTATACGCGTTTTCAACTTAATACAGACACGTTTTCAACGCAATGCAGACACGTTTTCAACTCGATGAAACGCGTTTTTAATGCAGTACAGACGCGTTTTCAACGCAGTGCAGACGCGTTTTCAACTCGATACAGACGGGTTTTCATCGCAATGCAGACGCGTTTTCAATTCGTAGCAGACGCGTTTTAAACGCAATGCATACGCGTTTTGCACGCAATCAAGATACGTTATGCACGCGATGTAAAAGCGTTTTCAACGCAGTACTGATCCGTTTTCAACGCGATGCGCGGTGCAGGACGCGTTTTGAATGCAATTAAGATATGATTTGAATGCTTTTGAGATGTGTCTAGAATTCAAAGCGTTATGTGTATTATGTACAAGGGAAAACCTTAGTTTGAGACCATGACAAGCTTCCCATGTCACGGGTGAAAAATCCGCTAGATGGCGTACTGTAAAACTCAGTTCTACAGTCCTACACGGTGATTGGTTATTTTGATATGCGATATGGTCAAAATGTCACTAGACGTTGAACTTTGACCTCAGTCTAACAGTAGCGAGTTTAATTGTGGAAGAGCCACGCTTCGGCATGTATGGGTCGGCTCGACCAGAGTGATACCACTGCCTCACAGAAAACCGGCCTGAAGCAGCCCCTGTGCTGTGTTTCGCCGAGTGAGTGAGGGTACCGGAGGCCCACCCTGGGGGGGGGGGGAAAGGGATAAAAGGCTGGCAGCGCACTTGTAACTCCACTGGTGTTTCAAGTGTGCATGGGCGGCGGGCAATTGCTTACCATCAGGTGATTCCGCCCTGCTCGTCTGCTACCTATCACATAAAAAAAACCGGCCAAGTGCGAGTCGGGGCTCGCGCACAAAGGGTTCCGTAGCAGCAATATAAATAAACTTATTATGTCAATTTTATACACCTGGTGTAGCACAATAACTTAACCAAAATTACAGTTAATCAACCTATCTCAAAAACTATAAGAGATACTTGATCAAACCAAAAATCGTTGAAAGAGTTAATTAGCATGCATCACCTCTATTTTTTTTTAGAAATTTTATACCCCGTAGTTATAAAAATAGAGGGGGGGGGACATACTTTTACGACTTTGCGAGCTGATATCTCAAAAACCGTTCACTTTAAGAAAAATGTTTTTAGAAAACTTTATATTCATTTTTAAAAGACCTTTCCATTGATACCCCACACGGGTATGTACATCGAAAAAAAAAATTTCATCCCTCAGTTACATGTATGGGGGGCCCCACCCCCCAATTCTTTTTTTTACTATTTAGTGTCATATTTTTTGTAGCGGTTCCTACCACACATATTCCATCAAATTTCATCACTGTAGTACTTATAGTTTCCGAGTAAATCGGCTGTGACAGACGGACAGACGGACAGAGGACAGACGGACAGACGGACAGACGGACATGGACGAAACTATAAGGTTCCGTTTTTGCCATTTTTGCTACGGAACCCTAAAAAGGTACGCCTGTGGATTTTTTTACATGCTAATAGCCCCCCTTGTATGTGATGTGGTCTCAAAATACCGCTGCGCTTGTTACTCACTCGTTAAAATATCGCACAAAATCTCAATACCCTTCCTTCCCATTTATATTAAAATTGATATTAAACAGCACGATTAAAAACGGTGGCGTTAAAACCCACTTATTTGTAAGTGGCCTGCAATTATGAGTCGGCCTTAGCGCGTCGCGAGATGAGCCAACACGCGCACACAGCGTAAGGCATGAGATACGAGCGATTTAGAAACGCTTGTAGGTTTTATCATCTATGTGGGACTCGACCAAAGGAAACAGGATTCCACGGTATAAAATCGTCTTTATTTCAATTAAAATCCTAATAAAATACAGCAGCTCGCAAAATCCCGTCTTTCGTCGTCTCTCACCCACAGTTAACTCACTCGTTCTCTCCGGTCATTCATTCTCCTTCACATTCATACTCCGTTCCATTCTACTCGTCTTACATTCCGTTTTACTCTTCCATAATCCCACATCTATCTCTCTCTATGTTCTCATCTCTCTCTTTTCTCTTTTCTATAACTCCATATAAAAACATACATAGCCGTGACGTCATCGCTATGTATTTTCTACGCATGGGCGTATAAATTATGTATGATTTCTATGTGTAATAATCCCTTGCTCTAATTCCATATCTCTATGCATCTCCTTCTTTAGAGTAGTAAATAGTATGGATAGAGATATGTCCTACCCCTCTCTCTATGTCTATTTTTCTCCGTGTCTGTCATCTCTTTCTCCCTCTCTTTCCCCCTTTCATCCTCTTTCTATCAATGAAAATGCTATAAAAATACAGTGGCGTTAATAAAACCCACTTATTTGTAAGTGGCCTGCAATTATGAGTTGGCATTAGCGCGTCTCGAGAGGACTTTTGAGAGCACATGTACACAGCTCGAGGCATGAGCGAATAGCGTTTTGAAATCGCTTTTCAAAAAGTGTAACAACGCAATTTTTTAAAACAGTGTCCAGAAACGAAGTGACAAGTTATTGAATAAATCGCCATCGCTCGTCCCTTACACCCCATTCTTATAAGGTGAGGTTAATGTTTTTTTAACACTAGTAGGGTGGTAATAATAACGATGCATTTAGTGTTTCTTGTGTTAATTGCTGTATTATTGTGTTACAGATCGCATTACAGCATTTAATTGTTATGTTCGTTAATCGATTGTAACTGTTAAAATGTTGAATACGTAATACGGTAGTCGGCATGATCATGCTTCGGCATTTTCAGTGTCTCCTTATAAACGGGACTAAAGCGCGACGAGATTAAATAAGTACATTCTAGCACTGAAGTGGCAGTGGGCTGGTCACATTAGCCGCAGAACTGACAACCGTTGGAGCCGTAAAGTCCTTGAGTGGAGACCGCGACTCGGTAAACGTAGTGTTGGACGCCCTGCGACAAGATGGGATGACGACATTCGAAGGCTGGCTGGAGTGAGCTGGATGAGAGTGGCCGACAATCGGGAGCGGTGGCGTGCACTTGGGGGAGACCTATGTCCAGCAGTGGACGAGCGTGGGTTGCTAATGATGATGATGATTCTAGCACACTTACTGCTTGACGTTTCGGCTGCGTTACAACAGCCGTGGTCACAAGCGGACTCACGAAAACTCGCGAAATCTCGTCGCCTTAAGTCCCGTTTATATGAAGTACTAGTGGCCCGCCCTCACTTCGCTTCGGGACCGTAATTCAGAAATGAACCAATAGATGGCGCTGTGTCCAATTACATCGCGCAAGCGTTTCGTGTTTTCGTTTACTTATAAGCCTTGTCGTTGTCTATAGAAGTTATTTCTTTATAAATAGTATAGATTTGTATAATGCAACGCGAAAGTTTAAAAACATATTTTCAGTGTCTATTTTTTTTTCAATTTGGCTTGGATTTTTATAAGGAAAACTGATATAGCTCTTTTATAAGTAACGCCCCATTGGTCTAGTGATTTAATAATTAATAATAATAAATGCGTCAGACAATCACACCAATCAACCTGGTCTCGAACTAGGGCAGCCACTGTACTCTGAGTATCAGGTGACGATAATTAACTGGGGGCGTCAACCCAGACCCAAGAAAACTTACAAAATGTAGTTTTTCTAAATTGACTTGACCGGGAACCCGGGACCTTTCGCGCTTTGGGGGAGCACCTTAGCCACTGCGCCATCGATTTTTTTTTATGTGATAGGTAGCAGACGAGCAGGCGGATCCCCTGATGGTAAGCCGGCCCATTCATGCCGAAGCATGGCTCTCCCACAATTTAAGTAAGTACCGGGCTGTGATCTCGGAGTTTCGGCGAGCAAAAATATGTTTCGAATTTTTCGAAAAACTCCAACTGACAGAATAGAGTTGGATTCGCCTCGATGGCGCAGTGGCTAAGGTGTTTGCCCGAAGCGCGAAAGGTCCCGGGTTTGATTCCCGGTCAAGTCAATTTAAAAAACTACATTTTCTAAGTTTTCTTGGCTCTTCCTTGGTGTCCTGGGTTGACGCCCCCAGTTAATTATCGTCATCTGGTACTCGTAGTACAGGGGTTGACCTTGTTTGAGACCAGGTTGAATGGTGTGATTGTCTAGCGCATTTATTTATTACCTACATACTATTTATTTACTAGTTTTTGCTCGCGGCTTCGCTCGCGTTTAAAAGCAGAAAGTAGCGTAAGTTACTCTCCATCCCTTGAACTATCTCCACTTAAAAAATAACGTCAATTCGTCGCTCCGTTTTGCCGTGAAAGAAAGACAAACAGATAGACAGACAGACACACTTTCCCATCTATATCTATACTCTTTATAAAGAGATAACTTCTGTGGACAACGACAAGGCTTATAGGTAAACCGAAAACACGAAACGCTTGAGCGATGTAATTAGGACACAGCGCCATCTATTGGTTCATTTCTGAATTACGGTCCCGAAGCGAAGTGAGGGCGGGCCACTAGTTTATAATATTTAGTGTGGATTTTTAATTATCGATATCCAATCCATCGATAAGTTACCATTCCTATCAAAGTACAATTTAGTTTTTATCCTCACTAGAGCTGGGGGCAACCTTGTAGTCATGAATAGTAGGTAAGTAGGCGTTCTATGCACGCCTACCTTCTAACCTAGAATACGAAGCGAACTTAAGAGGATAGATAAACCGAATACTTACAAAGTAATTATTTTTTGACAAAAAAAACCGACTTCAAGACTACCATTAAAAATTTTTTTTTGTTTTTGTGTTTTTTTTTTTCAAAAACTACTGAGTCAATTTTGATAAAATTAATATGGGATCACCTTTAAATGATGGCCAACCAAACAAAAAAAAACATAAAAAATCCATTCATAATCGTAATTGGCCGAGAAATCGAGTACCTATGTAACATATGTACATACAAAAAAAAACATTCGGGTCAAATTGAGAACCTTCCTCCTTTGAAGTCAGAAAAATCGAAACATAATTTTTTTGATGTTAAATTAATGATAAATTTAAATTATCCTACTACTTAATTATAAAGGCGAAAGTTTGTATGGATGTATGGATGTTTGTTACTCTTTCACGTAAAAACTACTGAATGGATTTGAATGAAACTTTACCACAATATAGCTTATACATCAGAATAACACATAGGCTAATTACAATTTATAAAAATATATTGTGTAGATTGTCCAAAATATCAATATCAATAGGTAAGTGTCAATAATTAACTCCACGCGTACGAAGTCGCGGGCGGCCGCTAGTATCTTATAAATTTCAAAACGAAATTAGAATCCTAGTACTTATGCAATGACAAAACTTGTAATCTAAATCGGAGAGGACACTGCATTCCATACTACAGGCTTATAAATGCGAAAGTAACTCTGTCTGTTACTCTTTCACGCCAAAGCTACTGAACGAATTTGAATGAAATTTGGTATACAGATGGTCTAGACCCTGAGAAAGGACATAGGCTACTTTTTATTGCGAAAGGGGGTTTAAAAGTTGAGAGGAGGTCCGGACGAAGTTACGGGTAAACGCTAGTCTTCTATACTATTTATAAAGAGATAACTTCTATAGACAACGACAAGGCTTATAGGTAAACCGAAAACACGAAACGCTTGCGCGATGTAATTTAGTCACAGCGCCATCTATTGGTTCATTTCTGAATTACGGTCCCGAAGCGAAGTTAGGGCGGGTCACTAGTATAGGTATAAAGTTGCATCCATGATGTCCAAACATATTGACAGTAGGCAGTATAATTCAACAAACCAACATAGCCAAATTTAACAGAGCATTCACCGTGGTAAAAAATATTGGAACAACCGTAAACGCCAACTAAACTCTGATTTTTAATCATGTGGAGTAGACTGACAGATGTCAATGTGTCATCCCCATACATTATCACTCAATTTGACAGATGCAAAATGTCAAAATGTATAGAAACTTGACATTTGCATCTGTCAGTTTACTCCACATGATAAAATCTGAATTTATTGTTTCTCTCCTAATGGACGGTTTGAATGAGTCAAATTCATTGTTTTTTTTTTATTGCTTAAGTAGGCAGACGAGCATGCGGCCCATCTGATGGTAAATGGTAACCGCCGCTCATAGACAACAACAATGCCGAGGCACAGTCATGCCGCCGCATAGCTATTTTTTGGTATAGCAATTCTTTGCAATTTATTCTTAAGTAAATATTGCACTTTAAAAATTCCTCGGAGGGTTCAGGTGGGACTCGAACCCACAACCTACCACGGTCCGGGTGGCTGTACTACCAATTATACTAACCGAACCCCTTACTAAGCCGACGAATTTCGTAAGTGCTTAACTCGCCATGAGCTGACGATAGTCTCATCAATATTGTAGGTATATTGTAGGCAGGTTTATTTAATCAAATTCATTGGTTGTACAAACCCTGTATATCTTAAATCTTTCCATTCCCCTCAATATGAACAATTCAGTAATAACTTAAACTAGATTAAGTTATAAATACCAAAAGACAAGCGATAACTTGGGCTTTACGTAAAATAATAACCGGGAGAATTCACTTAATGATGAACTTAAATGGCTCACAATGATCACATACAGTACGTTAGTACTTAGTATAACAGGGGACCTTACATTAATAAGTATTGTTTCCAAATCTGCAAGATCCTCAGGCTAGATGCACAAAATACATATTGACACAGAAGGCTGGCTGCCCACTAAGAGCTAAAAATATATCATGTACTCACGCATGCGCACTAACGGGCACAAACGCCTTTTCGACCACATTAATCCTAACTTATGACATAAGATTGTCAAACTGTCGAGGTCTATAATAGAGGCCGCGCGCTTATGTACTCATGCCGGGCAACAACCCTAGCATATGTCAACGAACTCTTCTAAATTCAAAATCAGGTCAAAGTCTAACTTCTGTGTGTAATTATTTTGTGCTAGATGTCTATTTACTGGGTGAAGTAAGACTCCCCGCAAACTACAAACTTTTAATCGGCCGATAGTTTGGTCGGCTTTTTTTTTTAAATGACACAGGTCCCTCCACCAGCCCATGGTCCTTCCTACCGTCTCGGCATACGGACCGAATCTTGGGAGACGCTCACCAGGTACTTGCTAAGGGCTTTCCCCGATGCGTTTCTTCACTCCCTACAAAGTCTGTGTCTGTAGCCCATCTCAATGTCACTTCTCCCCAAATGGGGCGTGAAACACCACAGCACAAGCGACTCGCGCTCGGGCAGTTCCACATCAATCGAACTCCTTCCTAATGTCAAGCCTTTTGTGTGCAAACGCACGCAACCGTCGAAAACCTTCTGCAGAGTTGACCATCTCTTGATGGTATACTGGTCCTATCTCGTTCCTGTTTGGCTTCTTAATCAGTATGAAGATGTATGTAGATTCGCACATTTCAGTGATTCAGTATCGGCCGATAAAAAAGTTTGATGCATACGAACCGGCCAACCCGACTAAACTATCGGCCGATAGTAAGTCTGTAGTCTGCGGGGACTCTAAAGTATCAGCCTATATACTGCCCCACTGCAGGGCAAAGGCACAAAATAATTACACACAGAAGCTAGACTCAGCCTGATTTTGAATTTAGAAGAGTTCGTTGACATATGCTAGGGTTGATGCCCGGCATGAGTACATAAGCGCGCGGCCTCTACCATAGACCTCGACAGTTTGACAATCTTAAGTATAACTTAGTTAGGATAATGTGGTCGAAAAGGCGTTTTTGCCCGTTAGTGCGCATGCGTGAGTACATGACATATTTTTAGCTCTTAGTGGGCAGTCAGCCTTCTGTGTCAATATGTATTTTGTGCTATTATGTCCTAAGGCATTTTAGCTCCCTGGTCTCGCTACGCCCTAAATACCAAAAGTGCAGTATTGTCCCCAGCTTTCGCCGCAGCTGATGCTATAACGACAATAGATCTGGATCTTAATTGTTGAGAAACGTATTTTATGCAGCCCTTGGGGGACGGGGGGCCATTAAATCAGCGATATTCCAACTAGGTAAGACAAGAGTACAAGACCGCCAAATTCCAGACTTCGGACTGACACAATTTCCGAACAGAAAAAGTTAATTAAAAATAAACAAAAGTCACCTGAAAATCAACAAGTTGAACTTACAGACAGATTCTACAAATTTTTGCCCCGACCCGGGAATCGAACCCGGGACCCCAAGCGCCTTCTTAATAATGTAGTCGTTGGAACCACCCGTCGAAGCTAATACTTTATGCGAATCGCGAGGGTTTTTAGTCAAAATTAACCAGAGTTAAGACAACCCCCCCTACCCCCTATCGTTGCGTAAGTAAAAACTTGAACGTTCTCCTACAGTTAAAGACTCCTAAAGTCACGTTCGTTCTCCTAAAAAAACTCTTACCTAGCAGGCATAGGCCAAAAAAAAAACTGAATGATTGTCTGCCACATTTATCATGGTTTCGAAACGGAAAGTACCTCATTATGGGATACTTTATATCCTTTAAAATAACCGTTTCTTACGTTTTTCTTTTTCTATCCAAAACGACCATTCAAATGACAAAAGACATATCGACCCCGCTAGTTTCGTGGCCCCACCACGCGGTCCAGTAACTTTATCGCTGGTCTCTTAACTGCTGTGATTGGTTCTGCTGATTGGACTTTCTGTGTGGTCCATTTTCATAAGCGGAGCGAGAAAATGTAAACATAAAAAAAAAATGCCCGTTGTAATTTTCAAAATATTAATAGTATAGGATCCCGCTATACAACAACCCGTGGTTGTGACCGGATAAAAAATAGGCAACCTAACGTTTGCATATTCTATGGGCTTCAAACTTTCGATTGGTATCAAATTTATTAAATAATCACACCGGTGCAATGTTTAAAAAAAAAAAAAAATTTTAATTATTAATTAAAAATACTCTGGACTGAAATTTGTTAGGCAACCCATATAGGATATATTTATTGGCATATTTAATAACATAAAAAATACGTCTCATCAAATAAGCATCTCGGTGAAGGTCGTTGTATAGCAGGATCTTAGACTATAAAGCGCGCCTTCATTTGGCCGGATGTCGCATTTGGTAGTGACCGTGTCTCATACGCCAAAGGTCGTGGGTTCGATCCCCACCCTGGACAAACATTCATGTGATGACCACTTGTGTTTGTTCAGTGTCTGGGTGTTATATATGTATTTAAGTATTATATTTGTGATCCTATGTTGTCTGATATCTGTAACACAAGTGCTTAAGCTACTTAGTACGGAGTCAATGTATGAGATGTTGTGCGAATTTAATCCTAATCCTAACTAATATTATAAATGCGAAAGTAACTCTGTCTGTCTGTCTGTTACTCTTTCACGCCAAAACTACTGAACGGATTTAAATGAAATTTGGTATACAGATGATCTAGACCCTGAGAAAGAACATAGGCTACTTTTTATTGCAAAAAGGGGGTTGTAAGGGGTTTAAAGCGGGGTGAAAAGCTACTTTTCCACGCGGATGAAGTCGCGGGCGGCCGCTAGTTTAATATAATTTATACGAGTAGCGGTAAAACCTCAAAGAAGACCGTATGAGGCAGGGTCACTACCAAACTGTGGGAGAGCCACGCTTCGGCATGAATGGGCCGGCTCGACCGAAGTGATACCACTGCCTCACAGAAAACCGGCGTGAAGCAGCCCCTGTGCTGTGTTTCGCCGAGTGAGTGAGGGTACCGGAGGCCCACCCGGGGGGAAGGGGATAAAAGGTGGCAGCGCACTTGTAACTCCACTGGTGTTGCAGTGTCCATGAGCGGCGGCAATTGCTTACCATCAGGTGATCCGCCTGCTCGTCTGCTACCTATACCATAAACAAAAAATGCACTATCCAGCCAGTCAAATGCTTACGCTACCGCCCATGTCTTGCACCACAATCGTAAATTGATTCTCACACTTCGCCCCAACAATTACGCGTGAAATTTATACATTCGGTAGTCTTTGTTACGCCAACGGTTGCGAAATATGGGCCGGAGGTACACAGACTGCGAGGCAGTTGGTGAACACATTCACCGGGCTGTAGTCTATTGAAATTTTGCAGCATATACTGAATTTGCAACTGGATACCTTAAGCTTAAACTAGTGCAGTGACATATATTTATTTATTTATCTACCTATATAATCAAATAAATAAAGTCACACAACACCTCATATATTGTCCTGACTCCGTACTAAGTAGTTTAAAAATCATTTTTTTTTATGTGATAGGTAGCAGACGAGCAGGCGGATCACCTGATGGTAAGCAATTGCCGCCTCCCATGGACACAAGCAACACCAGTGGAGTCACAAGTGCGCTGCTAACCTTTTATCCCCTTCCCCCCCGATGGGCCTCCGGTACCCTCACTCACTCGGCGAAACACAGCACAGGAGCTGCTTCATGCCGGTTTTCCACATTACAAACTTAGATAAAAGTAAATTGAATTTTTCAAGATGCAATACAAATAGAGGTATTTGCGTAGGCTTGTACACAGCACTTACAAATCGTCATACATAGAGAAAATATTTTAAATTATTTAAAGATAATGTATATGATTTAAATGAAATTGAATATATATCTTGATACATAAGGTATACTATAAAATAAATAGACATAATGCGATTCTACCACCGGTATATGCATATATAACACCCAGACACTGAACAAACACAAGTTTCATCACACGAATGTTTGTCCAGGGTGGAGATCGAACCCACGACCATTGGCGTATGAGGCAGGGTCCCTACCAAATGCTTGATAGATAGATGGATAATATCTTTATTGCACAGAAATACATTAGTTAAACAACAGCAGTAAATAGTACGATAAGGCGATCTTATCGCTTGTAGCGATTTCTTCTGGTTCTTTAGTTAGAGGAAAGAAAACAGCATGTAGGCAATGGGGTAAGGGTAAAGGTTGGCAGCGCACTTGCGACTCTACTGGTGTTGCAGGTGTCGTGTAGGTAAAACCTGCTTTCGTATCTAATCAGATACTGGCAACTATTTTTATATTATTCAAATATGTTTTGGATTGTTCTATTAGTGTCTATCTGACACTTCATACTTGCTACTTACAAATAACTCTGGTTTAGCTTTAAGCTATGTGAATAAATATTATTATTTACATCATCCAACTACGGCGGTTATTTCTTTACTACTCCAATGCGTCCTCTCTATCTTTTCAAGACTTTGGACGGCGGCCATCGCTTACCATCAGGTGATCCGTCTGCTCGTCTGCCACCTATCACATTAAAAATCTGTTTCCAAAAATCCAAAACCTAAAAAAAAGTATATCTTTCGCTGCACCACCAACCCGCTTCTTAGATATGTATCACCGATGTTATACTGGCCCATCGGATCGTCTATACCGTGTATCAGGGACATCTATTCCAGCCCAGATTGTCTAGGAACACCATTTCTGCAGTTTTGCATATCTAGATTAGGAATACGCATTTTATCGTGTGATACCCGTGGTGGCTTTCTAGTGTCGCTTCGGACCACGGGGTAAGCTTAGACAACGATTCAGGATTTGTGGAGTCTGGTTATTTGGGAGTCACGCTTCGGCATGAATGATACCACGGCCTTACAGAAGTTCGGCGTAAAGCGCCTGCGCTGTATTTCGGGACCGATGGCCCAATTGGAGAGAAAGGTTGTTAGTATCATTTAGTTGGTTGGCAATGTTTTATTTAATTTATATCAATATAATATATTATGATCATATTACGCCGCAAAAAAAAATCTGATTCGCCCAGTGGTTGAATGGTAGAGAATGCTGTAAGGCATTAAGTCGGCCAATTGTACTTTTTGTTTTGTGCAATAAAGAATAAATAAATAAATAAATGTTCAACTGTACGTTTCTTACAAAAAAATCTGCCTCGAACTACAAAACTATGGAATAAACTGTCATCTGCGGTATTTCCGGACCGATATGACCTGCAAACCTTCAAAAAGCGAGCGTACTCCTTCTTAAAAGGTAGGCAGCGACTTGCGACTCCTCTTGTGTTGCGGGTGTCCATAGGCGGCAGTAATTCACTTACCATCAGGTGGTCCGTCTGTTCGTCTGCGCCCTGAAAAAAAAGAATAGGCCTACAAAACCGAACAAAATGGCGATCTTTGACGACAAATACCAAGACCCATTTTGGATCGCTGAGTCACCGTAGTACGGATTTCTTTATGGCTGACCATAGACGAAGACTATCATTTGCTTTTTATAGTTTCCACCGTAGAGAAAGTATCCAATAGAGAGGACACGCAAATAATAATATTCGTGTAAATGAAACAACTATATACAGAAATCGCTAAGAGTAAAAGAGACACAATCATATTTTTTTGTCTTTGTCAGAGTTCCACTTTTTTTTATGGACTCAGTTGTGTCAGTTGTGAACTGCGCCCAACAAGGCTAGTTGCCATAACAATTAAGTGAGATAGTAATTAAGTGAGATTTTTTTTCGTATTTTTACAACCGTAATAACCAACCGAATTCAGTCATAGTAAGAGATAACAGGCTACCGTACTGAACTAATGTTCTGTCACATCGATCCGCCATTTTGTAGTTATTTTTCATTTGGCCGGGTTATATAGATATCTGTCCCTTACGGTGATACGCGCTTAGCCACTCTATTGATACTTTCTCTATGGTTTCCTTCCACCCTTTTTAAGATAAAGCTATTTTGTTACGTACGAATTGCGTAATTGTCACAAAAACTTTTGAGTTTCTGTCTGACAGCTTAATAGGTCCTCTTCCAGTTTGTAGCTCTTAAAGGGAGTAAGTAGGTGGATTATAAAAACTTGAGTTTAAAGAAACCCCCATAGAATGACGCTAAAATGTTTTGATTTTTTCTAAAAATATAGGGCTGGCAGCGGATAAGCGACCAATTTAGACGGATAATCCAACTAATTTATCCGGACAACTGGCAAATTTAGCCGGGCAACCGACTAATTTAGCCAGACAACCGATTAATTTGTGGCGACATCTACCATTGCCCGAAGAAAGAAGTTCGCCACTACAGTACCATCCAACTGTCAGCAGATGGCGCTAATTTGACTGTTCCATACAAGATGCTAATTCCCCTTCATTCCTACATCGCGAAAGCAAAGTTCGCATGTCTACTTGGAATATATACGACAAACCAAGATGGTACATTGGACCTTGGTCCCCGAGCCAACACCACCCGGCTCGGCGGAAGATCTTCCCTTTTCATGGGGAACATCCCATCTCCATAAATTTAACCGGACTACCGACCAATTTAGCCGGACAACCGACAAAATTATTAAAAATTGAGACCCGATTAATCTTAAAAGCTCGTGAGCTGCGCGTGAGTTGACAGAATTGATTCAGGAAAATGTATGAATAATTGATGAATTCTCTCATTAAGGGGCTGCATTAATCATGTGATTCTATATCGCAGGTGTTCATGGGCAGTGAAAATTACTTACAGGTGTCCCGTCAGCTTGTTTGTCGCCTCTAGCATAAAAACAATAATATAATCCTCCAAACGATATTCGGCTACGGCAGCCTTATCTTAACGATCTACAAAATTCGCGGGACATATTATAGTGATCAAGTGTGTGCGCAAACAGATGCACTCTCCATCCCTTACCCTCTTGATTCGATGAGACACGAGTGCGACACGACAGGAGAGAGTTTGGTCGCAGGACCAATGGCTTAACGTGCTTTCCGAGGCTATCATTTAGAGTCCCTGCAGACTACAGACTTACTATCATCCGATAGTTTAGTTGGGTTGGCCGGTTCGTACGCATCAAACTTTTTTATCGGCCGATTAAAAGGTGGTAGCACAAAATAAAGACTCTGAGACAGAAGGCTAATTGCCCACTAAAAGCTAAAAATATGTTATGTCCTCACGCATGCGCACTAACGGGCAAAAACGCCTTTTCGACCACATTAATCCTAACTTATGACATAAGATTGTCAAACTGTCGAGGTCTATGGTAGAGGCCACGCGCTATGTACTCAGTTCATGCCAGGCAACAACCCTAGCATATGTCGACGAACGCTTCTAAAGTCTTTATTTTGTGGTTGTAGTCTGCGCGGAGTCTTAAAAAAACAAAATCATCAATTAACGCAAAGATATCAAATGGCAAACAGCCGCTGTCAAGTTGACAGTTGCGTTTCGTTACCGCGTCGTGTCGTGTCCATAGACAAGATTTGTATAATATATGGGTCTATGGTGATTTCGGTGAGCGCGTGAGAATCTGTGGCGGACCCGGTCGCTTTCTATTGCGTTTAAGGCCTTCGTGTGTACTGTAGGGAGTAACAGTGAAGTTGACTCACATAGTCTCTAAACTCTGATTCATAATCATGTAAAGTAAACTGACAGATGTCAATGTGTCATCCACATACATTATGACTCAATTTGACAGATGCAAAATATCAAAATGTATAGAAACTTGACATTTGTGTCTGTCAGATTACTCGACATGATTAAAAATCAGAGTATAGTTACGTCCATGGCTAGGTTCTGAGCCAGAGGGGGGCAAGCAGATTTTATACGAGCTAGGTACTTATAAAGAATAAAAAAACTACATACGTACCTATTTTAATTTTATTTTCCACTGCTGGACATAAGCCTCCCCCAAAGTTCTCCACACAAGTCGGTCCTGTGCCACCCGCATCCAAGGGACTCCCGCAACCTTCACCTGATCGTCGGTCCACCTGGTGGAAGGCTGCGGCTGCGGCCTCCTGGACGCGGCCTCCACTTAAGGACCTTTCCACCCCAACGGCCGTCTGTTCTCCTCGCAATGTGCCCTGCCCATTGCCACTTGAGCCACGCAATTCTTTGGGCTATGTCGTGTAGGATTTACCCCATCAAAACACCGTTAAAAGTGTTGAGATCCATGTTTTGCCAAGTCCGTTATTCATTTATTGACTTGGCAATTACACGATATATCTCACAAGTAATGCATTAAACTGATTCGGTTGTCTAATGAGACCAGTCTTCTAGTTTTGTCCACAACGAAGTTACAATTGAAATTGAATTGAATTTGTTGAATTGGGTATTTGACTAATCTCGATTTAGTAATAAATATTGATACTCTATCAAAATATTGGTAAATAAGAACCAATGGCCAACATTTTCAGTTAAAAATATAACATCTAGCTGGTTTTGTGAGCATTGAAAGTTTCATGGGCAAGTCCATTTTTAAAGTATAAAATTAAAAAAAAATAATTATATCATTGAACTACCCGTACATTTTTCATCAACTTTTATTATAAAACCATATACTTAAACGAAACATTTGATATAGCTACCATATAAAATTTACTAGACGCGCATACAGAAGGTTGAATCGTGACGTCACGATTCAATAGCCATTTGTATAGAGCGTTTTTGGGTTTGCCCAAAATACGTGCTCTTAAAGTTGTGATATCTCAGGTAATTCAAATGAGAATCAAGTGATTCTTTCAACGATGTTTCTTAAATTGAGGCGTCTTTTGATTAAACACATAAAAAAAAATTGTCAAATACCCAATTGCTTCGAGAAAAGGATGGTACGGCCGTGCCGCTTTTTTGCTCGACTTGGTAAATAGTGTAGATTTAAACAGAAGTCCACTTTACATTATGGTCTTAGTCTACGCCAGAATTCGTTCACTGATCTTGTATTATCTGTGAGCCGAAGTGAACCAATTAATTTCAACCTAGTATATTGTTAGTCCAATATGGTTTTCGGTTAGCAAGATTGCTAATTTGGTATCAGTTCGTGTCTTTTCTAAATGGCCTAATATAGTGCGAAAAGTAGAGCGATGGTAGCTTACTGCCGCACTCGGAGTCGTTGATTAACTAAGTTGGTTACTTAAGAAACTATATTGACACTTATTTCAATACGCATAAAGACTACCGATACTTAAGTAATAATTTAACATTAGCTTAAATGACGTCTCAGTCAGCGTCCGTTAGTGGATAAGACCGCCTTCCACTGTGAAGGTCGTGGATTCGAATACTAGCATGTACCCTTGAATTTGTCAAATCTATGTGTGTAATTGTACCATTAGCTCGGCGGTGGCTTATTTTTTTTAAAGTGATATGTGGCTGAAGAGCAGTCGAATCACCTGATAGTAAGCGATTACAGCCACCCATAGACACTTGCGACACCAGTTAAAAAATTGTCTTAAATGTAAACAACGTAAAGATATTGAGTCACTTTCGTTAGAACGAACTATTGAAATTTCGTGTGCAGAGTTGGAGCAGCATATTATTGTCTGCGTGTATAGACCCCCTTCTGCAAATTATGACTCATTTGAGACTAGCATGGAAGAAGTCTTGAGAAAAGTCTGTGCAACAAGTAAAAAAGTCATAGTGTGCGGTGGACTTCAATATTAACATATTAGAGGATTGCCAGAACTCGATTAGGTTTCTGAATCTTTTTAAGTCTTTCAATCTATACCACCTTTTCAACGAACCTACAAGAGTCACCCCCACTTCAGCTACTTGTTTGGACAACATATTTTGTGATTGTAATGTAGAAGAAAAATCCATAATTAATTTTATTAACTCTGATCACAGTGGTCAGTTGGCTGTTATCGACTACCATCAAAATAATTCGCCTACTATCATCACATGTAGGCCTATTACTAAAAAACGTGTTAAACAATTCAAAGATACTATTTATAATAAGGTATCCTCAATTCCCTGTAATGAAAACAGTGTTGATCAGTTATATGACAACCTCTTTGAAATTGTTGAAAAGGAATTTAATGGAATCTTCACAAAAAAGACCATTAAATTAAACAATTCTAAAAACAAATTTAGTGACTGGGCAACAACAGGGATTTATATAAGCAGGAGAAAATTGTTTGAATTATATGATATTAAGGCTAGTTCAAATAATCCCGATATAATTGAATATATTAGGAAATATTCCAAGTGTTTAAGAAGGTATGTGCAGTTGCTAAATCCAATTACATCAAAAACAAAATAAGTAAAGCAACTAACAAAATTAAAATAACATGGAACGTTATTAACAAAGAGACTTGTAAAAATAAAACAGAACAAAACAAGCACTCTTTAAAAATCAACGGCAAATGCCTTGACTCTGATGCTGAAGTGGCAAAAGCATTTGAGTCTTTCTTCACCAACATACCAGTGTCAACAACAAGTAAATTAGATTCGAGTTCAGATGTTGCCTTATCATTGCTTAAAGCAAGTGTTGGCGAGTGTAAAACACCTTTCAGATTCACACATGTATCCCCGGAGATAATAGTTAAAACTTTCAAGGATCTCAATATGAAAAATACTGAAGATCTTTGGGGAATATCAGTCAATATTTTAAGAAACATAATACTGTTTATTGCACCTCATTTGTCAATAATATTCAACAAATGTGTCGATGAGGGTCAATTTCCTAGCTTAATGAAGTACAGCAAAATCATACCATTATTCAAATCAGGCGATAAAAGTGACCCTTCTAACTTCAGGCCTATTTCTGTACTACCAGCACTGAGTAAAATTTTTGAAAAAATCATATCTGTTCAGTTGCTGTCTCATTTTAAAGTTAACGACTTACTTCATAATAAGCAATTTGGGTTCACTAAAGGTAAGTCAACAACTGACGCAGGAGTTGCACTTATCAAGCACATTTTTGATGCATGGGAGAACAAACAGGATGCTATAGGTGTTTTCTGTGACCTATCGAAAGCGTTTGATTGCGTTACGCATCAAACATTGTTGTTGAAATTATCTCATTATGGCGTTTCAAACAATTCATTAAGTTTGATAAAGTCTTACCTATCAGACAGAGTTCAGAAAGTAAATGTTAATGGGACTGATTCTTCAGGCGCTGCTTTATTAATGGGAGTCCCCCAAGGTTCAATTTTGGGACCTCTACTCTTTTTAATATACATCAATGACCTTCCTTACTTTACACAAGATCTTTGTGAGATAGTTCTATTTGCTGACGATACTTCGTTGATTTTTAATGTTGATCGACGAAAAGATACGTTCGACGACGTAAATGACTGCCTCTCACAAGTGCTCCATTGGTTCACCACTAACAACTTGCTTCTCAATGCTAAGAAGACCAAATGTGTAAAATTTACTATGCCCAATGTAAGGCAGGTCAACACTAACATCATCATGAATAATGAACGTATTGAGGTCATTAATTCAACTGTATTTTTGGGCATCACTATGGATGCCAAATTGCAATGGGGTCCTCACATAGCAGCCTTGGCGGGAAGACTTAGCTCCGCCGCATATGCGGTAAAGAAGATAAGACATTTGACTGATATTGAAACCGCGAGACTGGTTTATTTTAGTTATTTTCACAGTATAATGTCATATGGTCTCTTGTTGTGGGGGTCTGCTGCAGACATACAGACTATATTTGTATTGCAGAAGAGGGCCATCCGTTTTATATACAACCTTAGACCTCGCGATTCACTTAGAGAAATGTTTAAGAACATTGACATTTTAAACCGTTGCATCTCAATATATTTTAGACTGCATTTTGTACGTGCGAAAGAATATTCATCTTTTTTCAAAAAAATCTGAATGTCATGGTTTTAATACGAGAAATAAACATAGACTCGCGGTTCCAAATCTAAAACTCCAAAAGATTAGTAGTTCATTTGTAGGACTAAGTATTAAAATGTATAACAAGTTGCCACAAAATGTTATTGACTTGCCAATTCATAAATTTAAAACACATGTAAAAGCCTGCTTAATAAAGAAAGGATACTATAAAATTGTAGATTATCTCAACGATAAGGATTCATGGGTATAATGATCCCCATGCCTGCACATTTGTATTTTCTTGCAGTATTTTAACATTGAAATTATTATTATATAAATTTTAATCAATTAAGCATTGCAGCATTGAATTTAATTTTATATACAAATTGAGTACATTTACTATTAATGATTAATAATAATTGACAAGATACTATCAACCTGTTATTGTACACCACGTCCTACAGTTTATTAGTATTTAATTATGTACATACTATTTTTTGTATCTTATGAGGAGAATTGGAATGGTCATGCACGCTCAAACGTTCCTGAGGTGGTGGCGCTATGTGGCGGGTCATTACATTCCCTCTGATATGGTTGAGTGAAATGATGGCTGACACATACGTCATACTTGTGTACAGGTGCCGCCTCTGGGGACTGGTCTGCTCTGGTTTACCTCATTTTTAGCTTTTAACATTTTCTTCATCTTGAGTAAGTATTGGACTGTAGGAGGTGGTATGAGGAAAACATTGTAATAAACATTTTGGCGATTAAAAAGAGTAACTGGCGAGTTTCTTGCCGGATCTTCTCGTCAGAATCAACTTTCCGATACCGGTGGTAGAATCGCTTTATGTCTATTTATTTTTTTAGTATATCTTATGTATCAAGATATATATTTAATTTCATTTAAATCATATACATTATTTTAAATAGTTTTAAACATTTTCTTTATGTATGACGATTTGTAAGTGCTGTGTACAAGCCTATGCAAATAAAGAATATTTGACTTTGACTTTGACTTTGAGTGTCATAAGTGGCCATATTTTCTCAGTAATTTAGGGGTTTTTTTTTGTTTTTATGTGATAGGTAGCAGACGAGCAGGCGGATCACCTGATGGTAAGCAATTGCCGCCGCCCATGAACACATGCAACAAGTGCGCTGCTAACCTTTTATCCCCTTCCCCCCGATGGGCCTCCGGTACCCTCACTCACTCGGCGAAACACAGCACAGGAGCTGCTTCACGCCGGTTTTCTGTATAGATAAAAATTACTTCATTGTTCAACAATGCATTTTATAACATTAGTTTTTTTCCTACAAATATTTAACCCTTATAGGTATAAGTTAACGAACCATTTTATCGGTTTTCGCTCTTATTTTACCACAGATAAGGTTCATAATCAGATGGCAACTATTTTCCCATTGCCTTATTAAAGGTTTAAGTATCCTTTATAAAGGCGAAAGTTTGTATGGATGTATGGATGTTTGTTACTCTTTCACGTAAAAACTACTGAATGGATTTGAATGAAACTTTACCACAATATAGCTTACACATCAGAATAACACATAGGCTACAATTTATAAAAATATATTGTGTGGATTGTCCAAAATATGACGGTAAGTGTCAATAATTAACTCCACGTGTACGAAGTCGCGGGCGGCCGCTAGTTAAAACATAATTATGCGTTTTAATTGTTGATTTCTTTCTGTTCCAGGTACTGCCGTTCCCACATCATCTAAGTTACCCAGAGACGTGGACCCAAGACACACTATATTATTTGAGTAAGTTGTTACTAACTTTCATCTCACAGCAGAAATAACCAATCACTGTGTAGATTCACCTCAGTTCTACAGTACGCCATCTAGTGGATTTTATATGCGATAGCCCCCACTTCACCGTGTCGGGAGGACTCCTCCAGGAGTTGGTACCTGACAGATAAAAAGAAACGCATAAAATGCGAATGAATACTCTGAAGATGAAATGTAGGCTATATTACAATCCAGGGTGTCAGTTAACTCCATAGCAAAGATTAACACTCACACACACCAACTAACACGTACACAAACACACACGCACACACACACACACACACACACATACACATAACACACACACACACACGCACACACACACACACACACACACAAAATCAAGCACTACATTTCCACATAAATGCTCAAATATTCTGGGTTAGCTCTCTTTTTATATTTTGACTAGCGGCCGCACGCGACTTCGTCCGCGTGGAAAACTAATTTTTAACCCCCCTTTTAACCCCTTACAACCCCCTTTTCGCAATAAAAAGTAGCCTATGTTCTTTCTCAGGGTCTAGATCATCTGTATGCCATGCCTTATTATGAAAGATTCATAATAACAATTCACCACAAACATTTTAGGAAATCTAGGCAATCCAGGAATCGAGATTTTTGAATTAATAGTAAAAGTGAGGTTAAGAAGGTACTTACCTATAATATGTAAATATAGGTACTTATACGGGACACATAGCCCAAAATTATATCCAATTGTATAATTTATCTCCGTGATAAAAAGCCATCCATAACTTTGAAATTAATAACATTATATCTCTGAAAAACATGAAATTCATCTTTTCTTGACAAACGTTTTATTGACATTTGTCAATTCAATTTTTCTTTATGAAAAAGAAAAATACATCACCTCATACTTCATCCCGAAAGAGTTCTAATTAGTCCGAGTGTTTCATAGATTAGGTACAATATCGATTATCAATTTCTTACACAATTTTCTTGCCGATTTTCATACATTTTAACGATTATTGTGTTGTCATCAAATTCACTTTATATCGATAGTTAGTTTTATACGATGTTTTAAGTTTTCTAATATTCTGGATTGTAAAATGGTTTAGTATTTTGTGAGTTTCTTTACAAAAATATAACCGATTTTTGAGGATGCTTTTCATCTTGATAACTTTAGGCCCAGAGATCCCACCCTCCTTTCATTTAAAACCGTTCAGTAGTTTTGGCGTGAAAGAGTAACAGACAGACAGAGTTACTTTCGCATTTTTAATATTAGTTAGGATTATTTTTCTTATGAGTGCTAACTCCACGCGTATGAAGCTATTCGGCCGCTAGTATGTTATAAAGATGTTTTTTTTGATCGAATATATTTTTTGATTTTCAGATCGAACCACCAAGTGCCCAAAATCAAAGTGGGACCCGATCTCAGAAGCGCGAGGAAACCGAAACAGTACTTAAACAAGTAAGTAAAATTAAGAGAGCCTACCGCGAACGGACAGCTGAAAGTGTCTTTTTTTGTGATAGGTGACAGACGAGCAAACGGATCGCCTGTTGGTAAGCGTTGCCGCCGCCCCATAGACACGCGCAACACCGTAAAGACACAAGAGCGCTGCCAATCTTTTACCCCCATTCCCCTAATTGGGCCTCTGGTACCCTCACTCACTCGACGAAACAGCGTAGGCGCTGCTTCTCGCCGGTCTTGAATGAATGAATGAATATACTTTTTATTGCACACAAAACAGAGGTATAAAACTTAAAAACTAGTTATATTAGGAGTAATGTACAACAAAGGCGGCCTTATCACTATGAGCGATCTCTTCCAGGCAACCTTTGGGTAAAGGACACTTGATCAAGGTGTAAGGCGGTGCAATGATACAATACTTATATACATAGGTATAAACATCTTCTGTTAGGCTGTGGTTTCACTCCGGTCGAGTCGGCTCATTCATGCCGAAGCGTGGCTTTCCCGCGGTAACAATACGTAATTGACTGGCTGGATGACGCTTTTGTTGGTGACCCTACCTCATACGCTAAAGGTCGTGGGTTAGTGCCCACGATGGGACTGTACAAACATTTGTGTGCAAACACTTGTGTTAGTTCAGTGTCTGGGTGTAACATTATGTATTTAAGTTTTATATTTCTGTTACCTCTGTTGTCTGATATCTGTAACACAAGTGCTTAAGCTACTTGTACTTAGTACTGCAATAGGGTGGAGGCGGTATTGTTTAAAGTATTCTTTATTGCTTTTCTGAAAATAATAATTAATTAGTTTGCACTGAATCTAAAACAATCTAAGAGAGAGAGATACATATCCTCTAAAGCCTAGGATAACTCGTGAGGTCTGGACCCTCCTTACTCTATATCCTCGTGGTTCCACTTTTTATATATATGTTTAAGTGAGAGAGTGAATCTGTTTATTTTTCAGTGCATGACAGATTCTCTTTATGAAATCAGCCATAAACGGCGGCCAGTATCATAGGAGTTTACCATCATTACAGTACCGAGTCAGATCAATCAAATGTATGAGTATGGTAAGAATTATTTATTTATAGTATACTGTTAATAAAATCTTGATTCCAGACTAAAACCACCGACGACCCAGATCTCAGAGCAGTCTTCGCAAACGCACCACCTAACGTCAGAGCTGTCAAAGACGCCATTTCTCCCGCCGATTTTGCCGTTCGCTCTCCCCAAGCCGACGACTGAAGTCGAAATCAAGAACTTTCTTCTTAACACGGCTCTACAGAACGCGTTAACAGGTAATATATATTTCCGACATAGTGTATCGAATCAGCACGCTAAAGTGGCAATGGGCTGGCCATATCTGTCGAAGAACTGACAACCGTTGGGGTAGAAAAGTTCTTGAGCGGAGACCGCGACTCGGGAAGCGTAGTGTAGGCCTCCGGCTAGATGGAGTGACGATCTGCGAAAAGCCGTTGGTATAGACTGGATACGTCTCGCCGAAGACAGGATGAAATGGCGAACATTGGGGGAGGCCTATGTCCAGCAGTGGACTGAAACAGGCTGATGATTATATATTTAAGTTTCAAAATTCGGTATTGGTTGATAAACTATGTATCAGCCTATACTGTCCCATTGCAGGGCAAAGTCCTCCATCATAGAAATGAAGTCATGGTTACTATGAAGGGATTAGGCTTAATCACCACGCTTGCCTAATGCGGTGCGATGATCACAAACGCGATCTATATTCGAACAATTCGAAATAGGCTTTCTGCTCGACCTGCGACTCGAACCGGGTTCACGGCACCTTATTAAAACACTGAACCAAACGTTAATTACCGCGATAAACAAATGCAGGGACAAACTTGTCCCGACCCGTGGATCGAATCTAGGACTTCCTTGACCCTTGGCACGGTAGCTTAAAACTGTGACCCATTAGCTATTACGCTACATCATCAGCAACCCACACTCGTCCACTGCTGGACATAGGTCTCCCCTAATGAACGCCACCGCTCCCGATATTCGGCCACTCTCATCCAGCCCACACCAGCCAGCCTTCAAATGTCATCCCATCTTGTAGCAGGGCGTCCAACACTACGCTTACCGAGTCGCGGTCTCCACTCAAGGACTTTACTCTCCACTTAAGAATAAGCTTTTTAAAATTACACTTAAGAAAACATGTTTTTTTCAGGATCTCTAAACCAGCTAGCGCAAAGGAAATCTTTCAAGCTGCCGCGAGAAGATTTGACACAAGCCCGCCCGTTTACAAAGACAGCTGACTTGGACATCCAAGGGCGAGCGTTTACGAAGACAGTTAAAGATGACGAGGGAGATGACGGGAACAGACGGAGGCTCCACAAGTGTGATGTGGCGGGGTGCCATAAAGGCTACACGAAGAGTTCCCATTTGAAGGCACATAAAAGGACTCATACTGGTAAATTGTTTTTTTTTTATATTGGCACACTATATACAGTATCTGTGAAAATGCACATCCCATTAATCACGTGCTCTATCTACCATTCTGAACAACATTTTGTTCAACAACTTTTACAAATTCATATAAAAAAATTTGACTCCCGATACAAAATAACCAAGTCACGTGACCGACATTGTATAGCAAGTTATTTTTTGCGAATTTCCAAAAGTCTTAAAACACTCGCATTGTGTCGGCACAAGTTGCTTCTCGCTCACCTGACTGAGCGATGAGCGGGATAGAAGGATGCGCTCTCGCGAACCGCGACAAAATTTTGTCGCGGTGCGCATGTTAGGCCTACTGGTTTTTTTAATAACTCTTATAATGAATATTTTCTTCCGCAGGCGAAAAACCCTACTCCTGCGGATGGGCCGGATGTTCCTGGCGCTTCGCCAGGTCTGATGAGCTCACCAGACACACGCGGAAACACACAGGTCATCGACCTTTCACCTGTCCCCTGTGTCGGAGGTCGTTTGCCCGCTCCGACCATCTTGGACTGCATATGAGACGACACTAAGGCGATACAGGTTTGATGTAAAATACAGGTCTGGTGTAAATTGCAGGTCTGTTTTAAAAGACAGGTTATAAAAATACATTTGACATGTTATAAAAATACATTTCAGACGTAAATATAAAATAGATCTAAAACTGGTAAATGCAGGTCTGTCGTAAAAGACAGGTATGTTATAAAAATACATGTCAGACGTATACTCAAAAATGGTGGAATATAAATGAGTTATTTATCCATCACTTAATATTGCAATTCATTATTTACAAACTTTCTTTACAAGTCTTTTTATATTCGAAAGCGTAAGCAAAAATAAAAATTATAAGCTTTTATTATAAGCTTGTTATTTTATTTATAAAAAGCCAGAGACGTGGCAAATACTTTTAAGCTACAGAGAATAACAGATCACGCAACAAACAAATATATTAATGAATAAATTGAGAAAATATCACATCCTACATTGTCCTGGTCTCAAACTAAGGTCTGCCCTTGTTCTGTTTGTAAAAAATACGTAAGATGATCTATTTTTGCTGAATCTCATCACATTTATACTGGACCTGTATTTAAACACGATAAAAGATTTCGTTTTTTTAAGTTACACAATCTTACAAAATGTCATGTACTTACATCATGAAAGTTATTAACTTAAAACTTATCCAAGTAACTTAAAGAAAAAAGCTGTAAAGATTTATATGGACATGAAGTTCTAAATCCAACTCGTAGTTAGGAGTATACTTTGATTCATAATCATGTAAACTGACAAATGTCAATGTGTCATCCCCATAGATTATCACTCAATTTGACACATGCAAAATGTCAAAATCCATAGAAACTTGTCATTTTCATCTGTCAGTTTACTTTACATGATTATGAATCAGAGTATAGGTATTATGTCCGGATTTTTTTTTATTATGATAGTACCATTGTGGCATTACTTTTTTAACATAAGGCCAGTAAGTTTCAACATTTATTTTTGAAATATTTTTAAGTTTAGTGTGATAAATAGACAATAGTTTTTTTTACTTGCAGCATTATTATTGTAATAGACTTTGATTTACTTTTTCATATTTTTTTTTATAAATTTGATTATTTTTATAAAAAAAAAATCAGCTACGTTCTCTTATATTTTCCATATTTGATTTTTGATATAATAAAAAAAAATACAATGAAAAAGTAAATTCAGAGAAATCAGTTTTTATTCGTAAGAAAATACCTGTACAAGTATGTACTTAGATATTTTGTAGTTATTAAGATATCAGATCTTTGGTTGGTCTTTATCCGACTGCGTAGTCATAAAAGAGGATTATAATTTCAATGGTAACTATGCACCATCCAGTGATGTAGTTAATTTGTGAATTAAAAAAAATATGTCCGAATATGTTGAATTTGCCCACTTGGGAGATAAGGCTCATATTGCTATCACTACAAAATAGATAGACACACAACGTGGGCTGCCTACATCGTTTTTATTATTTCTATAATAATTCCATAGACACTGGTTCCGTGCCTTATTTGTACTAGTTTTTTTTTTTGCTTACAATACTATTTTTTTTTCTCCGCGATAAAAATTAAATAAATTGCTGCCTACATTTAAAAAACACAGGTTAGAGCCTTTCTTGTGTCTATTTATTTTGTTTACCTATATTACACAAAATAATGTGTATATTATGTCAACTGTGTGACAGAGACCACAAGTTTGAGCGGATCTCAAAGTGGTATTAGAGAGTTTTGGCCAGTCGCAGTCGGATTTAAAGATTACAACTTTTTTAGAACTTAAGTTAGATTTCATACTATCTATGCTCAAAAATCATGTTCCACAATTTATTAATAAATATTAAATAATTATGATACAGGGCAATTGTGGCAATATTAGCGTAAAATTCCTATAATATTTCATATAATGAGTATAAAAAAATATATTTTTGTACATTTTGAAGTGTTCTCTAGATATATTTGTTTTGTTTTCAGATGTTTATATGTAAGTGATAGTGTTATACACATAGAAAAATATATAAAAAATATTTTTAATTAAGATATAATTAAGACTAAGTTGACAAACAGTAATCAGGGGCCAGTATTTTTGAAATTATAGAATTACTTAATTTTAAGGACTTAAATATAAGAAAAAAATATAATTGTCGGGAAAGAGCAAAAAAACACAGGGTGCTATCTTTTCTAGGATGTACAGGGTGATTTAGAAACCAGTTTTTGTGGAAAATATAAAAAAAATATTTGAACCTGTATTTTTCTAAAAAAATATGTAGGTATAATATTAGAATCTAAAAAATAGTTGATTCTATTATAGAAACACTACAGTAAAAAAAATATGTGAAAATTGATTGATCTCACATTGGGTATTCCTATCTCTCTCTATAAAATGATTTTTGATCTCAATTCGATTTTTGTTCATATGAAATGATTGTACCTAATATCTTTATAGTTTAAATATATATATTTTTATATTGCACAGAGTTGGATAAAATTATAATAGATCATGATTACTGGTGATCGGAATAGGTACCTATATTAAAATAAGATAAATTATTGCGTGTATATTAATCTGGAAACTACCACTAAAACTTGATACTTAATTGTTTTTAGCAATATTTTTATTTATTTGGTTGGTTTATTTGGTTGGTTTGGTGTAGATGGTTTATTTATTCAAAAAAATTTGTCAGAAAAATATTAAACCTGGTTCTTAAAAACATGCTTGATGACTTTTCGTAGCAGATACGACTGACCTAAAGGTGGATTGGAATGCCTCTTGGCATAAAGTTCGGCTATTGTATAACTACTTGTGGAATAAAGATAAAAATAAATCAAAACAAAAAAAAATACATTCTTAACATACGTTTAAATTATTAAAACTCTGTCTTTTCAAAATTATTATTGATTGAAATGTACGTAATTAATATTATTTAGTAACTAATATCGTGTCGTAAGATTGTCGATAATATTTAGTGAATACCAAAATACCGAATTAACGGGCTAAACATTTTGTAAACATTTTTGACGCAAGTAGATAAATCCATATACCTGTTCCGATCACGGTTGCAAGAAGTAATTATAATAAAATAAATTAAAACTAGAGAAAAGCCTAACTCTGCTGTTAGACTATCTGCGTGCTTAAAATATTCTAGTAAGTAAATTTAAGTTTAGGTAAAAAAAAATAAGCACAAAAATATTTCTTTTAATTAATATCAGGTGCTCAAGTGTTAAAATATAGTTACGTATGATTTTTTTTGTATTTTATTCTCAGTTGCAGAATAGTACTTTGTAAAAACATTGCTTCAGATGATTTTAATTTAAATTTGTGAGGTGCTATTCGCACAAAACTTAGTGAAAACGTTTTTTTTGTTTTAAATCTATTTTCAGCTCATTTTTTTTTGTTTTTTAAAACAGAAAAATTGCAGTTTATATTAAGGTATGCATTAAAAAATTATGTGCTCAATTTTTTAATTGGGATGGTTTCACTAATAGCTGCCAGATTCATGAAAAAATAATCCTTATTTCAGTTGTTATACGATTCAACTTTGTAAATACAAAAATAGCAATGCCGATTTTTATGGAGCAATGGAGCAAAAAATAAATATTTTATCGACTATTGTTGCTCAAAAAAGGGGAAAAAGAGTAGGGGGATTACATTTTCAGAAAAACCTTTGCTAATGCTATTACGTAATGCTTGAAAGTTCTTTCGTTATATTTTACGTAAACTGTACAACTTCTCTTAAATTGCAAAAAAAAAACGTTTTTATGGTATTGACAGGTGTGAAAAAACACATCCTATTTGAAAAAGAGTGTTAATGTTAAAATAATAATAATGTTAAAATACGTTTAAATGTTTATGTAGCATTTTACCGGCCAGTAATGCAAAAAGGGAGCTCACACACTTGAAGGTCAGCATTTTTTTTTTCATTTACTACATCACAACCGTTTTTATGATTAAAAAAAATATGAAAAAAAATACTTTTTTTAGTCGCCATTTTTTTATTAACTTTATAGTTGCCAGTGAGTGTGTAGGCCCCTTTAGTTTCTGTTGTATATGAAGCCTGCTTGGTGTTTGGTAGTACTGGCGGCTGCGTCCGCCATATCTTGTTAATTAGACTTCTGTCAAATAAACGTCAGTGCGTTCATAACCAGCTAGAGTTTCACTTGTATTTCCTTGGTATTTCCTTACTCAGTTCACCGATTTAACAGTGGCGACGATTTATCCACGTTTGGAAGAGGGAAAAAAAAAAGTCCATGGCGCAATTCGGCCTACTGTCGAATTTCGACCACAATTTACAAACGTGGAAGGTCTACAAGGATCGGCTGGCGCAATGGTTCGTCGCGAACGACATCAATGACACAAGCGATGTGTCTTGTGAAAAGCGTCGAGCAATTTTATTGAGCGCACTCAGCGAAGCGACCTACAAGCTTGCTGCGAGTTTAGCCTTGCCGAAAGATCTGCTAACCGTGCCGTATGCAGACATACTTGAGCTGCTGGACAGCCACTTTACTCCTAAGAGAAGCGGTTTCGGCGAGAGGTACAAGTTTTATTCGGCGGTGCAGTCTCATGGTGAAACACATCGTCCAGTGGGCTGCTCGGCTGCGCGGGCTGACCGCGCACTGTGGATTCCTAAACGTGGAGGAAGCATTAAGAGACCATTTCGTGATGGGGATGCTGCCGGGAGACGGAGCGGGAAAACTTTTCGCTCAGGATCTAAAGGAGCTTGTCTTCTCTAGCAAAAGCGGTGGAGATTGCGGAGTGCGTGCACAGCGCGCGCACCGCAGCTGCAGCGGCCGCGGCGCCGGAGCGCGAGTGCGCGCCCGCCCACCAGCTGTACAAGATCTCGGCCAACACCAGTGCTAGTGGTAGCAAAGTAATGTGTTCGGTTTGTGGTTTTAAGAACCATACGTCTGAGAAATGTCGTTTCGCGAATTACAGATGTAAAAAATGTAATGTCAAGGGACATTTACGTCGTATGTGCAAGAAGATAAATTACGTTGCGGACGAATCGCTGAGGGAGAACGGCGATGATGGTGAGTGTTTGAATATTCGCACTGCACACGGTGAGCCGATGTCAGAGTCGGTTGACGTCCGAGGAGTTCGTCTGAATTTTCAAATCGATAGCGGGTCAGCTGTTACTGCGATATCTTAAGTACGTATTTGAGACATTTTAAAGATGTGACATTGTCCAGACCGAATAAGCGATTACTAACTTATACAGGTGACAGTATTCATTGTGAGGGCATTGCTAAGCTTCAAGTAACGTATTTAAACACGTCTCATAAGTTGAACATTTACGTTATTCGCAATGGTGGTCCGCCGATTTTAGGTAGGGATTTCATATCTCTTTTCAAGTTAGAAATGTTGCCGATGTATTACTGTGAGGATACTCAGAAACTTCTGGACCAGTTACAAAAAGAATACCCCGCTGTATTTTCAGATGAACTGGGTCAATTCAATAAATATAAAGTTAAATTAAGTTTAAAAGATAACGCAAAACCAATTTTTTTTAAGCCTCGGCCAGTAGCATTCGCTCTTAAAGAAAAAATTGGTAACGAAATAGACAGGTTGGTGCGGGTAGGTATTCTAGAGCCGGTGGATCACGCGGAGTACGCGTCGCCCGTCGTGCCCGTGCTCAAGCGCGACGGCTCGCTGCGGCTGTGCGCCGACTACTCCGTCACCATCAACAAGCAGCTGCGGGTGGACCAGTACCCCCTACCCACCGCTCAGGAGTTGTTTGCCAAGCTGCACGGTGGTCAATCTTTTAGCAAGCTAGATCTATCACAGGCCTACTCTCAGTGCTTATTAGATGAGGAGTCACAAAAATTTACTTGCATCAACACACACAAAGGGCTTTTTAAGTATAAAAGGTTGGTGTTCGGACTCGCATGCGCCCCGGCCATTTTCCAGCGTGTGATGGAAAACGTTTTGGCAGGTATGGAAGGTGTGTTATGCATGTTGGATGATATTTTGGTGACCGGCCCGTCTAAATCTGTGCATCTAAGTAGATTACACGAAGTGTTACGTCGACTTCAAGAGGCAGGCTTAACCCTACAAAAAGCCAAGTGTGAATTCTTTAAGGATGAAGTCGAATATTTGGGCTACGTGGTAAATAAACATGGATTGAAAAAGTCATCCAGTAAGGTGTCGGCAATTTTAAATGCACCCGTGCCCGAAAATGTTGCGAAATTACAATCATTTTTAGGCCTTGTAAATTACTATAGGGGTTTTGTACCGAATGCTTCTTCAGTTTTGAGTCCGTTGTATGACTTGTTGCAAAAAAATGTTAAATGGTGTTGGGGTCATGAACATGATAGCGCATTTAAATCGATTAAGAATTTATTAGTCTCTGATAGCGTTCTGGCGCATTTTGATCCAAATGCTAAAGTCATTTTGACAGTAGACGCTTCTCCAACTGGACTCGGGGCCATTCTGTCGCAAGTAGGTGTCGATGGGTTGGAGCGGCCGGTGTCGTTCGCTTCGCGCACTCTGAATAAAGCAGAAAAAAAATATTCTCAAATTCAGAAAGAGGCGACGGCTATAGTGTTCGGCGTGCGCAGATTCCACCAATACCTGTATGGCAGATCGATTCCTTTTATTCTTCGGACGGATCACAAGCCGCTCATAACTATATTCGGCTCGCAACGGGGCGTGCCTGAAGTGTCGGCTAACAGGCTGCAGCGCTACGCATTGTTTTTAAGTGCCTACAACTTCACTATAGAATATGTCCGTAGTGCTGATAACAGCGCTGACTACTTATCGCGCGCGGGCGCGGTTGCGTCTACTGTCGAGTCGAGTAGTGGCCAGAGTCCGGGGGAAAGCGTGCCCTCTGAAACTTTTGAAGATAGGTCTGCGTACGTCAACTTTGTTGTTGATTCAAGTTTGCCTATCACTTTAGAGGAGATTCACGAAGAAACTAAAAAGGACATGATTATCCAAAATGTGATGTGTTACGTGTTAAATGGCTGGCCTAGAAAAGTTCCAGATGAAGCTATCCGTCCTTATTTTCTCTGTAAGAATGATCTGTCTTGTGAAAATGGTTTATTGATGCGTGGCTATAAACTTGTGATACCGGCTAAGTTACAAAATAAAATTTTATCTGAACTTCATAAGTCACATCTGGGCATTGTGAAATGCAAAGCTGAGGCGAGGAGTAGGTTTTGGTTTCCAGGTATTGATAAACAGATTGAAACTTTTATTGGCAGTTGCACAGTTTGCAATCAACTCAGGCCGTCGCCCGGGCGCGCGCCGCTCGCGGTGTGGCCGCTCCCGCCGAGCCCATTTTATAGAGTTCACATAGATTTTTTAGGCCCAATTAATGGACAACATTATTTAGTAATTGTGGATGCTTATTCTAAATGGGTCGAAGCTTATAAAATGGGTAATACTTGTTCGGCAGCGGTCATAACTAAGCTATACGATTTTATGTCGAGGTTCGGTCTGGTTCATACGATAGTGAGTGACAATGCCACATGTTTTATGTCTGAAGAGTTTTCAACGTTCTGTAAAGTCAATGGTATATCGCATGTAACCTCACCCGCCTATCATCCGGCCAGTAATGGTCAGGCGGAGAGCTACGTGAAGATTGTTAAAAAGGGTATCAAAACGTGTTTACTAAATAGTTGCGATTCAAAAGTAAATGCTGAACGGTTACTTAAATATCTTTTTGACTATAGAAATTCTGTTCACGTCACTACTGGCTCTTCGCCTGCTCAGATGGTTTTCGGCCGAAAGCTGCGGTCGCGTTTAGACCTGATCGTGCCTGCTCAGTCATCGCCGTCCTCCTCAAGCGGTGTCGCTCAAACCGTCGCGCGGAACCAGTGTTCGCAGGCTAGTTCGTACGGAGGAGTTAACAAGCAATGTTTCATTCCCGGAGACAAAGTAATGTTTAAGAAACATTGCGGAAATAAACAATTTTCTTGGCAGAGGGGCATTATTTTAAAACGCACAGGGAAAACTACCTATGTAGTGCAAGATTCTGTAACTTCCATTAAATATAAAAAACACAAAGATCAAGTAGTTCTGTATAAAGGAGCAGACCAACAAACCAACGGGTATAACTTTTCTAACGTTGATCTAAACGTTACGACAAGCGATGTCGTGGCGTTACCGGTGCAAGCCGAGGCGTTCGTCCGTCCACAGACCGGAGGGGGCGAGGGCGGTGAGCGTGAGACGCTTCATCAAGCCAGTGAGCCCGTAGCGGGGAGTGTAGAGCCGCCTGAAGATTGGAGCTATGGCTGGAACTACGTCCAGGTCGACGCCTCTGAATGAGATGGTCGAAGGTGCTAGAGAGTTGTCTTCAGGGATGACGCTGCGGTCTGTTCCTAGGGTTGACTATAGGCCTTTCTTTTGTATGAATATTTAATGTAAATCTAAGAGGGAGAAATGTTGTATATGAAGCCTGCTTGGTGTTTGGTAGTACTGGCGGCTGCGTCCGCCATATCTTGTTAATTAGACTTCTGTCAAATAAACGTCAGTGCGTTCATAACCAGCTAGAGTTTCACTCGTATTTCCTTGGTATTTCCCTACTCAGTTCACCGATTTAACAGTTTCCTATTTTGTACTTTTCTACTAGAGTTTAAGTTATTCATAGTTTTATGTTTGAAAATGTTTAAAATGGTTGTCGGTTTTTAAATCTGGTTTTTTAATTAAATTGACTGAAAATTCTACACTATTACATATTGTGTTTTATTTATTTTTTCTCATAATACATTTAAAACTTTATAAAAAATACTAACGGCCGCTGTCGGAGACGTCATTTACGCTAATGTTCAATTACTTAAGTATCGGTAGTCTTTATGCGTATTGAAATAATTGTCAATATATTTTCTTAAGTAACCAACTTAGATAATCAACGACTCTGAGTGCGGTTATCGCTATTTGTATTATCTGTCGTATTGCATCCAAACAGTTATTATAAACTTTTTAAAACTTAAACCTGAAAAAAAATAAAATTGACAAAAATGACATAAAAAGATGTAAAAAGAAGAAAATGTCAGGAAGTCGAAACTGAACAGATGTGAATCTTCAATCTAAATACAATAAAATGTAAAAAAACCCAAAAAAATAAATAAAAAAATATGGCGTAAGTATTTTTCAAATATATTTTCTCAATAAGGTATGTCCCGAAGGTCTATTGGTTTCAGTACCGGGTCTTGATCTCGGGGTCCCGAGTTCAAATTCCGGGTCGAGCAAAAGTAATAATAATATTTTCACTACATCACATACATTGATCTGACTCTGAGATAGGTAGCTTAAGCACCTGTGTTACAGATATCAGAACCAACAGTGGTATTACAAATATATACATATTTTATTTTTTCTTTTGTAAATACATGCTTATAATACATAGAAGACACCCAGACCAATACAAACAGACATGTTCATGCACACAAATGTTTGTACTGTGCGGGGATCGAACCCGCAACCCTTGGCCCAGACGCAGCATTCACTACCACTGAACTAAATGGGTCGTCAAAAAGTGTGTTTCCAATTCGAATATTACTCGGGTTTGTGTTCACCGCACCGCATTAGACAAGCGTGGTGATTAAGCCTAATCCCATCATAGTAGCGATGACTTGATTTCTATTGGAGGCCTTTGCCCTGCAGTGGGATAGTATACAGGCTGATACTTTGTTTTTAGTTGCGTAGTGTGCCAACACTGCCAAGAGATGGTGTTCAAAGAAGACGTCGCCATACGTGATGGGTATAGCTACCATAAAAAATGCCATAAGTGTTGTAAGTATTCTTTTCTTTACTCATTAATAAAATAAATGAAATATGCCAGACAAACACACCAATCAACCTGGTCTCAAACTAGGGCAATTAGGACAAACCGGCGTGAAGCAGCCCCTGTGCTGTGTTTCGCCGAGTGAGTGAGGGTACCGGTGGCCCACTCGGGGGGGAAGGGGATAAAAGGTTGGCAGCGCACTTGTAACTCCACTGGTGTTGCAAGTGTCCATGGGCGGCGGCAATTGCTTACCATCAGGTGATCCGCCTACTCGCCTGCTACCTATCACATTAAAAAAATCCCTGTACTGTGAGTACCAGGTGACAAAATTAACTGGGGACGTCAACCCAAAACACCCAGACCCAAGAAAACTTAGAAAATGTAGTTTCCTAAATTGACTTGACCGGGAATCGAACCCGGGACCTTTAGCGCTTCGGGCGAACACCTTAGCCACTGCGCCAGGGTGAAGCAGAGCATGTGTTTAGCTGCATGAGTGAAGGTCCTGGAGGCCCAATCAAAGGGAGGGTTAAAAGGTTGGCAGCACACTTATGACAACGACGTGTTGCATGTGTCCATGGGCGGCGGTACTTGCTTACCATCAGGTGATCCGCCTGCTCTCCTGCCACCTATCACATAAAAAACAGTTTTTTCTTTTTTATGTGATAGGTAGCAGACGAGCAGGCGGATCACCTGATGGTAAAGCAATTGCCGCCGCTCATGGACACATGCAACACCAGTGGAGTCACAAGTGCGCTGCCAACCTTTTATCCCCTTCCCCCCGGGTGGGCCTCCGGTACCCTCACTCGGCGAAACACAGCACAGGGGCTGCTTCACGCCGGTTTTTTTTTTATGTGATAGGTAGCAGACGAGCAGGCGGATCACCTGATGGTAAGCAATTGCCGCCGCCCATGAACTCATGCAACAAGTGCGCTACTAACCTTTTATCCCCTTCCCCCCGGTGGGGCCTCCGGTACCCTCACTCGCTCGGCGAAACACAGCACAGGGGCTGCTTCACTTCTGCGAGGCAGTGGTATCACTCCGGTCGAGCCGGCCCATTCATGCCGAAGCGTGGCTTTCCCACAGTTAAAGATCAGTAGCGCTACCGAGAGTTGACATCGAAAACTGACAACGTAAACTATTGCTCTGTCTCTTTCAAATGCATCACAATGAAAGAGACAAAGCAATAGTTTTCGATAGCGAGGATAGTATTTCAAACTCATGGTAGCCACACTGACCTTCCTTCCAGACGTCTGCAGTGAGACGAACCTCCAGAACGCAGAAGTGTTCCAAGGCGTCATATTCTGCTGCAGCTGTTCTCACCGCATCTTCCAGGGGTGCTCCACCGCCAGGAGGTCCAAGAATGGAAGGAGGAGATCCAAGTCGAGGGGGAAGAGGAGAGCTCAGGTAGCTCATCATCATCATCATCAGCCTGTTGAAGTCCACTGCTGGACATAGGCCTCTCCAAATGCTCGCCACTATGATCGATCTTCGGCTACTCGCTCCAGCCAGCCCACTTGCGCAGGTCGTCACTCCATCTGGCCTGAGGTCGTCCTACACTACGTTTACCGAGACGCGGTCTCCACTCCAGAACTCGTTTACCCCAACGGCAGGTAGTGTTGCTAGATCAAGCTTTTAAAATGTCCCCAAAATTAAATCAAGTCGAGAGGGAAGAGGAGAGCTCAGGTACAGTGTTGATAGATGAAGCTGCTAAAATGTCCCCAAAATTTAATATTTTTGCCCCTAAAATTATATGCGTCATATACTATCTACCTATGACGCTCTACATTCTGAAGAAACATTCGTGTGATGAAAACTTGTGTTTATTCAGTGTCTGGGTGTAATATAATGTATTTAAATAATATAATTTATTTATTATAATAATTTATAAATAGTAATATATAAATTATTAATCTTCTTCTATATTTATATCTATATCTATATTATTTATAAAGAGATAACTCTACAGACAACGACAAGGCTTATAGGTAAACCGAAAACACGAAACGCTTGCGTGATGTAATTGAGCACAGCGCCATCTATTAGTTCATTTCTGGATTACGGTCCCGAAGCGAAGTGAGGGCGGGCCACTAACTAATAAGATGAGTTGTCCCCCAGGAAAGGAAGAAGGATAGCAGAGCCCGCCCTATCAAAGGCGTGTTGGAGATGGCTCACCAGTGCGCCTCTGACTCCTCAACTAGCAGCTACAACCACCACTCGAAACTGACGTTAGTAATAGATTTATTTAAAGTAAGTGGCAAACGAGCAGACGGATCACCTGATGGTAAGCGATTGCCACCGCCCATAGACACTCGCAACACCAGTGGAATCACAGGTGCACTGCCAACCTTTAACCCCTTTCAGCAGCAAACCCACGCTCGTCCACTGCTGGACATAGGTCCTCCCCTAATGCACGCCACCGCTCCCGATTTTCGGCCACTCTCATCCAGCTCACTCCAGCCAGCCTTCGAA
>JABMDO010000213.1:0-131434 GCA_014851415.1 Cnaphalocrocis medinalis | reverse complement strand
CAAATCATCACCTACCGTGCTAGTCGAAACTGAGTTACGGCTAGGTGAGAATCTCGCTCCAGTAATACTCGCTCTAAACTGAGTGTCATAAGGACACTTTTTAAGTACACTTATAAAAAGATCCGATACACAATAGAAGCCGGTTATAAGAACGGCGAGTTAAATGTAAACACGTAGTACACTTATAGTTCGGACATAAATCAGGTTAATTTGTGATAGCTTTTTTGACAATTTTATAAGACATAATATTACTTATTTGTATTTATTGTTTACCGTACTAGATACTTACTTACCTATATTTGGCAATATTTTATATACAATGTATTTATTTTATAAAACATAACAAAGTATTAATATATTAGTTATAATGTAAAAGTTATAAATTGCATGTATATATGTATATATATATGTATGTATAAGTAATATTAAATTAGTTCACATTACATGTCATACATTGACTGACTCCATACTAAGTACCTAGGTTAAGTGCTGATATCAGACATCATAGGATCACAAATAATACTTAAATAGGTACATATCAGTATATAACCCAGACACTAAACAAACACAAGTGCTTATCAGTTGTATATTAGTCCCGGGTGGGGAACGAACCCACGACCTTTGGCAAATGATGTAGGGTCACAACCAAAACAGCCAACCGGCCAGTCAACATATTTATATAAGTATACATAATATATTTTTTGTATTGTATATGTTACATTTATTTAATAATTTTATCGGATCTCATCCAAAATACTCATCACATTTGACAATTTGCATTCCATTTCATCCCATATTCGTTAAAGAGTAGCTGGGCTCTTAGAGTTCCCACACAGCTGTTCCATGATCTTGGATTTTTTTTCATGGCATCATAAAATGCTCATTAATCTGAACAACTTTTGTTAAGGTGCCATTGACATATCTCTTATAGTTTAGCTGGGCGGTTGTAGTTCTACATCAAGGAACCTGGTCTTCACAATATAATATATCCTATAAGTTGCCCTGATATTACAGCTATACAATAAAAAAAGTTTCATTTCGAATTGGTTCAGTAGTTTCGAGATTAGCGCGAACAAACAGACAAACAGACAAACAGACAAACAGACAGACAAAATTTCAAAAATCATTGATTCATGTTCTGTTACTGTTTTTTAGTCGTCCTAAGTTATTTTGAGATAAATATCTTCAATGTACAGACACAGCTTTTTTACATTTTTATTATATGTATAGATAATGATATTATTATACCTGTCGTATTCTAATAAAAGTGCGCACAGTAAGTGGGCAAACACAAATGCACTCCCTTTTTTTTATGTGATAGGTAGCAGACGAGCAGGCGGATCACCTGATGGTAAGCAATTGCCGCCGCTCATGGACACCTGCAACACCAGTGGAGTTACAAGTGCGCTGCTAACCTTTTATCCCCTTCCCCCCGGGTGGGCCTCCGGTACCCTCACTCACTCGGCGAAACACAGCACAGGGGCTGCTTCACGCCGGTTTTCTGTGAGGCAGTGGTATCACTCCGGTCGAGCCGGCCCATTCATGATGGATGGATGGATGATGGATGAATGTTTGCTCCTCTTTTACGCAAGACTTTCTATATCATTTAAATAATCTTCTACATTTTCATACGCCATAAACTTGGATTCCACCCGTATGGGTGGGTGGTTGGCGATTCTCTACCGTGCGCTTTACTCGACACTTTCAGCCACGCACCTCCTTATTGAGGAATCAACTTCCCGCAGCGGTATTTCTGATCATCATCATCATCATCATGTCAGCCCACATCCACCCACTGCTGAGTATAGGCCTCTTCTTTATTACGCCACTCCCTACAGTCACCAGTCAGTATTTCTGATACGACATTAAATCTTCAAGGAACGGCCTATAACCTTCCAAATAGGCAGGCAACGCATCCGCACTTCTTCTGGTAGAGCTGATGTCCATGGGCGGTGTTCACTTCCCATCAGGTGACCCGGTTCTTCGTTTCACTATCATCATCAGCAACCCACGGTCGTCCACTGCTGGACGTAGGTCTCCGCTAATGCACGCCATTGCTCCCGATTTTCGGCCACTCTCATCCAGCCCACACCAGCCAGCCATGTCATCATCCCATCTTGTCGCAGGGCGTCCAACCCTACGCTTACCGTTTCGTTGTTCGTTTGCCTTCCTACATTACAAAAAAAAATAATGTAGTAGCCTTTCTGCATAAAGGAATTCATAATATTCTGAAATTTAAAGCCCCCCCCCCCCAACTTCGTACATTTCTTTGTCTTATGTGTGTCTGCGACCTTAGATCTCATCATTTCTGACACGATCACGCAAGGTGATTCCGAACATATCCCTCTCCATTGCCAATCTAGAAATGTCAATCCAGGCCTCAATAGGAGGGGTCCGGACCCCCCCCCTTCTATACGTAAATGAAATTTAAGAAAGAATTCACTATTAACTAAAGTGAGAGAGCTAACTAGATATTCGTAAGCTATCTATTAGTTAGTGAGTCAGTAAGTGTCGCAAGTCGTCTGGGTGAGGCAAGGATGCGGTTCGGTACGTTTCTGGAGCGTCTACCTCATGTATTGCAATAGGTTTGCTAAAAGGGCTTGCTTTACTAGTTCTAGAAAAGTCTTAATGTTAATGTAAATACATGTCAACATTTAGGTAGATACACCCTTTTTATACAGAGTATATCTCAAGAGTATGTCAGAGTATACTCCACTGGTGTTGCAAGTGTCCATGGGCGGCGGTAATTGCTTACCATCAGGTGATCCACCTGGGGCACCTGGTAGCCTGCTACCTATCACATAAAAAAAAAATCTGTGAACATTTACATCCCTTTAACAAGACTAATCTATCTAATATCTATACTATTCATAAAGAGCGAACTTCTATAGACAACGACAAGGCTTATAGGTAAACCGAAAACACGAAACGTTTGCGCGACGTAATCGGACACAGCGGCATCTATTAGTTCATTTCTGAATTACGGTCCCGAAGCGAAGTGAGGGCGGGCCACTAGTACAATTTATAAAGAAGTTAAATCTATACACAGTGTTAAGGCTTATGGATAAACCGACGAAGACGAAACTTGCGCGATGTTACCGACACCCAGCGCCACCTATCGGCTAATACGAACATAGCAAAATAGGACATTGAAATTCGAAACAAAGTAAGGGCGGGGCACTAATACACCATATTTGGCTTATTTTGATGATCTAACATGCTAAAGGGGCTTTATTCGTGTTTCCTATTATGAAGGCTTCGGGATCAAAATAATATTTTCATTGATGCTGGTAGCCGTCGTTTTGTGTCTATCTGTTTTAACACGCTTTGGCATGAATGGGCCGGTTCGACCGGAGTGATACCATTGCCTAACAGAAAACCGGCGTGAAGCAGCCCCTGTGCTGTGTTTCGCCGAGTGAGTGAGGGTACCGGATGCCCACCCGGGGGAAGGTTATAAAAAGTTGGTAGCGCACTTGTGACTCCACTGGTGTTGGTGTCCATGGGCGGCGGTAATTGCTTACCATCAGGTGATCCACCTGCTCGTCTGCTACCTTTTTTTGTATAGTCACCTGCAAAATCCAAAGTTCAAGAGCTTTTACCTAACTCGACCTTGACTGGCCAACCGGTTTTGATCGTTACGCACTCGGCTTACTGTCCAAAATTGCGTGTGGCGATTGCGTAGTTTTGGAATTTTGAAGGTCGATTGAGAAATAATAGGCTTAGTAGATAGTGCTCTCAAATTGGAGGCCGTAGGCTCGAATCCGAGCGCATCATCATGTATCATGGTGTTGCAGATGTCTATGGGCGGCGGAAATCGATTACCATCAGGTGATACGTCTGCTCGTCTGCCACCGATCACATTAAAATGTAATCTGATACCTATTTCAAATCTGTGCGTATTTCGTCCATTAGCTCGGCGGTGAGGGAAAATCGGTTCAACCGGAGTGATACCACGGCCTCAGGCCCAATTGGGGGAAAGGGGGTTTTATAATTGGCAGCGCCCTTGTGGCTACTGATGTTGCAGGTGTCTATGGGCGACAGCAATCGCCTACCATCAGGTGATCCGTCTGCTCATCTGCCACGTAACACATAAAATTATGGTGACATCCACCATTAACTCCGCGAACCTCAGTCTTGTGGAATAGTTTAGCTGCGGCAGTATTTCCTGACGGCTATGACTTAGGGACCTTCAAGAAACGAGCGTACTCCTTCTTAAAAGGCCGGCAACGCATCAGCGACCTCTCTGATCTCGCAGATGTTCATGGGCAGCGGTGATTACTTACCAGCAGGTGACCCGCTTGCTCGTTTGCCGCCACTATTATAAAAACTGTGGGAGAGCCACGCTTCGGCATGAATGGGCCGGCTCGACCGGAGTGATACCACTGCCTCACAGAAAACCGGCGTGAAGCAGCTCCTGTGCTGTGTTTCGCCGAGTGAGTGAGGGTACCGGAGGCCCACTCGGGGGGGAAGGGGACAAAAGGTTGGCAGCGCACTTGTGATTCCACTGGTGTTGCAAGTGTCCATTGGCAGCGGCAATTGCTTACCATCAGGTGATCCGCCTGCTCGCCTGCTATCTATCACATAAAAAAAAACTTCGTAAGACCCAAAAGCCTCATTTGAGGCAAAAACAATTGATTTTCTATCGTCTGCATATAACGAATAACGAAATCAATCAAGAGACAGTCGTCGATTTGAACTCACGTCTCTCGTTTACACAAATAGGTAGGTAAGTAGTTTTTGAAATTTCAAAAACTGATCAAATAGAAGAAATACTTATGTCTGTTTATGTAATTACATGGTTATACAATCGGCAACACAACTACCCCCACAATCCATAGCCAATATTGACTCTAAAAGTCTAAATAAAAGTTAGTACAAAGTATACTGAAGTTGGAATTCAACCAATTTTCAACCTTACTACCTTTTGTATAAAGTTGAATATCAATTGTAGGATTTGAGAGGTTGCTCTATTGATGTGTGTACATTTGTAGTGACCATGACGATTACAAACTTTCATGTAATGCAAATATTGACATGTCATTGTGATGGTTGCCAAACGAAAATGTTGTATTGACTTTGCTGGTATAACCCAGTAGATTTGGCTTGTGTAATAAGGTAGGTATTCTCACCTAACGGACGGCCTCGATAGCGCAGTGGCTAAGGTGTTCACTCCAAGCGCGAAAGGTCTCGGGTTCGATTCCCGGTCAAGTCAATTGACGACCCGGTTGGTTCAGTGGTAGTGAATGCTGCGTCTGGGCCAAGGGTTGCGGGTTCGATCCCCGCACAGTACAAACATTTGTGTGCATGAACATGTCTGTTTGTATTGGTCTGGGTGTTTTCTATGTATTATAAGTATGTATTTACAAAAGAAAAGTATTATATGTATATATTTGTAACTCCACTGTTGGTTCTGATATCTGTAACACAGGTGCTTGAGCTACCTATCTCAGAGTCAGATCAATGTATGTGATGTAGTGAAATAATTATATTATATTATTAATTTTGGAAACTACATTTTCTAAATTTTCTTGGGTATGGGTGTTCTGGGTTGGCGCCCCCAGTTAATCATCGTCACCTGGTACACATAGTACCAGGGTTGCCCTAGTTTTTGACCAGGTTGATTGGTGTGATTGGCTGGCGCATTCTTTAAAATTTTAACCGTGGGAGAGCCACGCTTCGGCAAGAATGGGTCGGCAGGATGATACCACGGCCTCACAGAAGACCGGCGTGAAGCAGCGCCCGCGCTGTTTCGCCGTGTGAGTGACTGTAGAGTCCCAATTAGCCAAAACTACTGAACGGATTTGAATGAAAGGTAGACTCTGAGAAAGAACATAAGCTACTTTTTTTGCGAAAAGGGTTAAAAGGGGGAGTGAAATTTATTAAATATTGTGGCCCGCCCTCACTTCGTTTCGGGACCGTAATTCAGAAATGAACTAATAGATGGCGTTGTTCTCAATTACATCGCGCAAGCATTTCGTGTTTTCGATTTACCTATAAGCAAGTCGTTGTCTATAGAAGTTATCTCTTTATAAATAGTATAGAAGATATAGATAGAAGAAGATTAAAAATGCTACCAAAGTATAGGTACTATTCCACGCTGACGAAGTCGCGAGTAACAGCTACTATGTCATAAAGTCTATTTCGCCACGTTATTTTGGTCATTACCATACCATTTTGAACCTTTTAGTACTTACTAACTTTAAACAAAATACGTCTATACGCATTCCACATGGCAAACGGTCGTTCACCCGGCCTTGGCCCACTAACCTTACACTTTTACTTTTGAGCAACGCCCGGTCATCCGCTGTGGAAACGAAGTGTATCTGCCGTGCTTGAATGGGTAAACTTAGCGAAAAGCGAAAAATGGTGAAATGTGTTCTAGTAGTAGGGGTCGCAAACCGGGATACCGAATTTCGAAAATACCGGAATACCGGGCCAAATTTAGGTCTAATTAATACCGGTAGTCATTTCACAAAAACCGGGATATTCGGTATTTTCGGTTTTAGTAAAATAAATAAAAAACAAATAAACATAAGACAAAGTTACGTGTCATTTAATTCAAATTCACCTCGCATTACCTACTACAAGACTGATGAATCCGGCGACAGCCGAGTAGCCGAACTTCCCGCTCTCTGTCCCGCGCAACGATTAGCGAACGAGCCAATAGCGTGGCTCGAACGGTGCAAGTAAGTGAGTTGAAGTTAGTTGCGACCGATAAGTGTCAAATTTCCTATTTCAACTGTTTAGTTTACCTAACCTAGGTACATTTCGTCATTGCGTGTTTTGGTTTGGTGGTGTTGGTTGTGATTTTTTAATTGCTTTTGTTGTCCACACTCGGAATTTAGAAATAAAATAGACAAATTGGTAAGTAAATGATTTTAAATTATTATATGGCATGCATGTCGTAAAAATATGGGATGGAGTTTTTAATTATTTTTGAAAAGAGCTGCATGTGGAGAGTGAGAGATGTGCAAATATTTTTCTACATTTGTATTGTATTGTATTGTATTGTACTTTGTACTGCAAATGGCTAAGATAGAACGTTTAATTAATGGTTTCTACCGCAATTGTTTTCAACTTATTTTTATAGCTTTGCTCTTTGTTTAATTAAAGTATTTGAACTAGTTACCTCAAGTTATTGTAAACGGAACATTAGTAAATTATTGCTAAGTACTAACTAAATGGGTGATTGCCAACAATAATAATAAACCTTGTGTCAATGAAAATTTTGTTTTATTTAGAAGATGAATTCATTTAGGTTAGGAACCTACTTACTATTCCTCCGTAAACTAACTTTATTATACTAAATTTGCTAACTTAGGTTAATCCCGGAAATATCGAAAATACCGGGATATCGGTATTGGTCTGGGGCCAATACCGAAAATACCGGTTTTGGTCAAATGATTCGGTATTGCGAACCCTATCTAGTAGCGGGTGGTTTGTCTCTAATAAGTGTTGAGGATTTATCCATACTATTTATAAAGAGATAACTTCTATAGACAACGACAAGGCATATAGGTAAACCGAAAACACGAAACGCTTGAGCGATGTAATTGGACACAGCGCTATCTATTGGTTCGTTTCTGAATTACGGTCCCGAAGCGAAGTGAGGGTGGGCCACTAGTATACTAATAAATATATGGCGATAGTTGAAAGGATTGAGAGTAAGGTAGGCTACTTTTTGCCCCTTTCTAACCCCCCATATTAGGGAAATGGGGGGCGCGAGCGAAGCCGTGGGCAAAAGCTAGTTTATTATAACTACAATTATACTTAAAATAAAAGTGATAAAAGTACAACATAGTTTTCCCAAGATACTTACAAGCTTGACTTAAGCTTGTATCCCAAGATACAACCTCTACCACCGCCAAAATTCACTACCGCACTACATGCCATAAACTTGGATTCCATCCATACCACCTGGATGGATGGCAGTCCACTACCGTGCGCTTTACTCGACACTTTCTGCCACCTCCCCATTGTGGAATCATTACATTCAAATCTTTAAACAACGAGCCTATACCTTCCTAAAAGGCCGGCAACGCATCCGCGCTCCTTCTGGTGTAGCTGATGTCCATAGGCGACGGTGTTCACTTACCATCAGGTGACCTGCTTGCTCGTTTGCCTTCCTATATTATAAAAAAGTGCAATATACATCTATACTCTAAACTGGAATTCGAGACCAAAAAATCTACGACAGATACGTACCTAACTGTCAAATTTGTTAAAGTCACTTATAGGTTTCGCCAACCTTTTTGGCATTATTTTTCTTATTAAGCAGACTAAAATGTCAAGTTTCCATACATTGTTAAAATGTTATGGGTACATACCAAATGTTATTAACACCTGAAGTGTTACAAGCGCAATACCATCTTTGAAAACTAAAATTACGGATGAAAGTGTCTTATATTTACGTAAAGAAAAGTAAACAAAATTATTTTTTTAAATTATTGAATCAAAATTACATCAGCGAGTGTTTTTAGAAAAAAGGGGTAGGTATACAAAGGTACTATCATTTTATTGCATTAGCAACATTGTAGTAGATTTTTTGGTCTCGAATTCCAGTTTTGGGTATAGCGGAACCAGTCAGAGCGCCTCTCCTAAAGATTTGCAACATTGCATACGATTTATTTGTTGGTCAAGGCCGAATGCCCAATTAGAGATACATTCATGCCTAATAGAGTTGCGAACTCATAGAGACGAGCGTCTCTGTGACCTTGGAAACGAAATGATATTATTATGTTTGTGGGTTGTCAAAAGTGTTGCGAACTATCGGTAAGTAAGTAGTTGACCTTGGAAATCATCTATGGTATAGATAGGCCTATCGATATAGTATCGATTGTTATGTTATCCTATCGATAGTATTGAAGATCAATATCGACATGACTATAAATAATTGTGGGAGCGCCATGCTTCGGCATGAATGGGCCTCGACCGGAGTGATACCATTGCCTCATAGAAAACCGGCGTGAAGCAGCTCCTGTGCTGTGTTTCGCCGAGTGAGTGAGGGTACCGGAGGCCCATCGGTGGGGAAGGGGATAAAAGGTTAGCAGCGCACTTGTGACTCCACTGGTGTGGCATGTGTTCATGAGCGGCGGCAATTGCTTACCTTCAAGTGATCCGCCTGCTCGTCTGCTACCTATCACATAAAAAAAAAAAAAATAATAGGCCTATCGACACTGTTGCCTTTGCCCAACTATCGATAGACTATCGACGTGGTATTAAGCCGGTCGAGCCAGCCCATTCATGCCGAAGCGTGGCTCTCCCACTGTTAAAACTTTAGTGTCAGTGGGTAACTTCTCTATAAACATATATGTATTTACCTCACATTTTCCCCCTTTTGTCCCCAGATAGTTTACTTTAGTGTACCTATATACTAATATTATAAATGGGAACGTGTGTCTGTCTGTCTATCTATCTGTATGTTTGTCTTTCGTTCACGGCAAAACGGAGCGACGAATTGACGTTGATATTAAAAGGGATGGAGAGTAACATGCTACTTTTCCTCCCTTTCTAACCCCCCATTTTAGGGAAGTAGCATGCACACTGGACCTAATAAGACTTAGTGCGGAAACAGTAGTCCACTTTACATTAGAGAAGTAAGGGGCGCGAGAGAACAAAAAACCTTCAAAAAGCGAGCGTATTCCTTCTTAAAAGGTCAGCAGCGCATTTGCGACTCCTCTGGTCGGGTGTTGCGGGTGTCCATGGGCGGCGGTAATCACTTAAATCAGGTGATCAGTCTGTTCGTCTGCTCCCTATATCATAAAAAAAGAGAAAAAAAAGAAGCCGCGGGCAAAAGCCAGTTCCTCTATAAATGTTTACCTCACATCTTACCCCAATTGTCCCCAGCTCCTCCGACATGACGTCAGAGGCCTACTCAGCGCCTATAAAATATGTTTACCTCACATCTTACCCCTATTGTCCTCAGCTCCTCCGACATGACGTCAGAGGCCTACTCAGCGGAGGTGGACGCGATGACGGACCGGATCGCGGAGACATTCTCCGGCCTCACGGTGCTGGTCTCCGGCGGGACCGGCTTCATGGGGAAGGTGCTCATCGAGAAGCTGTTGAGGTAAGACGTGAGGATACGGCAGAGATATCTTACTACTATTATAAAGGCGAAAGTTTGTAAGTATGGATGTATGGATGCTTGTTACTCTTTCACGTAGAAACTACTGAATGGATTTGAATGAAACTTTACCATAATATAGCTTATACATCAGAATAACACATAGGCTACAATTTTTGAGGTTTCTACGAACCTGAAGTCCACGCGAACGAAGTCGCGGGCAAAAGCTAGTATAGCAACAAATCATCATTCATCATGATTTCCCTGCCCTGTTCCCAGGTTATCTGGGGTCGGCGCAGTATGTTTTCTTCTTCCATTCGTCCCTGCCATTCGTCATCGTATCATCCACCCCCTTTTCAGTCATATCATGCTTCACACAATCCATCCATCTCTTTTTCGGCCGTCCTCTGTTCCCCCACCCACTTACATTCATACCCATCACTCTTTTGGTAACATGTTCCTCCTCTCTTCTCATTACATGGCCGTACCAGGATAAATCCAGGATAATGTAAATCATCATTCATCATTTCAGTCAATATACGTCCACATCTGGACATAGGCCTCCCCCAAAGTTCTCCACACAGATCGGTCCTGTGCCACCCGCATCTAAGGACTCCCGCGACTTTCACGAGATCGTCGGTCCACCACCAGGTGGCCACCTTCCCTCCCTTTAACGTTTTAAATACTTAAATATATATTGACTCTGCCATCGCATGAAAACACAGTATTTTATGGGCGATTCCGAGAAAGTGAGGATAAAACGCGTCCAGTCCAAATACTCCTTCCTCATAACACTATAGTTAATACCATCAGGGTTTTTAAATACCTACTTAAAGTATTTGCACAACTATTTACACAAAAAAACAGAACATAAAACATAGTTTTACAAAGTTTTCGAAAGTATTGTTCCGATCTCACAACCACCTATATAACATAGCAAACCCTACCTACGAGTATCACGGTATCACTCCGATTGAGCCGGAATGTGGCTCTCCCTCGGTTGAAGACTAACTTAGTAAATATTGATTGTATTTTTTATAGGAAGTGCCCTGACATCGGTCAAATCTTGCTCCTGGTGCGACCGAAGAAAGGAAAGCTCCCGAAACAGAGACTTGAAGAGCTTTTCAACGGAGAGGTGAGCTTTTTTATTAAGTTTATTTGGCACATTACAAAATTTCAAGGTGAGCTTTTCAAATACACCTTTTTATGTGGTAGACAAACAGACTGATCATTTTATTAAAACCATGGGAGAGCAACGCTGTAATGGGCCAGCTCGACCGGAGTGATACCATTGTCTCACAGAAGACCGGCGTGAAGCAGCGTTGTGTTTCATCGAGTGAGGGTGTTGGATGCCCAATTGAGGGAAAGGGTGCGTCAACCTTTAACCAAAGGTAGACTGGTGAGTGAGTGGTGTCTATGGGTCATTACCATCAGGTGCTTCGTCTGCTCGTCTTTCACCTTTCACATAAAAAATCCATCGAAGAATTCCAAGTGAAGAAACTATCAGCCATATTTTTTCGTAGTTTGTTACTTACAACCTTTTATGCTCTCTCTTTCTTCAGAGACTTAGCTAGGCGCTTAGTTGGAGTCAGACCTAAAAGCTGGAGACCTACTTATTTTTGAATTTTTGCTTCGTCCGAACTAAACTACTCGTTTTGCAAGTCACGTCGTCTCGTAAGTCGCATGATTCAAAGTTTTCCCTATTTTTGATATCACTCGCCAAGCTTGTCAAAGTAGGTATAGTTTTAACTCGTTTCACGTTGACGTAAATGCGTGCAATACCACTCGTTGCAAAACGCTCGTTTTCGAATGATTCAAAAACGCGGAAGTCAAAAATCATGCGACTCACACATTTTTAGTGACACGACAATTCAAAAAAAGCTACTTCGCCCAGCGAATTTCCATCGTTATCCAACGAGGTAATGCTGCCAGCATTTTGGGGACATTGCCACAGGGGCCTCATCATCATCTTCATGTCAGCCCACATCCACCTTCTGCTGAGTATAGGCCTCTTCTTTATTACGCCACTCCCTACGGTCACCAGCCAGCCTCATCCACTGTTTCTCCACCACCCTTACAATATATGACCAACGTGCAGATGGTCTACCCACAAGACGTCGCCCCAATCGTGGCCGCCATTCGGTAAGCTTTATAGTCCACCTATCATCCTTGCGCCTTGCCAGGTGTCCTGCCCTCTTCACTTCAGCTCACACAGGTTTTCGTAGTTTCTTTTAGCTTTAAATTCTAGTTATTATTTTCTAGTGTTTCCGTATTATTTTGTCCAATAAACACAGCGCAACTTTTCGACTATCGTAGCCATCAAAAGAATTCCAAGAAATCTGCCATGCTCATTAAAACTAATCGTGACTCACATCAGTAAGTCTTACTTGGTTAAGCATAAAACCGACTGGGATATTTTGCAATACCGCGCAACTCCGATACTTGCAAGTTTGTAACTTAAGTAAACCTGTCTTAGACATTTTCCGGCGTAGCCCACTGGCCTTAGCTCGTGATTTAACTGCTTACGGGGAGTTACGTCATTACAACTTCTACAAATATTGGAGTTAGGACCTAGTCATGTACTTACATAGGAACGCATTACTTGTATGAATGAGCAAAATCATCAGCCTATAAACTATCCCACTGCGGGGCAAAGGCCTCCATAGAAATAAAGTCATCGCTACTATGATGGGATTAGGCTGAATCACCACGCTTGCCTAATGCGGTGTGGTGATCACAAACCCGAGCTACCTATGTTTGAAAAATTTGAAACATTAAGTAAGTAGGTACTTTTGCTTGACTAAGGAATCCAACCCCGGGGATCCGAGATCACGGCCCGGTTCTTAAACCACTAAACCAACGAGGCGTTAGTAAAGGCAGAGATAAAGTATTAAATAAAATTAAATTGAGACAACACATACGTTGTACAAACATCATCCGTGGTAGAGCCACACTTCAGCATGAATGGGCCGGCATTAGTGATACACAGCCTCATAGAGCCGCCGTGAAGCAGCGCCTGCGCTGTGTTACGTCAAGTAGGTGAGGGTTGACGCCCAATTGGGGGGAAAGGGGGTTAAAGATTGGCAGCGCACTTGTGACTCTATAGTTGCAGATGTTAATGGGCGGCGGCAATCGCTTATCATCAGGTGATCCGTGTGCTCGTCTGCTACATAATTATAACATAAAAAAACACATTTTTATGTGATGGTGTGCCTCTATTTAAACAGACAGACAATCTGAATTACCCATTAATTAGCTTTATTTGTTTCAATCCGTTTTTGCAGTAGGTACAGTACAGAAGGTTTGCTAACTGTTTTGCGAAATATTGCGAAGTTACTCGCTTGGAAGTACAGTCTGCAGCAAAAGTCTATACACTCTTTTTATATTTATTTAGGACAACCAACAAGGCACACACTACAATAGTCTTAAATCTATCGCGGTAACTAATTCTAAGATTGTCTTAATTTAAATAGGTTTCCACGGCATGCAAAGTGCACTGCAGAAAAAAAACATATTTACCTACCTAGGGTATTTATAAACTTGCTTACATAAATGTTACAAAAATATGTAAATATTATTTATTACTATGAGTAAAGCAATTACTAGAATTAAGTACCTATTAGATTAATAAATCCTTAGGTGTTCAAAGAGAGGTTAACGTTCGTTTTCGACAACGATTGTTCATGTAGTGAGACTACGATCCGAAGGCTTCTCACATAGGGGGCGGTGTACAATATTTTTTCTATGGGAAACCAATTTTTTGCAAATCTTTCTTAATAAATAATGCACCTAAAAACATCGAAGGGTTTAAAACCTCCCACATACCGAATGGTTATTCTACCACCACACACACTTAACTTCCCGGTATGTGGAAGGCTGTGGGTTCGAGTCCCATCGGAACCCTTCAATGATTTTTCAAGTGCATTTTACATAGTTAGGCGATAACTGAAAACGTCAATTTAGACGTCAATATTTTTGTGACAACCGAAGCGTACATGTTTTCTTGGACACCTTGCATGCTTACGTCTATCTGTTGCTGACTGTACTTCTGTAGCAATGCAATAAGTACATTTGTAACAGATTTATGATAGCAGTTACTTCGACAATGTTGTTAATCGTTTTATTTCAGCTTCTAGGATTGACTAAGTACTTACTCGTATTACTTTATTAAAATACTTTGTATGTTAGATATGAATTTTATTGCACAAATATAGTTGCATCAGGCCGGATCGCGCTTTTGGTTGTGGCTCTGTCTCATACATCAAAAATCCTAAAAAAGGAAGTTTCTGCCTTGTTACCGTGGGAGCTCTACGCTTCGGCATGATTGGGTTGGCTCGGCCGGAGTGCCACACGACCTCCCATAAGACCATCGCGTTAAGCACCGCCTGCTCTGTGTTTCGTTGTGTGAGTGAGGATACCGATGGCCCAATTGGGGGGTAAGGGGGTTAAAGGTTATCAACACATTTGTGACTCTACTGGTGTTGCAGGTGTCTATAGGCGGCGGCAATCGCTTACCATCAGGCGATCTGTCTGCTCGTCTGTTACCTATCACATTAAAACGGAGACTAAAGTTAGTTGTGGTATGAAAATGGTGCTGTCACTTTTATAAAAGTCGCAAATGAAAGTGACAGCATTTATTTTAAACCAGAACTAACTTTGATAAAAGGGGGATAGGTATAGTTAGTTCCACAGATAAGGTACTGGCTTAGAAAGAGACCTGTCTCATCCAAACAAAATAATGAAGTGGCACCTCTATGGATTAGTGGCTATGGTGTTCGCCCGAAGCGTGAAACGTACCGGGTTCGATTACCTGTCATGTTGATTTAGGATACTACATTTTCTAAGTTTTATTTGGATCTGGGTGTTCTGGGTTGTTGCTCCCAGTTAATTATCGTCACCTGATACTCATAATACAGGGGTTGCCCTAGTTTGAGACCAGGTTGATTGGTGCGATTGTCTGGCGCATTTTTTTTATTTACAGAAGAAGGAAATGTCACAGACATTTAGACATTTGATTAATTAAATAAAACATACGACGATTGCATCAAGCGGGCATTGGGCAAACATTCTGCAAGCCCTTGCAACACGCCAGACCTGTTACACTTCGCGCAGACAGATTATATTTGCCCAACACATCGATACGCGTATCTCTATACTCTGATTTTTAATCATGTGGAGTAAACTGACAGAATGTCAATGTGTCATCTCCATGTACATTATCAATCATGTGCAGTAAACTGACAGATGTCAATGTGTCATCCCCATACATTATCAATCATGTGCAGTAAACTGACTGATAGCAATGTGTCATCCCCATACATTATCAATCATGTGCAGTAAACTGACTGATATCAATGTTTCATCCCCGTACATTATCACTCATTTTGACAGATGCAAAATGTCAAAATACAGTATGGAAACTTGACATTTGCATCTGTCAGTTTACTGGATACACTTTATTGACGGCCTCCATGGCGCAGTGGCTAAGGTGTTCGCCCGAAGCGCGAAAAGTCCCGGGTTCGATTCCCGGTCAAGTCAATTTAGGAACGCCCACCTTTTTGACTTTTTGTTGACGCCCAAAGTTAATTATCGTCATCTAGTAGGTTCTCATGGTACAGGGGTTGCCCTAGTTTGAGACCAGGTTGATTTGTGTGATTGTCTGGCGCATTTATTTCCTTTAGAATTTTTTAAATGTTAAATGGGCTAGCACTTGACCTCATCTCATCTGATGGAGAGTGACAATGAGGATAAGATGTAGCGTGCTTTCCCAGAAGAAGCCTATTCACTCTCAACTTGAAGACACCCAAATTGTAGATTATGTTTCTTAATTTTTTTTAGTTAATACTTACTAACAATTTATTATGTTCTTATGCCAAACTTGGCGGATATTGTGTGCAGTTTCAACAGAAGCAATGTGCGTGCGTGTGCGAATATGGCGTCCTTCTGTCTGTCTGTCACAATCCATATGATGAAATGTTGTGGTAACTTACCACAAAATGTTTAACAACATCTCGGACATTCCCGAGCCTGGGTAACTGTGGAGTATCTAAGAATACCTGTTTTTTTTAATGGATAGGTAGCAGACGAGCAGGCGGATCACCTGATGGTAAGCAATTGCCGCCGCCCATGGACACATGCAACACCAGTGGAGTCACAAGTGCGCTGCTAACCTTTTATCCCCTTCCCCCCCGATGGGCCTCCGGTACCCTCACTTACTCGGCGAAACACAGCACAGGAGCTGCTTCACGCCGGTTTTCTGTGAGGCAGTGGTATCACTCCGGTCGAGCCGGCCCATTCATGCCGAAGCATGGCTCTCCCACAATCTTGTCAGAGGCGGGGAGTAGTTCTTAGCTTTAGTTTTCAGTTGTTGTTTTTCGTGTCTATTGTTTTCATTATTTTGTTCAATACATATTTATTTGTTAGGTATATTAATTTTGGCTAATAAACGATTTATTATTATTACTCATTAATTCTGCAAAATGATTATTAATACAAAGTTAGTAATTCTCGCCGTCACATCACATCCTCCCTCGGTCATAAGGGCCAAGGTCGCGCGCAGTTGAGCAAAACACACGAAATGTTTATTGTCGTTTCCAAACCATTGCGTTGTATATACTTATTAGTAGTGTGGGTATTGGCCGTCCAGGGCGGAAAACAATATGGCCCCACGGGGTGGAAGACAATTTGTCCGTTCGGGGCGGAACACCTATACTCACCGTTAAATCATATCCTTTTTTTTATTTAGTGACACCTGGTCACGCGGTGTTAAAAGACACGAAAAGTATTTACTTATCGTTTCATAAGCATTGCGTTGCATACTCATCAGTAGTGTGGGTATCGGCCGCCCAGGGCGGAAAACAACTTGGCCGCACGGGGCAGAACACCCATACTCACCGTCGAATCACATCTTACCTTTTTTTGTCACGCGCAGTTGTAAAAAACATACGAAAAGTTTTTATTTGTCGTTTTAGGTTCAGTACACGTGCAATAATTAAATTGAAAACTCATTGAAAATTAAATGCAAACCTTATAATCCCGTTAAAAGAGTTAAGGTGTTTATATTTTATAGCAGGTGACTGTAATTAATTATCAGTGGCGTAGTGTAGTTATCTGCCGTCCGGGGCGGAAGATTATTTGGCCGTCTGGGGCGAAAGACTAATAATCCGGATTATCCGGACGGGGCGCAAGTCTCTTTAGCAGCTTTTGGCAGCAAGTGGCGGAAGTCATTTTAGCCACCCTTTTTTCTCTCTCGCCATAATAATTTAATATAGTACCCATGATTTAGACAAGGAAAATGCCATGATAGATCCTCCCTAGCGTACTTCTTAAAGTACAGAAATTAGAAAGAAAGAAAGAAAATACATTTATTAATTACTCGTTACCTACATAAAATAATTATTCATATCTATTTGAAATAACTTTTAAGATTTTATTTAGTTTAAATATGCAAAATAAACTACCTAACTACAAAATAATTACCTGGAAACTAATCTATTAGGCTCGACCGTGAACTTTGCTTCTCTCATACATAATAGACGAAAAAAGGAAATCGAAAGTACACACTGTGCCGCACTTAACCTTAATGCTCATTATCTTAATTATGGATAGTCTTTATGTCTAGTAAAATAAAGGTCAATAGGGTAGATGTGCCCGTTTGCCGGCCATACCCCGTTTTCGGCCATTGGCCGTTAAAACCCGAATAATAAGAAAAGTATACTTCACAGACTTACTTAAAGAGTCATGTCGACTCTTAGTTAATCTAATACTACACCTCTTAATTTTGTAGCATTGTAGTTCATAAGTTGCTTCCTCAGTGAGCATCTGAAAGTTGGACAGTGCCATCGTGTGCTGGATATAACAAAAAAAATAGTGCGCGCAAAATTGTTTCACGGTAAGTTATGAAGTCATTATAGTTAGGTGAACAATTATTTTAACGTATTGTATTGTAGATGAGTTGAATTTATGTTATTTTGATTGATATGTTTATAATATTCAGTATATTGATCTTAATTCGATGTCCGGGTAACTAACCACATTTTTCGGAAGATTCTCGTTCTCGGCCGCCAGGCCGAAAACTGACTCATACATTAAAAAAATCAACCTCTTAAATTTAATGTCAGAGGTAAGTTGTTGTCAAAAGAAAAAATTGGAAGACAAAATATGATGTCTTCACATTTGTGTGGTCAGATTTCGGCCACTTGTTATTGGTTATTGTTTGGAAAATACTCAGTTAAAGTTTTTAATTTTTGTCGGCCGAAAACCAGCTTTCAATAAACTACTTCTCGGCCCCGGTAAAATATTGTGGCCGAAATCGGGATGATTTTATTTCACTTTTCAGCCCATCGATAATACTGACAGTAAAATCAAGTAAATAAAGCAGGATCGTGTGTCCAATAGATAAGAAGTGTGCCCTTTTTATCACTTTTTATTTTATTTGCAATAAAATTCGGGTAAATAGTATTGACAACGTTGTCTAGACTGCCGAAAACTGATATAAATAAGTTTAGTTTTCGGCCAGTGGTATGAAAGTGGCCGAGAAACACTTCAAATATATTTAGTTTTCGGCCAATGAAATAATAACAAAAAGACTGGCGAAGGGACAAAGATGGAAATGATTCCAAACAGCAAAATAACAATTGACAACAAAGTTCCTAAGTTAGTTTTGATCATCTTAAAAATAATTATTTATCCTATTTGACTATCGTATATTCACCTATTATTAAGTTACAAATAACTTTTTACTAGTCAAAACGCAAAGATTATGTTCCTTTGTTAATTTTGTTGTAATATTAAATTATTATCATAATTAAACTAATTGATTTGGAATTCTTGGTTTTAATCAATTATGTTTCTTATTTTTTATGTCATAAAATTCATTTTTCCTTGTGTTATTTAGTGGCCGAGAACTAGCTAAATTCATGGCCGAAAAATAGAAGGAGTGGCCGAAAACCGGCAAAATTGCTACTTATGGAGATTTTATTTTTTAACAATTATTCTATAATATTGAGAAGTAAATGCGGTATTTATATTAAAATTAGACTATAATTTGAAGCTAAAAAGTTTACACCCACTATTCCGGGATTAAAGAATCATATAAAAACAATGCCTCAAAGTCAACAAGTCCTCTAAATGGCCGAAAAGGGGCACATTCACCCTATTAACTCTTTGAACGCCATGGGGGCAAAGCTATTGGAATAGTTATTTATTTCTAATATCTTTGCATGGGGGTCACCGGTGACCGGCAAACAATATTTTTTCTATTGTGTCTAGAAATGTGGCAGTCAAAGGCCTAAATAGTTAAATAGATAGATTAACGGTATCTCTGTCTGTCTGTGTGTGTCTGTGAGTGGTGTGTATATTACCATTAGCATTTAGTTCTGTAATATGTTGTGCAATCTTTAGCAAACCACGCTCGTCCACTGCTGAACATAGGTCTCCCCCAATGCACGCCACCGCTCCCAATTTTCGGCCACTCATCCAGCTCACTCCAGCCAGCCTTCGAATGTCATCATCCCATCTTGTCGCAGGGCGTCCAACACTACGCTTACCGAGTCGCGGTCTCCACTCAAGGGACTTACGGCTCCACGGTTGTCAGTTCTGCGGCTAATGTGACCAGCCCACTTATTGTGTCACTTAGTCTATCTCTATCTATACGATCTGTCTATGTTTCCAGTTATTCGAGAAACTCCGCACCATGCGAGGGGGGGTCGAGCCCCTGCTGAAGAAGGTCGCCCTGATCGCCGGGGACGTGGGCGAGCCCGGGCTGGCCATCAGCCCCGAGGACAGGCTGAAAGTCGTGCAGGAAACCGACATCATCATCCATGCTGCTGCCACCATCAGGTAAATGAACTAACTTAGCTGGCTCAGCGAGCCAAAGTGAACCTTGGCCTCCGATAATAAGAGCCTCCATCTAGAACGGTCCTGCGCCACCTCCCGCCAGTCATCAGCCTGGTAAAAGGTAATAATAATCTGGCCTGACTCTGTAAGAAGCTTATCTTCTTCTATACTATTTATAAAGAGATAACTTCTATAGACAACGACAAGGCATATAGGTAAACCGAAAACACGAAACGCTTGCGCGATGTAATTGAGCACAGCGCCATCTATTGGTTCACTTCTGAATTACGGTCCCGAAGCGAAGTGAGGGCGGGCCACTATCCATCCATACTAATATTATAAATGCGAAAGTAACTCTGTCTGTCTGTTACTCTTTCACGCCAAAACTACTGAACGGATTTAAATGAAATTTGGTATACAGATGATCTAGACCCTGAGAAAGGACATAGGCTACTTTTTATTGCTAAAAGGGGGTTGTAAGGGGTTGAAAGGGGGTAAAAAGTTACTTTTCCACGCGGACGGAGTCGCGGGCGGCCGCTAGTCATCTATAAAGGTTTGGTACAATAGTATTGATATGCTGCAATACTATCCATAGTATTGAAGATCAATATCTACATGACTATTGATTGTATCGATGCTATCGATAGTATCGATCATGACAATAATAATAACAATCGATATTATCGATATATTTGCGCTGTCGATAGGGCTAAGATTCAATAGTATCGCGTTTGACAAGTGCTCGTGTTTTATATAGCAATACTATTGATGAAAAGGTCACTATCGAGAGGACCAAACTATCGATAGTTTCGATTGTTGTTGCAATAGTCATGATCGATACTATCGATTGTTCGGTTTGGTACAATAGTAGGTATTGATATGGGGCTATGGGCTGGCAATCAGCCCCGAGGACAGACTGAAGGTCGTGCAGGAAACCGACATCATCATCCATGCAGCTGCCACCATCAGGTACACTGACTAGTCCGATAGTTGTTGACCGTGGAAATCTATACTATTTATAAAGAGATAACTTCTATAGACAACGACAAGGCTTATAGGTAAACCGAAAACACGAAACGCTTGCGCGATGTAATTGGACACAGCGCCTCATACGCCAAAGGTCGTGGGTTCGATCCCCACCCTGGACAAACATTCGTGTGATGAACACTTGTGTTTGTTCAGTGTCTGGGTGTCATATATGTATTTAAGTATTATATTTGTGATCCTCTGTTGTCTGATATCTGTAACACAAGTGCATAAGCTACTTAGTACGGAGTCAGGTCAATGTATGAGATGTTGTGTGAAAAGTTGTAAAAGTTGTAGTTGTATCTATTGGTTCACTTCTGAATTACGGTCCCGAAGCGAAGTGAGGGCGGGCCACTATCCATACTAATATTATAAATGCGAAAGTAACTCTGTCTGTCTGTCTGTCTGTCTGCTACTCTTTCACGCCAGAACGACTCAACGGATTTAAATGAAATTTGGTATATAGATAATCTAGACCCTGAGAAAGGACATAGGCTACTTTTTATTGCGAAAAGGGGGTTGTAAGGTGATGAAAGTGGGGTAAAAAGTTACTTTTCCACGCGGACAAAGTCGCGGGCGGCCGCTAGTGATAAATAAATATGAAATTGAATTTGGTTTTTCTCTTGTTTTACAGATTTGATGAAGAACTAAAGAAAGCTGTCCTCCTGAACGTGCGAGGAACCAAGCTGATGGTGGAACTGGGCAAGGAGTGCAAGAAACTACAAGTTAGTATCTGGGGGCACGGCAGTGCCCCCGCCAAGTCGAGGAAGAAAGCGGCACGGCCGTACCATCCTTTTCTCGAAGCAATTCAGGCCATTTTGGACCCCCTGTACCTTCGTTGTGGATAAAAATACAAGACCGAATTTTCAGTTACCATGCAGGCATTGTAAAGACACGGTATATTTGAAATTTCATTCAATTTGAACCAGTAGTTTAAGAATTATAACGGGCCAAAGTTTCTTAATTTTGTCACTCACTAACTCACTGACTCACCGATCATCAAAACTCTAAGGCACTTCTAGCAGACCTAGAAACTTCAAATTTGGAATATAAGTAGTGTTTGGTGTATGAATTAAGGAAAAACTAAAGTATTTTTAAATTTTGATCCAGTTTGCTAGATATATGAACTTCAAAATAATGTAATCCTAACTTATATCCTAACTTATATTATAAATGCGAAGTAACTCTGTCTGTCTATCTGTCTGTCTGTCTGTCTGTCTGTCTGTTACTCTTTCACGCCAAACCTACTGAACGGATTTAAATGAAATTTGGTATACAGATGATCTAGACCCTGAGAAAGAACATAGGCTTACTTTTTATTGCGAAAAGGGGGTTGTAAGAGGTTAAAAGGGGGGTAAAAAGTTACTTTTCCACGCGGACGAAGTTGCGGGCGGCCGCTAGTCCTAACTTATATTATAAATGCGAAAGTAACTCTGTCTGTCTGTCTGTCTGTCTGTCTGTCTGTCTGTTACTCTTTCACGCCAAACCTACTGAACGGATTTAAATGAAATTTGGTATACAGATGATCTAGACCCTGAGAAAGAACATAGGCTTACTTTTTATTGCGAAAAGGGGGTTGTAAGAGGTTAAAAGGGGGGTAAAAAGTTACTTTTCCACGCGGACGAAGTTGCGGGCGGCCGCTAGTCCTATATAAATATCATACCGATATATAGGATTACCACGTTATATCTGCAGTTCAATAGATTTTAAGAATTTTCTACAAAAAGGAATGAGATCCCATCAAAAACAATACTTGTCAAAAAAACAAAGTCTTGCAACTACCGTAAAAAGTGGTGAGATCCATGTTAAGTCGGTTATTCATTTATTGACTTGGCAATCACATTAAAACACAATAATATCTCACAAATAATGCATTATATTGATTCGGTTGTTTAATGTGATTGCCAAGTCAATAAATGAATAACCGACTCTCTGATTTTTAATCATGTGGAGTAAACTGACAGATGCAAATGTCTAGTTTCTATACATTTTCACATTTTGCACCTGTCAAATTGAGTGATAATGTATTGGGATGACACATTGCCGTCTGTCAGTTTACTCCACATGATTAAAAATTAGAGTATACTTAGTTGTACTTAACGTCCGATCCGTTTGACGCCCTCTGCGGAACTGCTTCAAATTTCCCTGCTTCAAACACTCTTCTTCTACCCTCAGCTATTCATCCACATCTCGACGGCCTACTGCCACCTCCACGAGAAGCTGCTGGAGGAGAAGGCGTACCCTCCCCCCGCGGACCCCCACCAGATCATCCAGGCCGTGGAGTGGATGGACGAGGAGACTATCGCTGCACTTACTCCTAAGTAAGTTTTATTTTTTGGTATAGCAATTCTTTGCAATTTATTCATAAGTAAATATTGCACTTAAAAAAAAACCTCGGAGGGTTCAGGTGGGACACGAACCCACAACCTTCCACAGTCCGGGTGGCTATACTATCAATTATACTAACCGAACCCCGAAATAAGCCGACGAATTTCGTAAGTGCTTAACCCGCCATGAGCTGATGATAGTTAAAAAAATCCTCGGTGGGTTCAGGTGGGACACGAGTCCCACCTGAACCGTCCGAGGAATGTTTAAGTGCAATATTAACTCCTAAGTAAGTTTTTGAATCCCTCTTAACCTCCTTAATTCAATGGGGATAGAAAGATTTATAGTTGGTGCTAAAAATAGCACGTTAGGCGGCCGCCACTCTTGCTAACTATTTAATAATTTTGTCAGGTCTGAACTGAGAATATCAATTTGTGCTTATTTTAGAACGAAAGGGCTTAGGAGGTTAAGAAAAAGTTTCAGCCTATAAACAGTTCTACAGCAGGGCAAAAGCCTTCATCATAGAAATCAAGTCATCGCTACTATGATGGGGTTAGGCTTAATCACCACGCTTGCCTAATGCGGGCGAGCTATGTTCGAAAAATTCGAAACATACTTTTTGGTTGACCCGGGTATCGACCCCGTGACCCGGAGATCACGGCCCGGTACATAAACCACTAGATCAACGGGGCGCTCTTTAAAGTACGGACTTACGTATTTTTTCTTTTTTTTATGATTTTTTGTCCCCTCCCCCTTGGCACATCTGGTCACATTTGTAAAAATCTCTTCCCTAGTGTGACGTCACATGTTTTGCAATTTTCTACAAATTATTGAATTAAGTAAAACAGCGAATTGATATTTAATTCTATTTAAATAATGTTATACTTAATTAGTAAAGTTATTGTTTTTATTTTCATTAGTTTTTCTTCTTTTGTCCAACAAAAACTTTGTTAAAATAGGTATGATACATTTTATAATCCAAGATGGCCGCCGCCACTAATGTAAGGGCTATTTTAATTTTTTTTTCTTTCCTCAGGTTGCTGGACAAGCTGCCCAACTCCTACGCCTTCACCAAGGCCTTAGGAGAGGCCTTGGTGGTCGAAGCCATGGAACACATCCCCGCTATGGTCTTGCGGCCGTCTATTGGTGAATATCCATGTTTTTCCTTAGGGCCACTTTTTTTTTTTATATGGCCTGTATTGTGTTCACGACACATTTAATTTTGCCAATGTCAAGTGTAGGTTGATAAAGTGTAGTCAACAGTCGAAGTCAGTCGAAGTCACAGTCACTCAATAAAACGCCGGTGTTTAGCGTTTTAATGTCCTAAGGATTCTGTGGAGACTATTTTTAACAAAGCCGTTGGTTTTAAGACTCTATTAGGTCAAAGCACCTTAGGGCCTCTAGGGCCTCGTTGGTGAACGAGATGGTGATGTCTGAGTAAAGTGTCAAGTAATTTAATCCTCAATTTAAGTGGGTTTGGAGGAGGCCCCTGGTCCGCGGCCTAGTTAACAATTTAAATAATTTATTCAATAGCTACAAAAACCAGGGGCCAATTTTCGACGAGCCCACTTTAATTGACAAGTAAATTACTTGGAACTTTACTCTGATTTTTAATCATGTGGAGTAAACTGACAGATTATGTCAATGTGTCATCCTCATACATTATCACTCAATTTGACAGATCCAAAATGTCAAAATGTAAGTATAGAAACTTGACATTTGAATCTGTAAGTTACTCCACATGATTAAAATTTAGATTTTATTCTTCCCTGGCGCAGTGGCTAAGGTGGTCGCCCGAAGCGCGAACCCTCCCGGGTTCGATTCCCGGTCAAGCCAGTTTAGGAAACTACATTTTCTAAGTTGTCTTAGGTCTGGGTTTTTCGAGGTTGACGCCCCCAGTTAATTATCGTCACCCGGTACTCATAGTACAGGGTTTGCCCTAGTTTGAGACCAGGTTGATTGGTGTGATTGTCTGGCGCATTTATTTATTTTTATTTATTTATTTGATCGTTTTAACTAACGTCTTATTCGTTTTATTTCAGTCATCCCAATCTGGCAAGAGCCTCTACCCGGCTGGACGGATAACATCAACGGACCTACTGGTCTGCTTATTGGTAAATATTACAATGTTTTATATCCCTGGCCTATTTTCAGTAGCACCTTAGCAACTAATTGTTAAAGCTGCCTTGTCCCGTTAGTGCACTCATCACTCATCACTCAGCGGCGGCTTGGCTTATTAAAGACTGCAGAAATAAAATTGATCAACTTTAGGTACGATTCGGATTATTTCACTGTGACAAATTGACTTTTTGAGACCGCCTAAAGAGGCGCCCGGTCACCATAACACAAAATCGAGTGCCAAAAGAGGCGACCGCTCAGCATAATGACTTACGGTGCTTACGGTGACAATATTTTGTCACGTCACGAAGCTGATTTTTCAGCGGGTAACCCGTATTGAATAGAATAGAATAGAATAGAATAGAATAGAATAGAATAGAATAGAATAGAATAGAATAGAATAGAATAGAATAGAATAGAATAGAATAGAATAGAATAGAATAGAATAGAATAGAATAGAATAGAATGGAATGGAATAAAAGTTTAATTGTTTATTCCTCTTTATTCTCGCAGGCGCGGGCAAGGGCGTGATCCGCACGATGTACTGCAAGAGCAACAGCTACGCGGACTACCTGCCCGTGGACGTGTTCATCAACGGGATCATGATCGTGGCCTGGAACTACCTCAAGAACGGGTGAGTGGAGTAGGCACCTAAGTAGAACACTTGTTTTATCATGATCATCAGCCCGGATTTCTTTTTATTACTTACTAGCGGCCGCCCGCGACTTCGTCCGCGTGGAAAAGTAACTTTTTAGCCCCCTTTTAACCCCTTACAACCCCCTTTTCGCAATAAAAAGTAGCCTATGTCCTTTCTCAGGGTCTAGAATCTAGACCCTGAGAAAGGACATAGGCTAGATCTAGCCTAGATCATCTGTATACCAAATTTCATTTAAATCCGTTCAGTAGTTTTGGCGTGAAAGAGTAGCAGACAGACAGACAGACAGAGTTACTTTCGCATTTATAATATTAGTATGGATTTGTACGTCTGGGCTGGGAGCGTTCGTTTCCGAGTAGACACTGCGACCAATTAGATATATTGTGCCCTCCGCTCTCACTAGAGATCGTCTCCCAGGCCCACGGTCATCATAAACCGTCTGATAGCCTTGGGAACGATAGCCTTAACATCCTCCGGGCCGATGCGGTAGCTGCCCAGGGTTCGGCTTCTTGGGTGCCCGAGGGCATCACAATGACAGAGGATGTGCATGGGTGTCTCATCCTCTGTTTTACAGAATCTGCAGGTAGACTTCACGGTCAGCCCGGTTCTGAAGCCGTGTTTGTTCAATCTGCAGTGACCTGTGATAGTTCTTATGAGCAGCTCGGTAGTATTTACTGCTGCATGTAAGTTTTCCTGTTAAACAAGTTTGTATGAGAAACGAACTACCTTAAACTGGTGGGCTAGCCGTACTGTAAGACAGACATGACCTGCCCATTCCCATCATCATCTTCAACTTATCAGATAAAAAATATATTTTAATTATTTGACATTTATCTTTGCAGAGACAAGAAGTCCAACATCATCAACTTCACGTCATCAGCGGAGATCAAGGTGACGTGGCTGGAAATGATCGACGCGGGCCGGGAGATCATCATGAACAGGGTCCCGCTCAACGGCGTCGTGTGGTGAGTCATCATCATCATCATCATCAGCAGCCCACACTCGTCCACTGCTGGACATAGGTCTCCCCTAATGCACGCTACCGCTCCCGATGTTCGGCCACTCTCATCCAGCTCACTCCAGCCAGCCTTCGAATGTCGTCATCCCATCTTGTCGCAGCGTCCAACACTACGCTTACCGAGTCGCGGTCTCCACTCAAGGACTTTACGGCTCCAATGTCAGTTCTGCGGTTAATGTGACTAGCCCACTGCCACTTTAGTTTGCTAATTCGGTGGGCTATGTCGGTGACTCTGGTTCTCTGTCGGATTACATCATTTCATCACCCATAATCAAATCTTTTTTTATATTGAGGACAATCAGAATGACCTCACTCCACCTGATGGTAAGCGGCCGTGAGATCCAAATATGAAGTTGACAGGCACAAAAGTAAAAAAATTACCAATTGAGTATCATCCTCACCCTGTAGGCCTAACATGCGCACCGCGACAAAATTTTGTCGACTCTCGTTCGCGAGAACGCATCCTTCTATCCCGCTCATCGCTCAGACAGGTGAGCGAGAAGCAACTTGCGCCGACACAATACGAGTGTCGACAAATTATCTCGCGGCGCGCATGTTAGCCCGGCTGAAGGCCAGCTGAGATGCCGTTTCACGCCCCACCTAAAAACACAGGATTGTAAGATGGACGAAACACATGAACTGACATGGCTTACGGCGGATTTCTGAAATTTAATAGAATAGAATTATGGTCTATTTTCTCACAGAAGTAAGTTAAAAATAGAATACAAAAAGTTAGCTTAATAGTAATGGAACATTAATTAATATATCTAGGACTTACTTAAGTTACAATAGCAAACAAGAGATTGCACCATACCCACGTACTTTGTGTGAGATTGGTGCCTAATATAGGTAACTGTAGCACTACCATGAGTTTTAAATACTATCCTCGCTATCGAAAACTATCGCTTTATCTCTTTCATTGTGATGCATTTGAAAGAGACAGAGCAATAGTTTACTTAATGTCAGTTTTCGATGTCAACTCATGGTAGCGCTACTGAATACCCCACCTCCGGAATATTACTCTTCAATTGAGACAATCAGTACATAGTATAAGATACAGTCCCTGACCCTATGTCCCCATGTCCAACCAAATAAGAATTTAAAGTTAAGCCCTCTCTCTTGGCACAGAATACTTAATAGTACGTGTACAGAAAGCCCACTCCTAAAAACCGTTTATGGAAAATGAAGACTCAGGCTACCATAACATAACGTTGAAATTCCGACCGCCCAGCGTTCAATGCCTACCATTATTCATACCTAGAAGTGCGTTCTCTTTCTATCGCAAGCAACTGTCGCGCGTGCGTCGCCGCTCGTTCGTGATTTTCTACTAATTTGCCCCTCCGGAGGGGACGCCGCATGTACTTGCAAGTTCGATACCTACACGCGGAGTGGGACAGGCCTGCTCTTGGTGTGGTTGGTCAATCCACTTCCAATGATAATCTTGTGTTATCTGCCTCCACCAGTGCCTATTCATGACGTCTCTGACGACTAAGCAACTTACCTAACCTAAACTGTGGGAGAGTCACACTTCGGCATGAATGGGCCGGCTCGACCGGAGTGATACCACTGCCTCGCAGAAAACCGGTGAGCAGCCCCTGTGCTGTGTTTCGCCAAGTGAGTGAGGGTACCGGAGGCCCACTCGAGGGGGAAGGGGATAAAAGGTCGGCAGCGCACTTGTAACTCCACTGGTGTTGCAAGTGTCCATGGGCGGCTGAATTGCTTACCATCAGGTGATCCGCCTGCTCGTCTGCTACCTATCACATAAAAGAAAAAAAACCAGATGCTCCTCTCACTTGATCGGTCCATCTGTTTGGGAATCGTTTGGATTTTCAGGTGAAAAAAAATGAAGTGATCTGAAAGACGTTTAATTCCCACAGGTACCCCGGCGGTTCCATGAAGCACTCGAGGCTGTACCACAACATCTGCGCCTTCTTCTTCCACTGGCTGCCAGCCTTCCTCATCGACATCCTGCTTTTCTGCCTCGGATATAAGCCTATGTAAGGTTTTTTTTTAATATTATAGGAAGGCAAATGAGCAAGCGGGTCACCTGATGGTAAGTGATCACCGCCGCCCATGGACATCAGCTACACCAGAAGAAGTGCGGATGCGTTGCCGGCCTATTAGGAAGGTATCTATAGGCTCGTTTGGCTTTATAACGACACTCACAAATACATAGCGGTCGTTTTACCACCACACTATATAATGTGTTCATCACACGAATGCTTGTCCAGGGTGGCGATCGAACCCACGACCTTTAGCGTATGAGGCAGGGTCTAGACCGAATGCGTCATCCGACCAGTCAGTTCTCCTGATACTTTTACCAATTGGCTGTCGTATACCTCCTACCTAGCTTGGGCCAAAGACACTGACTTTGTAGGGAGTGAAGAAACGCACCGGGGAAAGAGCCCTTAGCAAGTCCCCGGTGAGCGTCTCCCAAGATTCGGTCCGTATGCCGAGACGGTTGGAAGGACCATGGGCTGGACCTGTGTCTAGCTTTAAGACCTATGTTTTGTGGAAAGAAAATAAACTTCTTTTTAAAATTTGATCTCTTCTTCCCAGTCTGATGCGCGTCCATCGGCGCATAAGCAAAGGCTTCGACGTGTTCGAGTACTACACCAACAACCAGTGGGACTTCAAGTCGGACATTGCGCAGACCGTGCGACAGAGACTCAACGCCAGAGAGAGACGGGACTACAAGGTGGACGCTGTCGGTGAGTAATGGCAGCACAGAAATGGTAACCATGGCCACCAACCAACCAATGGCCTCGATGGCGCAGTGGCTAAGGTGTTATCTTCGGGCGAACACCCGGAAAGGTCGCGGGTTCGTTTCCCCGTTCAGTAAGTTTAGGAAAGTACATTTTCTAAGTTGTATTGGGTTTGGGTGTTCTGCCGGGCTAACATGCACGCCGCGAGATAATTTTGTCGACACTCGTATTGTGTCGGCGGATGTTGCTTCACGCTCACCTGACTGAGCGATGAGCGGGATAAAAGGATGCGCTCTCGCTAACGAGAGTCGACAAAAAATTTTCGCGTACGCATGTTAGGCCTACAGGGTTGATGCCCCCATTTAATTATCGTCATCTGGTACTCATAGTACAGGGGCTGCCCTAGTTTGAGACCAGGTTGACCAGGTCTAGGACATTAATTTATTTTATTTATTTACTTGAGGACTATCCCTTTACAACCGACTTGATTTTTTTTTTTTATGTGATAGGTAGCAGACGAGCAGGCGGATCACCTGATGGTAAGCAATTGCCGCCGTTCATGGACACTTGCAACACCAGTGGAGTTGATCTTATAAGAATAAGAATAAATTTACTGACATAATATAAAGCTTACAATTTCTTTATGACTATAAATACTCCACTAGGCTCACAGGCCTGTATCGTATCGGGGTATGTAGTGAGTGACTATAGTTAACAAAATTTTTTGTAGCTTCGTTTTGTTACAATAAAAAAATTATGACTTGGGTTACAATTAAAAATATAATAGAGAATTTTTTTCTTATAAGAAACAACAATAGAAATATATAACTAAGGCTGTAAATGTAATAGTGAGACTTGATTTTCAATAATTCTGACGCGTGGTTAAATTGCTTTTTGGAGACGCAACTGACCTGGATCGTTCTTGAGGACTAATATAATCTTGTCTTGATTAGCCGCCTTCGCCGAATATCGAATGGAGGATTATTATTTCTTTCTTTGTTACAGGCCTGGACATCCTGAAGTACTTTGAGGACTGCATCAAGGCAGCCAGGATATACATCCTCAAGGAATACGACGACACCCTGCCGGCGGCCCGGCGCCACATGCGGATGTGAGTAGCACGCAGTTTGCTTAATGTAGTGTAGAGATCTCTTTGTCCAAGGCAAAAAAGCTTATAAAAGGAGCTGGGGTTATCTATGGGCAGCGGCAATCGTTTGCCATCAGGTGATACGTCTACTCGCCTGCCACATAGATAGATAGATACTCTTTATTGCACAACACATTACAGAACTTAATGCTAATAGTAATTTCCAAATACAATATCGGCGGCCTTATCGCTAATAGCGATCTCTCATCATATCATATTATGCGCCCATCAGTCCGGAGCCGGATAATCTACACTATATTCGTGGGGGAGTCACGCTACCCTATAATATGTGATACCACGGCCTCACAGAAGACCGGCGTGAAGCAGCGCCTGCGGTGTGTTTCTTCCAGTGAGCGAGGCTACAGTGGTTAAAGGTTGGCAGCGCATTTGGGACTCTACTGGCATTGCGGGTGTCTATGGGTGGCGGCCTTGCATACCATCAGGTGGTCCGTCAGCTCGTCTGCCACCTATCACATAAAAAAAATCGAACCCACCATTGGTGTATGAGGCAGGCTCGCTACCAAATTCCCCAGAGCTAAGGCCAGTGTGCCAGTTAGTCAGAATCGGTTCAGCCTTTTAACTTTTCAATTCTTTCATTATTCCAGAATGTGGTGGGTAGATGTGATTGCTCAGATCGCCTTCTGGGGCCTCATCATGTACTGGATGAGCGGCCTCTTCTCCGGCGTCGGCTCATTCCTCTTCGGCTCCAGCAGTGACGTCACGCCGTCCGTAATGGCCGCTTAGACGCCATTTTGTTAAAAAACAAAATGGCTGCATCGACGCCATTTTGTACAAACAAAATGGCCGATAAAGACTGTTTTTGAAGTTACCAGTTGTTGTGGTATGTTTTTGTAAGATTATGTTCGATTTTAAATTTGAAAATTGGACATTTTTTTATGTGTGTTTTCTGTCGTCTTTTGTGATAAAGATAGTTGTATGACGGAAAAGTGTTGCCACAAATTATCTTGTCATCTATGACTTATATAGCCTACTTATGTGTATATAATAGAAAGGTTATGTTAATATTTTAAACCAGTAATTTTCTGTTACATACAATTGGATTTCATTGGGCGTATGTTTTGACATTTATTATTACTCGATTTTTTAAATGTAAGTACCTATTTCTTAAATAGAAGTTATGTTGCCATTTTGTGATTTAAAATTATGAAGAGTTCGTATTTTAAAATCAATAAAATTCTGTCGCGTTTTAAACAGTAAAGTATCAGCATAATACCTATGATGGGATTAGGCTGCCACCACGCTTGCCTAATGCGGTGCGGTGATTACAAACCCGTACCTAATAAGTATGATTTAAACAGTACCTAAATAACTAAGCTAAGGTTATCTAATTAGTGAATCATTAGTTAATTAATTGTATAAAGCAAATCTATTGACTTGTTTTTATCATTTTTCGCCATGGTGAAGGTAAGTAAGTACCTGTATAGTCCATTGATTTTTAAAGATGCGTGTGTGATTATACTACTGCACTCAGAGATGTCATTTAACATTCATTTTCATTATCTTTATAGATAGCCTTTATGTGTATAGCTGGAGGCACGTAAGTATTTTGCGCACTTGTAAAAAACAAGACTTTCTATTAAAATTGGTTTCTGCGCACTCAAGGTTACTACACTTTCTTGCCGTAGACTATACCTATAGCCATAAAAGTCACCGTTTCGACTTGAGTCACAATTAATGTTTAATTAACGTCTCTGAATACGGCAGTTAGAGTCTATAAATATTAGGTTAGCGGAGATTTTATGCCATTTATTTGTCAGACAGGCAACCTTATAAGGCACGTATAGCTGGCGGCACGAAAGAATAGCGATGACCGTTATTTTGCGCACTTGTAAAAAAGAAGACTTTCTATACCTTAAAATTGGTTTCTGCGCACTTACAAGGTCATAACTACACTTTCTTGCCGCAGACTATATCTAAGTATTTTTTTTATTAATGGACTAATAATTATATTTTCTTCAAAGACTGTGCTCAAACATTGATTCAACCCTAAGCTACTAAGTTTCTTAGATATCCATATACCCTTAGGTCATTAAGTAAATGTTGTACCTACTTAGTGAGATAGTTGAAAAAGGTGATTTTTCTACGTTTATAATAAAATAATTGTTCTTTTAATTTTGTGTTTTATTCCGTTATCTAAAAACAAATAAATTACCTATAGTTTATAAGAATACTTGGTACTCTTGGTAGCAAACGTGGTTAAGGGGCTACACGAATGAAACTAGCGCCGCCAACCTATTTACACTGATTGTGGCGAAAATATGATATTTTTGAAGAAAATAAACATTACAGACTTAGATCCAAGTAAATTGGATTTTTCAAGATGCAATAAAATATTTCTAACACACGACAAGTAACAATAAAGTTAATTATTGCAAAAAACGGCCACTTTTAGCAATAATTGACATTATTGTTACTTGTCGCGTGTTTTATATAATTGTATTGCATCTTGAAAAATTCAATTTACTTTTGTCTAAGTCTGTAATGTTTTTCTTTCTTAAAAAATATCGTATTTCGCCACAATCAGTGTAAATAGGTTGGCGGCGCTAGTTTCATTCATAGCTCTAGATATACGAGGAAAAATACGAGGAATAATTTTCTACAATATTATTTATTCTTTGCATAGTTTTCATTTACAAATAATCGTACAGACATAAAAGGTGATCGTGAACAATTTTTTGTTTATAATTATAATAATCATGCCTTTTGAGGATCTTTTTTCATATAATAATCGATATTTTATACAATGGTATTATGTAACACTTGAATAAAATAACAAAAAATTGATGCAAAGTAAAAAAAAATCTATTCTAAAATGAAAATTTAGTTAAAAATAATCCCTAAATCAATATACAATCTCATGCTATTTATGTACAGCGACTTATTTTCAAATTTTATATAAAATTAAAACAAAGAAAAATAATATTTACATGTCCTTCTACACTGGGAAAATCACAGAAAATTTTATGTAAAATTAACGTATTTCCATTTTTACAAATTTAAAATTGATTTTGATTTCAATATCTTAATATTTATAATCATTTCTAAGGTATGGTGTCCAAAATCAACTTAAATCTTTATTTATATCTATTTATGGTCTTACAACTAGTGATATTGCTACTTAAATGGCAAAAGTGAATAAAAATCTTAAATAAGGCGTGTGGAGCCCAAAACATTAGCTAATCATACCCCAATCATACATCCGGAACCACAAAATATCGGATAATTCCGGATACTAAAAATATTCAAACACCGCCATCTAGCGGGGAGTAGCGAAAGCTACAAAATTATTGTTAATTACGCTAAGTTCGTGCCGCGTGATAAAGCAAGTAAATAAGTGAAAATATTACTTATATAATATTATAGAGGTAAAATAGCAGTCAAAATAAAATAAAATAATAGTAGCAAATTGAGGTAGATTGAAATATTATGACTTGAGTTAAATAAAATATATACTTAATATAGTTTTTAAATAAATAACCACTAATATGGTATCAAGTACTTACTAGTGTCTTCTCAGTAGAAATCGACGTTCCGGTAGATTATAATATTATGTTTTGACATTCAGTGTCTGTATGGACCTAACTTGAATAAAGGTTTTTTCTATTCTATTCTTACAAAATACATAATTTGTATTTTGTAAAAGTACCTACTTGAAGAATCAAAATCATTTAATTGCAATAAATAGGGTGGTAAAACTTATTATATTTTTGTAACGTAGGAAATAATAATGTAAATTACAATTGAGATAGAATTAGGTAGTAAAATAAAGCATTTAAAGTTATACTCAATTTAGATGACTGCTAAATATATAAAACAACTTTTCAAATGGCAATCAAAACTTGAAATTAAAATCAGCTTGGAGGTTTTTGCAAAATAATATTCAGATAGATGGCGCTACGTACACTACTTGTCCCACTTTGTCGACATTAGCTATGGGTGTAATATGCGTATAAACGTAAGTATGCTTCGTAATTTTTACATGATTACCTATGTCAAAATGTAACTAATCATAATTGTAGTTGTACAATCGTTAGGTTACGCCATCTATCGATTTTTTCATTTACTAAACCCTTCTTCAATCATCAAGATCACACAATCAATATAATTTTCCTGTTGTATAGAATTATAATAAAGTAAAGTAGACTTAAGAATAACATTTTAAAATGCTTAAAAATAAATTGAAAATAATATCACAATTTAAGTTCCAGAGCAATTTTAAACAATATCAATCAAATAATGTTACCTAATATTTCTAACGATTTAAGATAATATTATTATAGGTTAAGTATCCTTTATTAGCTATTACACAATAGTTGGACTACGATCAGAAGAATTCTCAGTGAAATTGACAGGGGGCGTTGTACAAAATTTTTTTCTATGGGAAAATGTCAATTAACACTGACACTTTAAAGGAAACAGCATCAGTTCCGACGTATGCCGAAAGCTAAATAAAATCTAAGCTGTAGATGAACCATGAGATGAACTTTAGTTTTACGCCATCTAGCGGATTTTTGTCACGTGAGCCCCCATTACGTCATTTTAATTTTTGCGGTATAAATTCATTCATTCCATTTTATTTATTTAGGTCTTTATATTATTATAATTATTTTATTATTATGATATAGATACTAATTTAAGGCACATGTAGTGATGTATTTGCAATTACCCAAAATAGCTCTAATTGTGTTAACTAAAGGTACATTTTCCAGTGTCTACCGCATACGACCGGCTAGTAATTTAAAAACGTAATATCCAGTTGCCATTTGGAAAAGTCTGTGCACCCAATATAATCTGAAAAACAATAAAATAAATAATTGTAATGGGCAGTAAAAAAAAATCTTCTGGGACTCCTTTATATATCACCACATATTATGTTATGGATACGAGTAAAAGTGTGCTTCAAGCTGTAATCCGCATATTTGAAATCTCATCATCATCATTAGCAAAGCAACCAACACTCGTCCACTCCCGATTTTCGGCCACTCTCATCCAGCCCACACCAGCCAGCCTTATAATGTCATCATTTCATATTTGTATCGTTATGAGTACGGAAGAGGTTTCGACGAAAACTTCTAGGACAGACAAAATATCTTTTATCTTTATACACACCTGTTTAGTTTGCTCCTAGCTTGCGGCAGCGAATCCTGCGTGTCTTTCAGTATAAACCTTCTAATGCCCAGCATATACGCCCCGATGTAGGTATCCCAGCTGAAGCTGACAGGCCAGTGGGGGAACGCAGCAGCATCCGAGGCTGTGGACGCCTCGGAGTGCAGCGCGGTGAGCTCGGAGACACCGAACTGCCACTCGTGGTTCGCGAAGTATTCGCCGGTGGCCGCGGCCATTTTGAAACGGCGGGCCAGTTTCATCATTCTGTGAAAATGGAATATTTAATCATTGATTTCGACACTTAACATGAATGGATGACTATACTTTTTATTGCACAAACAGAGGTATAAAACTTAAAAACTAGTTATTACAGGCGGCCTTATCTATGAGTGATCTCTTCCAGGCAACCTTTACATGCATGTAAAATTCGCAATAATAAGTACCTACCCTATGATTTACATCAGGGTCTATACCATCTGTATACCAAATTTCATTCAAATCCGTTCAGTAGTTTTGAAAGAGTAACACCCAGACAGAGTAACTTTCGCATTTATAATATTAGTAAGGATTAGGGCTCCTCCCTTCCAGTTTCGTAGCATGATGTTTTCTCTTCAACGACAACCGCCCAAGTCTATCCTTTTTTTTAAACTGTAAACTTAAACTAATCTCTATACATTATCACTCAAGAATCAGGCTACTATTAACATAAAGTTGAAATTCCGACCGCCCAGCGTTCAACACCTCCAATTATTCATACCTAGAAGTGCGTTCTCTTTCTATCACAAACAACTGTCACACATACGTCGCCGCTCACTCGTGATTCCCTACTAATTAGTCCCTCCGGAGTGGCCGCCGCATATACTTGCAAGCAGAGGGCGGCGCAAGGCGTAGGCGATGTGGGCCACCGTCCACGGAATCGCGGTACAAGGGGCCTCGCGCCTCAAAAAAAATTAAGCTCGTCCGAGGGGCTTTATCGCTCATCATCGTCGTAAAATCGACGGAAAAGGAAAGGGCCTCGCGAAATCAGTCTTGCCCACATCAAAATTAGATCTTGGCCCGCCACTGCTTGCAAGTTCGATACCTCGCGGAGTGGGACAGGCCTGATGTCGTTAGTACTCACATGGCCTTCCTCCCCTGCGCGCGCAGCAGCACGTCGTACAGGAACGCGGGCAGGAAGTGGCAGGAGACCTCCCAGAACGTGTTCATGAACCGGGACTCCGTGAACGCGAAGTTGGGGTACCACATCACGTATCTGAAATGAGTGATAAAACTATATTGTTGTGTATACTTATTTATAATATTATTATTATACTAGTGGCCCGCCCTCACTTCGCTTCGGGAACGTAATTCAGAAATGAACCAATAGATGGCGCTGTGTCCAATTACATCGCGCAAGCGTTTCGTGTTTTCGATTTACCTATAAGCCTTTTCGTTGTCTATAGAAGTTATCTCTTTATGAATAGTATATAAGAAGATTATTATATGTATATTTATTTTATTTAGGTACACTAATTTTGATATTATTACTATTTATATATTGTTATCTATTTATTAATATTTTATACATAACTACGCTGTTTTAATTAGAAAAATCTGTTAATATTTACACGATTGTTCTCTTGATTTGATTTTTATGCTGTGTACACATATTTTCGGTGCTACAACTTCATTGCTTCTATATTATTATTTTTATAGAATTAATCATGCATTGTTGTAACTCTGTTCTGTATACCGAATAAAGAAAATAATAAAAAAAGTCAGATAAGTAGATAATAAATATCATTATAGGTAATTATATATCAGATGGGTAATAAATATTATATCAGATGGGTAATTTTATATCAGGTGGGCAATAATTATCAGAACGTTAATATATACACAGGTTGAATACATATCTACATTTACATCCCTTTTTTTTGCTTTATTATTGTAGATATTTTAATGTTTTCTATTAGGTAGTTAAGCAAGCATGATATAGTTTAAAATATAATATACAATAATTTACAATATGTCATATATTTGCATGCAATAGATATATTGCAAAACATGTGATCAATTATTTAAAACCAACTACAGCTGTTATATACCATGTTTTACGCAAATAAAGTTATCTTTATCTTTATTTTTATCTTGCTATGACTTTTTACGTAGGCTTAGCTACCTCAATGGTTGTTACTCACTTGGTAGGGTTTTCTCTCGCCCACTTGAGGCAGAGGCGCGTGAACTGCCCCCACTGGAGAGGGTTGATGGAGCCCGAGGTCACGTTGTACACGGGGCAGCGACCGGGCCTGGGAAACGTTTTAAAACCATTTAAGTTATAAACGGCAAGTTTTAGTTTGAGGGGGAGGAGGGGAGTAGGGGTACCCGAAAAATAACGACATGCTAAAAATTAAACGATATTAACGACTTTTTCCGATACTATCAATAGTATCGATACCATCGTACTCCGATAGTATCGATAGTTTTGATACTATCGATACTAGGTATCAATCTATAGGAATAATGTTACATACAGGGTGTATCTGTGAACATTTACATCCCTTTAACCACGGGTTCTACCTGGCATGCCATTCTGAACATCATTTGTGCAACAACTTTTCCAAATTCTTCGAATAATTTTTCGGCTCCCCATACAAAATGACTAAGTCACGTGACCGACTTTGTATGGAAAGATGAAAAATTTTTATGTGAATTTTCAAAAGTCATAGAACAAATTAATGTTGTTCAGAATGGTTGGTAGAACACGTGGTTAAAGCATAAAATGAGAGAATGGAAAATATCGTCAATGGCCGATGTTTTCGATAGGGCCAATTGATAGTATGACTGATTTTCGAGATATAATGATGGTGTCTCACTGTTTGCAGCCCTGTCTCCAGGCTGCCAGGATGCAGCAGTTGACGACCATGTCCACCGGCACCAGGTCCACCACGTAGCGCTCGCGGCAGTACCCGAGCGGTACGTGCCCCGGGATATCTCCATGATGATGCCTGGAAGGAAAACGATGGTCAATGTTAGCGCCAAAATTGTAATTTAGTTTTTTAACGTGAAAGAATCGGCCCTTAAAAAAAAAGATAGAAAAAAACTAATGAGACAACGATAGTTTTCGATAGCGCCAAAATTTAAATTTTGTTTTTTAACGTGTTGGAAACGGCTCATAATAATAAAAAAAAAAAACTTTTGAGAAAACGAGTTTTTGTTAGCGCCAAAATTTTTATTTAGTTCTTTAACGTGACAGAATCGGCTCATAATAAAAAAAAAGATAAAAAAAAACCCTTCATCCAGATGGAACTCAAAACCCGTAAAAGTACCCTCTTCCCAACTTACTACGCCACCTAGAGGCAGTCAATCAATCGTAACTTATGATAAAATACCTGTAACTCCATAGACGTTGTCTATCCATCCTGGGAACGGTTCTTGGAAAGCCGCAGTCACTAAAAAATAAAAACACAAAATTTTATTAAAAATCATGCAGCGCAATGTTTGGCGCGAACGGCGCAAAATAAATCCGTCAGATTTTTTAAATTTAGTCATCTAGTGTCAAATAGCAAGACTATTTAGATATGCCGCTCAACAATAGATGGCGCTATTTGCAAATGCTAGTACTACTCGCATGGCGAGCCATTTTTACATAATTATTATCATGTCAAGAGTCTACAATCAAATTCTACAAATATGTGGACTCGAAATTCTTGTTTCACAACATAATTGACATACATACAATTGTTACAATTGTTTGTAAAATTGGAATTAATAGCAATGTAAATTCCAAAACGAAGCGTTATATCTAAACCGAACATGTTTAAGTATAATAAAAGCTTGTAAATTAGGTCAGGCGGCCAATTCTCGGTTTTCGCCTTCTATCTCGAGTCGACTTCATAGAACGCACAACCAATAGGACAACACAGATTACAGTCGACATTCCTAATTTTGTTCTCCTATTGGTCTATGCGTTCCATAAAGTCGACTCGACATAGAAGGCAAACACCAAGAATTGGCCTCCTGTACTTATGCCTATTGCTTACGTATTATGTATTGATAGACTAAGATTTTCTCTTAAGGGGCTACACGAATGAAACTAGCGCCGCCAACCTATTTACACTGATTGTGGCGAAAATACGATATTTTTTAAGAAAGCAATGGACAAGTAACAATAATGTCAATTATTGCTAAAAGTGGCCGTTTTTAGCAATAATTAACATTATTGTTACTTGTCGCGTGTTAGAAATATTGTATTGCATCTTGAAAAATCCAATTTACTTGGATCTAAGTCTGTAATGTTTTATTTTCTTTAAAAATATCATATTTTCGCCATTATCAGTGTAAATAGGTTGGCGGCGCTAGTTTCATTCGTATAGCCCCTTAAGTCAATTTCGTCACAGTTTAGCTTATTTCCTCATCAGACAAGCCTCTTGCCTCACGAAGGAAGCTGTGTATAGGTCAGCACTTTCCCTTCGCGGCGCAGATGTATGCAGGTTATTATTAAATAACTTGTGTTGTTAACGACCCGATAATCTAGTGGTTTAAGTACCGGGCCATGATCTCGGGGTCCTGGGTTCGAATCCCTTCTTTTTGAAGTGCCGTTTCATTACTGAAGATTGGCCATCAACTCTTTAAATCGTGGGTTATCCATAGCAATACAACAACAATTTGGGTGTCTTTAAGTCGAGAGTGAATAGGCTTCTTCTGGGAAAGCACGCTACATCTTAGACCTCATTGTCTTTCTCCTTCAGGTGAGATGAGGTCAAGTGCAATCCCATTTATAAAAAAAAAAATTGTGGCTATTTTAACTTTGGGAGAGCGACCCTTCTTCATGAATGTGAAAAGGTGATCCGTTTGTTCGTCTGCTACCTATCACATAAAAAAAATATTTGTGATCGGATATGCGTCAAGAATTTTTTGTTCTAAATAGAGTTCATAGTGGAATACCTCCAATATATTTCGTGTTCTAATAATTTCGGACGGACACATAGACATGACGAATTTTTGCCATTCAGCTACGGAACTCTAAAAAGCCAATATGTATTCACACGATCTAATAAATAAATCTGCCATATTGATCAACTTTATCATGATGTAACATCGATTCATAATTACAAGTCAAACAGAACGCATCGTATGTTACATACCAATCAATGGATATGTAGGTAATAAAGTTGATTTTATGAGTAAGTATTTAACCGACTTACAATAAAATTTGTTTTTTATGTGATGGGACCAAATGCGAATGGGGCCAAATGCGAACGGGACGGAATGCGAATGGGCCGGAATGCGAATGGGCCGGAATGCGAATGGGCCGGAATGATAATAGGAACAAATGCGAATAGGAACAAATGCAAATGTGGCTGAATACAAATGGGACCGAAATTTTAATGAGATGAAATGCGAATGGAATCGATTGTGAATGAGATGCAATGAGACACAGTGCAAATTAATGGAACGGAATGCGAATGGGCCAGAATGCGAATATGACCGGATGCGAATGAGCTAAATGCGAATATGACCGGATGCGAATGACCGAATGTGAATGGGATGGTATGCGTCAAACCCATTGCAACGAACTTACTCTTCATCTTAAGTATTGGACTGTAGGAGGTGGTATGAGGAAAACATTGTAATAAACATTTTGGCGATAAAAAAGAGTAACTGGCGAGTTTCTTGCCGGATCTTCTCGTCAGAATCAACTTTTCGATACCGGTGGTAGAATCGCATTATGTCTATTAATTTTTTAGTATATCTTATGTATCAAGATATATATTTAATTATAATTAAATCATATACATTATCTTTAAATAGTTTTAAATATTTCTTTATGTATGACGATTTGTAAGTGCTGTGTACAAGCTATGCAAATAAAGAATATTTGACTTTGACTTTGAAAAACCACTTTCTCTTTTTCTTTGCCATTAGGCTAAGGCAAACCATTATACTGTCACTATATTAAACACTACCAATGGTAAATATAAGACCACTTCACAGCACTGTTAATGGGAAACAACCCGTGTCCATACAATCGATATGCGATGACTATTTTATGAATGCCGTGGGAACCGGACCGGTCATACAAAATGTATGGTTCTTTAACTAACGTCCACTTAAAATGAAAGAAACTTTATTTTTTAGAACATCGTTTCTATATCTAGTGAACGCGCGGTAGATACCTACACATCAAAGTATACAAAACTATCATCATCATCATCAGCAACCCACGCTCGTCCACTGCTGGACATAGGTCTCCCCCAATGCACGCCACCGCTCCCGATTTTCGGCCACTCTCATCCAGCTCACTCCAGCCAGCCTTCGAATGTCGTCATCCCATTAGCGCAGATTTTATTATAATAGTTCCTCATACCACTTCCCACAGTCCATTAACCCAAATTAAGAAAATTGTTAAAAAAAAAGCTGAGAATGAGCAGACCACACTACACATCAAAGTATACACAACTATCAAATTTTCTCAATCGACTCTCATCTTACTGTCATACATTAGGTTGAATACCAATTGAGGAAAATTTTATATGGTGTGGTAACCTGATATCCATTACTAGTATGGACAGCGCGGCTTTTTCATTGAGTTCTTTAGCTTAAAAATAGTCTAAAGTATCAGCCTATTATACTGTCCCACTGCAGGGCAATAGCATCCGTAACAGAAATCAAGTCATCGCTACTATGATGGGGTTAGGCGTAATCACCACGCTTGCCTAATGCGGTGCGGTGATCACAAACCTGATCTATGTTCTAAAAGTTCGAAAATATACTTTTCCCAGGACCCCTACATCACGGCGTGGTACTTGACCCACTAGACAAGTCATGAGGGACCATTTTACCAAAATTCTGTCGTGTCAGGGACCACACACTTCGGACATGCGTCGCGGCGCCGTGTGCGTTGTGTTGACTCGAATCATCACGTCACGTCACTTGTTTATTACGATGTCTTCACGGACCAGTTGGAATGCCTCCAGGGATCACCAGTGGTCCGCGGACCACCGGTTAAGAACCACTGGTCTAGTGCTTTAAGTAAGTAAGTACCACGACTTTAGCTAAACTAAAATCAATATCGCTTCTTCAATAATGTAACGCTTTTGTCTTAGCTTAACATTTTTGTTGTAAAGGTGACATCGGACAAAAAGGGTCTTTACCCTAATACAAGAATAGATAATGGCTGTTATTAACTATTTCTTGCTTAGTTGAAGTCACGGGAGACCCAAAGGCTGGCAGATACCTCGCTCAGCTGAATTTCGCTATCCAACGAGGTAATGCTGCCAGCATTTTGGGAACATTGCAGTTCTATTTAAATTTTTCTTTTTGGTAGTTTTTTCTTTAGATTTCAGTTATTATTTTTTGTTTCATTCGTGTTATTTTGTCCAATGAAGTTTAAATAAGTATTTTTTTTACCGCATCTGTTTTAATGGGGAATCGCGTGTGGAAAATCCGTTAGATGGCGTAAGTGTAGACTGAGGTCCAACTTCAACGTCGTTGGTCGATTACATTTTGACATCTCACATCAAACATAATTACGTTGTGTTGGTATGGCCATGGAAAGGTGGTGGGTTGATACTATCGATAATATTGACACGGAGAAAAACTATCGACAGAATAATTATATTTTTGTGTCCCTCACTTCGTTTCGGGATTAGTTCCACCCTTTACTAATAGATGGCGCTGGGCGCCGATTGTATCGCGCTAATGTTTTGACTTTTCGGTTTGTATTATCAACTGGTCAACGACTATCTATAGAATGTATATTCTTATAAATAAAATATATTGATTTTTCTTTTAATATTCTTCTTATATTTCTTTACTACACCACAAATATAGTTGCCTACATAACAACTGATAGCAAAGCTAGTAAGTACGAAGTCATTAGGTGTAGGTCGAAGCCAGTACGGAATTAGAGTTCATAGAAAATTGCTAACAGAGACGGGTCGATATGGTTAAATACTTTATTATGCAGTTTCATTTTTATGTAGTCGGGTAGACGGATCACCTTAATTATATTGGTAAGCCATTGCTTACTAACTCGGCTTGGGGTACCTCCTATTAATAAAATTGGTGAAAGACCTTTTGCTATGGAGTAAAATTAAGAGTGACAGTTAGAGAACCAGAGTCACCGACATAGCCCACCGAATTAGCAAACTAAAGTGGCAGTGGGCTGGTCACATTAGCCGCAGAACTGACAACCGTTGGAGCCGTAAAGTCCTTGAGTTGAGACCGCGACTCGGCAAAGTGTTGGACGCCCTGCGACAAGATGGGATGATGACATTCGAAGGCTGCCTGGTGTGGGCTGGATGAGAGTGGTCGAAAATCGGGAGCGGTGGCGTGCATAAGGGGAGACCTATGTCCAGCAGTGGACGAGCGTTGGTTGCTGATGATGATTGGATAAAGTAGCATTAACTCACCAATGCTGGGTCTCACGATGCAGACGGGTAGGTTTGTGTGGCTGTAGACGATGGACTCGGCCAGAGCTTTGGTCAGCGTGTATGGGTTGGGATGCTCCCCCTGGAAATAGCATTGAAAAATAAATTACATACTTAATGACTAGGGTTTGAACCCTCAAAACTTCCCCTGGCTACGCCGATGCGTGGCAACCCTTCACCCATGGACCTTTATTGGCAGCAACCGGTTACCATCAGGACTTCTTCATCTTTCCCTTTCATAGATGCTAGTTGATGAAATAGATATTTTTGTAAAGTCTAGGAGTTTGTGGTTCTTTTGATAAGTCCGTAGCACAAGGGAACCTCAATTTGGGGCCTGCGGGCTAAGATGGTGTAGCTGGTGTTTGGCGGCGGTGTTCACTTACCATCAGGGTGTTCCGTTGCCACTTAAGCTACGCAAGTCTTTGGGCAATGCCTGCAACCTTAGATTCTCGGATCTCATCATTTCTGACAAGATCATGCAAGGAGATGCCGAGAATAGCCTTCTGAGTGACTTTGAGCCTTTTTAAGCGGCCCATTGTAAGCTTCCACCTGATAATGCTTTTTTTTAATGATATAGGTGATACACGAGATGACTGATCACCTGATGGTAAGCGATTACCGCCATGGACACCTGCAACACCAGTGGTGTCACAAGAACGTTGCTTAACCCCCTTGCCCTGGATTGGGCCTGTACCCTCTCTCACGCAGCAAAACACTGCACATGCACTGCTTCACACCGGTTTTCTGTGAGGACGTGGTATTACTTCGGTCACAGAATACTTAATAGTACATGTACAGAAAGCCCACTCCTAAAAACCGTTTATGGAAATGAAGACTCAGGCTACCATAACATAACGTTGAAATTCCGACCGCCCAACGATCAACACCTACAATGATTCATACCTAGAAGTGCGTTCTCTTTCTATCACAAGCAACTGTCGCACATGCGTCGCCGCTCGCTCGTGATTTTCTACTGATCGTCCCCTCCAGAGGGGACGCCGCATGTACTTGCAAATTCGTAGGTACACGCGGAGTGGGACAGGCCTGCTTCGGTCTGGTATTCATGCCGCAGCGTGGCTCTCGCATTAGCTTATACTGACCTGCAAGCTATTAGCTATGACGTTGATGGTCTCCGGCGGCAGCATCTTGGTGCATCTGATGATGGAGTCTGGGTCATAAGGCGGCGGGTAGACCGTCTCCTCGATGTGCGAGCGCGGGGCGTTGCTGTAGGCCGTGGAGACGTGGACCAGGGCCTGGGGGAGAGGGATACATAGATCATCATCATCATTATCATTACCGTCATCATTATTATCACCATTATCATCGTCATCATTATCATCACCATCATCATTATTATCACCATTATCATCGTCATCATTATCACTATCATCATTATCATCATCATCTGCCTGCCCTATTCCCAGGTTATCTGGGGTCTGCGCAGTATGTTTTCTTCTTCCATTCGTCCCTGCCATTCATCATAGTATCTTCCACCCCCTTTTCAGTCATATCATTCTTCACATAATCTCCATCCATCATCATTATCGTCATCATTATCACCATCATTATTATCACTATCATCATCATCATCAGCTTGTTGCAGTTAATTCGCAGCTAGACATAGGCCTCTCCAAATTTATATACAGGGTGTATCTGTGACCATTAACATCCTAAACAACGTCTAGTTTTGTTCTAGGTATGACTTTTGGAAAGTCGCGTAAAAAAATATCCAACTTTTCATACCTACGAAGTCGGTTACGTGACTAGGTAGTCATTGTATGGGGAGTCGAAAAAAGTTATTTAAATTTTGTTCAGAATGGTTGAATAGAACACGTGGTTAAAGGGATGTAAATGTTCACAGATACATCCTGAATAGTAGATACTGGCACATACAGTACAGTAGTAGACGTATGTATTTGGATCTCACGGCCGCTTACCATCAGGCGGAGTGAGGTCATCTTGATTGTCCTGAATATAAAAAAAAATAAGTAAATATATTGCTTATCTACCTTTAACATGGGCATTTCCTCAGCCAACTTCAGCAGCGTGGCAGTACCCTGGACATTCAGCGTGGTAGCCACGTTCAGAGGCTCCGTGAACCTCACAGTGGCTGCTGAGTGGAACAGCGCAGTCACCTCCCTGAGGAGTTCCCGCTGCTCCGCGCTCACGCCCAGCTTGGGGGCAGACACGTCGCCGGTGATGGGGGAGAGCTTGCTGAGACGGTCGGGCCAGCGGGTGCGGATGCGGTCGAAGACCTGGGGAGTGGAGTAGCATTAGGCATTGAAAGAAAGAAAAGAATTTGGATGGCATGAAGGAGAGCTTGGATTGTAGCATTAGAGGCGAACGGCTGTCAACAGTAATCTCCAGCTGAGCGCCTCAGCTGGAGGAAGATAGTGTCCGAAGGCATAGCTCAACACGACCAAGCCTGGTTTGACTGGTATCAAAGCGTGCTAGACGTCATGCTGGAAACCCCCTATCCGTCGATATTCATTTCGCTTGCTGAAAACGTGGACGAAACATACAATCGCGAATTGGTCTGTACAGCCACGAGCGAAGTTGTGGTGTCCCTAATTAAGATGCTACTTAAATCATCTGTTAAGATACAAGGCCTACAGTCGAACGGCAACAGATGATGAATGACTGGAACAGGAATGAGATAGGACCAGTATGCCATCAAGAGATGGTCAACTCTGCAGAAGGTTTTCGACGGTTGCGTGCGTTTGCACACAAAAGGCTTGACATTAGGAAGGAGTTCGATTGATGTGGAACTGCCCGAGCGCGACTTGTGCTGTGGTGTTTCACGCCCCATTTGGGAAGAATTGACATTGAGATGGGACAAAGACACAGACTTTGTAGGGAGTGAAGAAACGCACCGGGAAAGGAGCCCTAAGCAAGTACCTGGTGAGCGTCTCCCAAGATTCAATCCGGTGTCGTGGGCAGCGGTAGTCGCTTAACATCAGGTAATCTACCATGTTTGCTCGTCTATCATCCATCACATAAAAAAAAGGTATGCTGCCATACCAGCAGTTCTGGTGAGGAACAAAGCAAGGAAACCTGCGCGTTTAGAATAGTTTCACAAATTTAACGCCCCATTGATTTAGTAGTTTAAATACCGGGCCGTTGCCTCGGACTCCTGGATTCGATTCCCGGGTCAAGCAAAAAGTATGTAGGTAAATCAAAACATGATTTCTCGAACATAGCACTGGTATGTGATCATTAGAGGTTCTATTTGCCATAAATAAATATGTTCACTAGTAATATGGTGTGAGACGCAAAAGAATACAAACCTGCCCCCAAAAACAAGACACCAACATACCTGATTCTTCAGCAGTTCCTTGTACCTTTGTTCCACCGTGAGCCCTCTCTTCGGCCTCATCAGGACATATATCGTATCTATCCCGGGGCAGGATCTCAGCAGCTTCTCCAGCAGAGCCTTGCCTACGAAGCCAGTGCCTCCCGTGACTAGTATCTTGGCTCCGTCGAAGAAGTCAGCGATGGCTTCCACGCTGTCTCCGCTCGGGATCTCAGGGTGGATGCCGGTTTGGTTTAGATTGGGCGTGGAAGGGTCGTTGCCGTTGAGGGCTTCCATGTTTCTGCAAAGGAGTTCTTTTTTATGATATAGGAAGGCAAGCAAGCGGGTCACCTGTAGGCCTAACATGTGCACCGCCACAAAAATTTCGTCGACTCTCCTTCGCGAGAGCGCATCCTATCCCGCTCATCGCTCAGTCAGGTGAGCGAGAAGCAACTTGCGCCGACACAATACGAGTATCGACAAAATTATCTCGTGGCGCGCATGTTAGCCCGGCTAATGGTAGGGGTGCGTTTCCACAGAAGCGAAAGAACATGTGAAAATTGACCAATCACGTTGCTCAAAATAGACATCTCATCTCTGGTGAGTAATGTGATTGTCAATGGTCAATTTTCACAAGTCTCCGTGCAACTCCACGCACTCGCTAAGTCATCACCGCCGATGGACATCAGCTACGCCAGGAGTGCGGATGCGTTGCCAGCCTTTTAAGAAGGTATAGGCTTGTTTTTTGAAGATTTGAATGTCGTTGGTTCGCAAATACCGCTGCGGGAAGTGAATTCCACAATGAGGAGGTGCGTGGCAGAAAATATCGAGTAAAGCGCACGGTAGTGGACCACCATACATCCAGATGGTATAGTTATGATTTTACCTATACCACAGTACACTATACTATTTTTTTATATGGAGGAAAAAAGAGGACCCCACTCCGGCACTGATGGTAAGCGGCTGTGAGATCCAAATATGAGATTAACAGACACAAAAGAACAGACAAAGTGTGTTTCTGGCAAAGCTCTTATGGTCTTGTGGTTTAAATACAGGGTCGTGACCTTGGAGTTCTGATTATTTTCTGACTTCAATGTTTATGTCGAGTAAAAATATGTTTTGATTTTTTATGTTATACGGACTGACCAACAAATTGAACATATAATTTGACGTCGATTATATTGCGGCTGACTGAAGTGGTACGATTAACTCACTGGTAGTACATATCCGTTTTATCGACCATCTTGACGCGGTCTTTGTCTAGTCCAGTTGCTGTAGGGTCCGCTTCCTCAATATTAAATCTGAAACAAATCAAATTATAATTATTAAACTTGTATAAATCGACGGTCCCTACGTATAACGCCGTATCTTCAAAACCTAAATTTACAGGAGAGCGTTTTAAAGTTTGAAACATGTGTTGCTCATGTTCTATTATACCTACAGTTATGAAATTTGGCACACTAGGTAAATAGGTGCTATAATGCGTAAAAAAGCTAATAATAAGTTTCTACGATTATTATTTATATACTATTTGTTACTTACTAACTTTTACACCGGAATTATTCAGACTACAAACAACGTAAGTGGTACAACCTATTGCTTACGGGGGACTTAAGTCATCAATCCTAACATTAACTGCCCGAAAGGTCATTTTACGCCGAATATAATATTCACATACGGGGTTTTTGGGTTTTCTATTTTTTGTTTCGATGCAATCTATATATCAAAAAAGGCATATGAAACTTGGGAACAGCTGGATCTTAAATAATTTTAAACTAAATTTAACAGAACAGGGACTGATAATGAATTTTGGTGAACTTCGTATCTACTCGTATCGCTGAAAAATATACAAAACTTAATAGTAACTAGTAATAAAACGCAATGGATGGTAACTAAGCTATTTTTGTTATTAGTCTAATCTGTCCTAGCTGGGCAAAGGCCTCTCCCAAGCCCCTTGGTCTCTGTCAGCAGCCAGCGCTTGGCAATCCAGTTTGTGGTGGTCTAAATCATCACGCTATCTTTTTCTGGGTCTGCCTCTCAACCAACGCCCACCTGTTGGCTTGTATAGTGTAACTATTTTAGTCCTACTCTCCGGGTGCATCCTACACACGTGACCTGCCCAGTTCCACTTCAATTTGGCGGATTATTCGCCCACATAATATCTGTAATCTACGATGCGAAGCCAAATTAGCCATAAAACAAATTAATGCTCAGTACAAGAGCTACTTCGAATAGGACGCTGCGGCAACACTTAGTTAGTCGACTGCTACCCAATCTTGCTGGTCCAGAGGCCTCATGCCAGAGGCTATATGCTGGTATGGTACGATCGATAGCCATGTATGGAGCCCCCGTGTTTTCCGGCTCCCTGATTAGCCGAAGTATCGCCATACTGCATTCAATACAGCTGGTGATGGCTATCAGGGCTATACGTGGCTGCATGCATGCTGGTCTGTACTCTACCCTAGGAGCTTGATGCTAGAACCCTCTGTGCCAGGGTTATCTTTCCGGCTCACACAGATACTCTCGGGACATGGATGCTTCGGGAGATATCTGTGCCGGATAGGAAAGGAACCAAATGCTACCTGCCTGTCATCATGACTAGGCAGACTATACACTCGCGGTATATGCTGCTTGGTTGGTGGAACGTAGAGATCTCTGCGTCATTATTGGAGTCGACTTATCCCTGCCGACTGTAGTGCGCACTGTGGTCAGGTGCAGGGCAGCCTGAGAGTCGATTTCTTCTTCTTGCGAGAGTGTCATGCTCCAGAATGAGGAAGCCCAGCGCGAACGTGAGCGTTTAAATCCCAGTTTAGGAGGAGGCATCATATGGGAGGTTCTGCCGTTCTGCCTGTGGCTAGGGGCGTTTAGAATACTGCCAAGGTATTCCCGGTCTGTCGTAAGAGGCGACTAATCGGGGTTTTGAAGTACGTGAGCATACCCACTAATGGGGAGTGGCTTGCTCAGTGCTTTTAGACATACTATGCCATGGGCGAACACGGCCACGGAAACGAGCCTCCACTAGGGAACTACGCTTTGTAGTCCAACGTTATATTTTTGCATATTGATCGACATAGCCGACAAAAGTGAGTGATATGTGGCATTTCTACAGAAGAAAGGTAGTAGCTGTTATGGTTCAGAGTAATATAGGATGTTTATACATGCTGCTGATATCGCGCTGGTAGACTAAGCGAAAGAGTGGAAGGAGTTCCTTAAAAACGGTAGTCTAAGGTTCAATGTGGCAAAGACGGAGTGTATGGCTAGCAGTTTTACGGATCCCATCCATGTTTGCATAAATTTGAGTGCAGAGACCGATATAAGAACCTGGTATTAGTACTCTACTCGTCCAGTGACATTATTTGCGACGTCAAGGCGCACATTGACTCCGCGTGGGCAAAATGGCGAGAGTTGGCAGGCGTCATTTATGACTGAAAGGACAGGTATACAAATCCATTACCTGGCCGGTTCTCTCTCATATGGCAGTAAGTCTTGGCTGTACTTGAGCGATATAAGTAGGAGTTCCCACCACCAGTAGAATTCCCAGCAGTATCGTTCATCTGAACATGCTGCGATGGATATGTGGAGTTATGCGGCAAGATCGTGTGAGGTAATATCGGATACACGGCATCCTTCATTTTTGTGACATAGCAGATAAATTGGAGCATGTCGTCCACGTTTAACGCAAACTGGATAGATGTAGGCAAATAATTTCTGGCCATGCCTCTATCGCCGGGTCTTGGTTGAAAGGAAGGATCAAAAAAGGTTTGACTTAACGTCGTAGTAAGGGACAATGGGTGCAAAAGACTAGTCTGCGCAAAGTGGAGAAGATACAATAGGAAAGAGAACCCTGAACTTCAAAGCGCCAGCTTGGGACGCGACTGGGATTTAATACTAATATTTTGATGGCTCTTACATCATTGGCAAAAGTCGTCCAAGCGGATAAAATGTGATTACCGTGGTAATTGCTGAGGTATTACTGGGATATCTGTAACGACTTGTGGCTAAGATGTGCTGGTAGTTTGTAAATGTGGCTGCGACGATGTGTGCAGTCATATCCAGCGAGAGTCTTACGGTACAACATCGTCTATCATTCATATCTATGCCGCCTACACTAACTGGTGGTGGCGACTAGATGAAGTCATATCCCAGAAGATTGCCGCAGCTGACGGTCACAAGTGCGCTGGCACTGAGGCATATGTGAAGAAATGGAAACGAGCAGATGCACAAGCCACGATGTTTACAGGTTTGCTAAATGCGTTGATAAGCTCTTTTCGTCTAGCTCTAGCAACAGCTCTCTGTTGCCAGAGCAAGGTGATACCAGCTGCAACCAGTTATGACAAGCTGAAATCATCTAAGGGGCAGAAGCTCGACTTCAAGTGCGCCAGGCTCAAAGTAGCACAATTTTGTGCCGTAGTCAAGTGCCGCCGTGTAACAGACCCTGAACTCTGTGGTGCTGAAGAAGAGGTAGCAACTGGCGCTCATCTTTTGACAAGCTGCCGAATAAGCAACAAAAAAGGTGTAGCCAACGGAACTCCATCGAACCAGGGACTTGTGTATTTGTTACTAAACATGAACAGTTTTTGAAAAGAAAAGCAATAAATTAATCAAAATACTACCCTTAAAACATTAATCATGCTCAGTCATTATATTCGTTTACGACGTAAAATTACGTAAATGGTAATTACTAGCAATACTAAAATAATAGCTTCCATCGTAAAACATCACATCTGGTATATAGCAAGAACATTGATTTTAACTTCCCGGCGTAAAACTGCCCAAAAACCATATAAGCCACATTGAATATTAAATTTCCCGCGTATAATAACTGAACTGCCACCTTCGCGTTGTTCCGTCTCGGGCGTAAAAGCGCTCAACTGGTACTAACGGGAAAGTATGAAGGCAACATTCCGAAGTAGTAGACCGTTACTACCATTACAGTACTTGTACGTTGGTCGTAGTGCACTTACGTACTTTGTCGTGCATCGATTTAGAGTACTTTTAGGCACATTTTCGACCTACTGTTTGAACTAATCGAAAGTTATCGTTGATTGCGGGGTTTTGCAATAAAAACATGCAAATCCCTTAGGTGCCACTTGCGGCCTTATACGTAGGGACCGTCGAAATATATTACACATAATAGTTCGCCCGCGGTAGAAACAGATGCCGAAAAAATAGTCTTCCTCCCCGGGGGCCAAAATAATCTTCCGCCCCGGAGGGCGAAATGGTCTTCCGCCCCGGAGGGCGAAATGGTCTTCCGCCCCGTCGGGCAAAATAGTCTTCCGCCTCAGGGGCCAAAATAGTGTTCCGCCCCGCGCGTCAAATACCTTCGCAACGGCACTGTGCCAACCTAAGTAGCACAATCACGTGTCTTGATTGTTACATAACCCACCATGCTTTACGCCATACCGGATTCGAAGCAGACACCAAGAGCCTAGTTTACTTAAGTAAACATTCACATACGGATGTTCACCAAATATTATCAAAGAAAGCGGCCAAGTGCGCGTTACATCGGTCTTATATCACTCCACGGTCATCAGGTATTCACGAAATATAATGGCCTATTACGCGCAGTCGGAAGAAGCTAGAATGGCTCATCGGTAATACCTGTTATAGTTTAACACAAAGTTAAGGTATGCTTCACTTGGACAGGAAATTGATGGGTGACCGTCAATGTAGGACACTACATTTTCTAAGTTTTCTTGGTATGGCTGTTCTGTGTTGACGCCCCTAGTTAATTATCGTCAACTGGTACTCATGTTATAGGTTGCCCTGGTCAGGTTGATTGGTGTGATTGTCTGGCGCTTTTATTAGCTACTAGTAGCCCGCCCCTCACTTCGCTTCGGAACCGTAATTCAGAAATGAACTAATAGATGGCGCTGTTGTCCAATTACATCGCGCAAGCGTTTCGTGTTTTCGGTTTACCTATAAGCCTTGTCGTTGTCTATAGAAGTTATCTCTTTATAAATAGTATAAATTCCCGCCAACTTCGTCCGCACCCGCACCGCCCCTTTCGCAATAAAAAGTAGCCTATGTCCTTTCTCAGGGTCTAGAGTCTTTAGACCGTCTGTATACCAAATTTCATTCAAATCCGTCAGCAGTTTTGGCGTGAAAGAGTAACATACAGACAGTTAGGATTAGGATTGACAAATTTCTTATTTAGAATTCTGATAAAGAGTACTCTAGTGTCATTTAACGGATTACTTCCGTGCAATATACAAAATACAATACATTACACAAAAAAAAGTGAAGAGATATTTCCAGAGGGTTGTCTGGATTTATTTAAGTATTTAAATGTTGTTCAGAATGGTTGGTAGAAGACGTTGTTAAAGGGGTGTACATGTTCACAGATACACTCCGTACGTATACTATAGTTATTAAAAGAGAACTTTTCGTTCTCGCTTATGAAGTAAAACGCACCATTGCTTCGGCAAATATGATTGCATAAGCTCAAAGTTGCCCAACAACCACGATCGGGGTTTGTATGTCGTATTTACATACAAGTCGCGCCCCGCGGCTTCCACCGCTATGGAAGATCCAGTTCCATCTGATTTACATAAGATATCAGAATATCGCGTGTGAAAAATCCGCTAGATGGCGTAGTAACTAAGGTCTATGTACGGTGGCCAGCACATCAAGTTACTACAATCTGTCAAATTTTTTCAATCGAACCTCACTTTTATGTCAAATGTGTTTGGTTCAATATCAACTGAGGAAATTTGACAGATTGTAGTAACTTGATGTGCTGGCCACTGAACATTGGTTATTTTTGACGTGAGATGTCAAAATGTCACTAAAGTAGGTAGCAGACGAGCAGTAGTCAGTAGCGCTACCATGAGTTGAAATCGAAAACTGACATAACGTAAACTATTGCTATGTCTGTTATAAATGCATCACAATGAAAGAGACAAAGCCATAGTTTTCGATAGCGAGGATAGTATTTCAAACTCATGGTAAGGCTAACTGATCACTTGATGGTAAGCGATTGCCTCCGGCCATAGACTACAACACCAGTAGAGTCACGTGCGCTGCCAACCTTCAACCCCCTTTCCCCCAATTGGGCCTCCGGTAGCCTACGCTCACTCACTCGACGAAACACAGCGCAGGCGCTGCTTCACGCCGGTTTTCAGTGAGCCCGTGGTATCACTCCTGTCGAGTCGGCCCTTTCGAGCCGAAGCGTGGCTCTCCCACGGTTGGATCTCTGTCTAACAGTATGGGATATTTCACAGGCGAGCGCGTGGGTAAATACCGATGGGGCTACCCCATTGGAATTCATAAGCCAGAGGCGACAAACCAGCAAGCGGGTCACCTGATAATGACCGAGGCACATGAGCATCTAAGATCAGAGAGGTCGCTGGCCTTTTAGAAAGGTACGCTTTTCTCGTGAAGGTCTTTAAGTACTTTTTTATGTGATAGGTGGCAGACGAGTAAACGAATCACCTAATGTTTAGCGTTAGTTTAGAAAAAATATGATAAGAAACCTGAATATAATTTTTGATGACCTACCCATACCTCTTGAAGCATTAAATCAACATACCTAGGTACCTGACCGTGTGGGTTTGATGAAAAAAACAATTTTGAGTATCAGTTCGAAGCATGGGGAACACTATAAAAATATTTTTTACCTACGTAAGTGTGAAAATCCTTATGCATTTCACAGAATACATCTAAAGTTTCAACAATATAACTGTTCCACAGGGTGTATCTGTGAATATATTTAAATCTCCTTAAGGGGCTATACGAATGAAACTAGCGCCGCCAACCTATTTGTGGCCGTTTTTAGCAATAATTAACATTATTGTTACTTGTCGCGTGTTAGAAATATTGTATTGCATCTTGAAAAATCCAATTTACTTGGATCTAAGTCTGTAATGTTTTATTTTCTCCAAATATATCATATTTTCGCGACAATCAGTGTAAATAGGTTGGCGGCGCTAGTTTCATTCGTATAGCCCCTTAAGGAGATTTAAATAAAACAAAAACGCTCTATACAAATGGCTATTGAAGTGTGACGTCACAACTCAAACTTCTGTGTGCGCGTCTAGTACATTTTGTTTGGTAGCTATATCAAATGTTTCGTTTAAGAAAATGGTTTTGTAATAAAAGTTGGTGGAAAATGTACGGGTAGTTCAATGATATATATATATATTTTTTAATTTTATACTTTAAAAATGGACTTGCCCATGAAACTTTGAATGCTCACAAATCCAGCTAGACGTTATATTTTTAACTGAAAATGTTGGCCATTGGTTCTTATTTACCAATATTTTGATAGAGTATCAATATTTTTTACTATATCGAGATCAAATACCTACCCAATTGAGAAACTGGCATCAATGTGGTTGAAAATGGTTTGTAGAAGACGTGGTTAAAGGGATAAAAATGACAAATGCACCTCGTACCTACGTAAGTATATGACTTTGTATGAGTTGAAATAAAATATTTCTGTTTTATAGTAATAGTTCGACCCGAGAATCCAACTCAGAGGGCCTAATTTGAAGTGGACGTTACAACCGAATCGGAGTTCCCCTCTCTTTCACACGCGCTATGCGCGCTTTTTTTTGAATGTGACAGGTATATTCTCATTCGTTACGGGACGTCTTCGTTATAAGTTATAAGCCACCAGGACCCCAAGATTCCAACTTGCGGATTTCTATGATGGCAGCCTTTGCCCAGCAGTGGGGCTGAATATAGGCTGGTCCATAAACGTAAAGTATCAACGTTTATGGACCGATATTTAACTTTTATACTTTTCTGCCTATAGTTGGTTTGCAATTTCGTTACATATTTCGAAATCACATGCAATGAATGTGACCTCGCACGTATCTCAAATGACGTTGTCATATTTATTCATTTAAAACTTTATTGCACAAAACTTCGTACAATAGGCGAACTTAATGACAAGAAGCATTCTCTACCAGTCAACCTTTGGGTTGCATTGTGTTAAAATGCAATCCATACAGGGTGTAAAGTCAAAAGTATCAGCCTATATTGTACAGTCCCACTGCGGGGCAAAGGTCTTGCCCTAGTTTGAAACCTCAAACCAGGTTCGATGGTGTGATTGTCTGGCGCATTTAATTATTAGCTGGAGAGCTAGTGAACCCTGGGAGTAACGGTCTCCCTGTAAGGTTAGAAATTTGTATACTTACGATTTATGACATGCTAAGAGCAATAGCCATGACCTGGCAGGCGTCAGCCCTGCACGTCATCAGCCCCTTTATTTTTTAAACTGTTAAGTAAATGGAGTTTCAAAACTTGTTTCTGTAAATTTGAAAATTTAATAGGATAAAGTTTATTAATTGTACGTCTTAAAAAAAAATTGACAGGCGATTACAATAAGCAGAAGTATATGACAGGTCAATTAGAAAACGTACAGTTGATGAGGTAAAATAAACTTTATCCTGTAAACTTAAATTTTTATATGTTTTCAAGAAAACGTCTCACAGTAAATATGTACAATGCCAGGCGGTTTTGAACAGCATAAGACCTTGACAGGCGAGGGGACAGCTGCTAAGGGCGTGCAAATAAGAAATGTTACATGAACGCATACAGCAAATGAAATGTATTTTATTGGGTTTTATGCACATCTACATTGCAATCTACATTATTTTTAACATTAATTTTCTTCAGCATCATCCGAAATTTCGCTTTTAATTTTGTTTTCATCATCATTATCAGGCCGTTTCTCCTTTACGGCAGTGAGACTTGGCCTGCCTTTACTTACGAGTTAGAACAGGAGTTGTGCAATATTTTTTTAGTTGTGCAAGAAACATACCTACTATAAACTATACATTTTAAGAAAACCAATGCAAGAACCACATTGTGATGCGCTAATCATTTAATTTGAGTGTCATTTTAGTCGATTTGATGATACCAACTAATTACATTCAATTTTAACTCTTATTGCTGGGACATTAAGTCTAATTTCTCATTTGTTCTCTCATAATTTCTCATATGGTAGTACCATCTTGCTCAACAACAAGTTACCAAAAAAATTGGTATTATATGTCCATTACGTTATATAATAAGTTGTCAGAAGCATTAAAAGGACTGTCAATTAAAAAATATAAATTTAATTTATATTAACTTTTGTGTGACAAATGCTTCTACAGTATTCATGAGTTTATGGAATGTAAGATTTAATTTTATGTTTTATTCAATTGTTGACATTATTATTTTGATTTACTGTTTTTATGACTAATTTTTGTATTTATTTGACTTAATAAATTTAGACGAGCGACGCTGTCTCTCTGTTATTGCATGCCGATAATATTCGGTTAAATTTGAGAAACTTAATAATAATTGATGTACCTATTGTAACCACATTTACCGCAATAAATGATTTCTATTCTATTCTATTGACGAATACAGGTTCCATATTTCAAACATGTCCTAGTATCCAGCAGAATAACTTTTTAGCAGAAGAATTATAGACTTTATTACATACATTCTGTAATAAGACCTATATTCCTTTAATGATGGAATTAGGTTCATTGCTAAATTGTGTCCTAGTTACCGTCAGATCAATGGGGAAACTGACGGCTATTGGGTTATGTAGATTGCATAAAACCCAATAAAATACATTGCATTTACTGTATGCGTTCATGTAACATTTCTTATTTGCACGCCCTTAGCAGCTGTCCCCTCGCCTGTCAAGGTCTTATGCTGTTCAAAACCGCCTGGCATTGTACATATTTACTGTGAGACGTTTTCTTGAAAACATATAAAAATTTTAAGTTTACAGGATAAAGTTTATTTTACCTCATCAACTGTACGTTTTCTAATTGACCTGTCATATACTTCTGCTTATTGTAATCGCCTGTAATTTTTTTTTAAGACGTACAATTAATAAACTTTATCCTATTAAATTTTCAAATTTACAGAAACAAGTTTTGAAACTCCATTACTTAACAGTTTAAAAAATAAAGGGGCTGATGACGTGCAGGGCTGACGCCTGCCAGGTCATGGCTATTGCTCTTAGCATGTCATAAATCGTAAGTATACAAATTTTTAACCTTACAGGGAGACCGTTACTCCCAGGGTTCACTAGCTCTTGGACTATATTTATCTTTCATGGTAATTTTTTTGTGGACTGGCCAGATGTCGCATTTGTTAGTGACACGGCCTCATTCGCCAAAGGTCGTGGGTTCAATCCCCATCCTGGACAAACATTGTGATGAACACTTGTGTTTGTTCAGTGGCTGGGTGTTATATACTTTACTTATGTATTTAAGTACCTATACATATTTTGTGATCCTCTGTTGTCAGATATTTGTAACACATTTGTAACACTGTACTTAGTAGCTTAAAAGCTACTACGTACAGTGTTACAAATGTGTCCAGAGTCAGGTCAATGTATGAGATGTTGTGTTAATTTATTATTTTATTCCTCGATTTCGTGCAAAGCACTTTTCATCCTCTTTTGTGATGCTCAATGCTCTGGTTTGTGATCACCGCACCGCATTAGGCAAGCGTGGTGATTAAGCCTAATCCCATCATAGTAGCGATGACTTGATTTCTATGATGGACGCCTTTGCCCTGCAGTGGGACAGTATAAGGTGATACTTTAATTTTTTTAGTAGCAATTATTTATGTAGTTATTTATGTTAAATAGATAAGTAAATATTTATGCAGGATTTTAAAAGCATTTAATAAAGATACTTACGTTTAAAATTCTGTTTTTATTTTTTTACGTGACTATTATCATTAAAAAAAAAACTTTTTTTAAAATTACCGTTATCCAATACACATGTCAAAAAAAATCCAACGGCTCGTCTCAAAAAACACTCAATTTCACCAAAAAAAATAACAAAAAAAAGTTCTTAAAAAATCACTCAAAAAAAAAAAAATTTTTTTTTGTAACACGAATTTTTTTCTCTTTTTTTTGAATACGCGAACTCACCTCCAATATGGGGGAAACGGCCTAGCAATAACGTATTTTCCGTTAGTTCTTGTACATTTCCGCCCGTCGCGACCGGGCGAGTTAGTATCGCACTGGGCGATACGCTGGACTTTCAGCTGTGGTTGCGTGGAAACATAGGGGCGTCGAGTGTGGACGGGGCCCTTCCATTTAACCGGGGAGAGCCACGCTTCGGCCGTTAAGGGGCTATACGAATGAAACTCGCGCCGCCAACTATTACACTGATTGTGGCGGGAAAATGATATTTTTGCAGAAAAATAAACTATTTAACACATGAAAGTACCAACAATAATGTTAAATTATGCTAAAAACGGCCACTTTTAGCAATAATTAACATATTGTACTTGTCGCGTATTACAAATAATATGTATGCATCTTGAAAAAATTCAATTATTTATCTAAGTCTGTAATGTTTTGGTTCTTAAAAATATCGTATTGCCACAATCAGTGTAAATAGGTGGCGGCGCTAGTTCCATTGTATAGGCCCCTTAACCGTGGGAGAGCCACAGTTCGGCATAATGGGCTGGCTCGGAGTGAAGCAGCGACTCCGCTGGTATTAAAAATAATGCCGTTGTGCTAGTGGTTTAAATACTGGACGTGATCTCGGATAGGTTCGCTTCGGGGTCGAGCAAAAAATAGGCCGGCTCGACGGAGTGATACCACTGCCTACAGAAAAACGGCGTGAAGCAGCCCCTGTGCTGTGTTTCGCTGACTGAGTGAGGGACCGGAGGCCCACCCAGGGGGGGGAAGGGGTAAAAGGTTGGCGCGCGCACTTTAACTCCACTGGTGTTGCAAGTGTCAATGAGCGGCGGCAATTGCTTACCATCAGGTGATCGCATGTCGTCTGCTATACCACATAAAAAAAAAACTATCTAAATACTACGGCATCCTAGTTTCAGAAGCAACGATTCAATAATTATAACCAAAAACCAAACGAATTGTGGGCAAAAACACACGGGGTTAATTTACAGACGCGACCGCAAAGAAGAGGTAGATACTTAATTTGTAAAAGCGAGTACCCACCCATAGACTTAGGTTGCGAAATTCTCCTATTCTACCCCTAAGGGTTATACAGGAGTATCTGTGAATATTTAATCCCTTTAACCAAGGTGTCTGAAACTATTTTGGACAATCTGTTTTAGTCTACCACCTTTTTAAATTCATCGATTTTTTCTCGATCCCATTCAAAATGACCAAGTTGTGACGACCTTTGTATGAAAACAATGAACAAGCCAGTAATGATTATTTTAAGTGCTTAATGGTTAGGTAGGACTAGTCACGTAGGGGAGGGAGTGATCGCGGTGTCGTTTGACATTAAAAATGCGTTCAACTCCCTCCCTCATGCAGTAATCCTGGAGGCACTGCGGTATTTTCGCGTGCCCCGCTACCTCCGGGACCTCTGCGGAGCTATCTAGAGGACCGCGAGGTCCTCTTTGTGAACAAAGATGGTGTGCTGCGAAGTCACCAAGTGGAGTCTGGCGTTCCACACTGCCGTCCTCTAACTATAATGCCGTTAAGTGCCAAAACCACATTCGGAGAAAAATGGATTTAAAGTGCGCGAAAGAAAAAAAAAATTGCTGTTTCTAAAGTAAACTGTTTATATACAACTTGTATATATCATTGCATTGGTATTGCAAGAGCTCTTAATACACACAAACTTTCACAACTCTATATGTCATATATTTGATAATATTTAAATTTAAACGTTTTAGCTTTGTATTATTTACATATAACATTATAAAAACATAACTAGAATGCCGTTTCGACTACCTTAACGGCATTTAAGTCTTGGATTTTGAATAATTTCATAAAATTGGAAAATGATTGGTGTATAATAGATTTACTGAACTTAAATTGCCGTTATTTTTACTTAACGGCGTTCAAGTCTAGAATTAGTACATAAATTATAGATTTTACAGAATGTGTTTTTAAATAATGATTATTACTAGACTAAAATGCAGTTAAAATAGAAACCTTTTACCTAACGGCATTTAAGCTAAGCACATACTTAGCCAACAATTTTGGAAAATACAACAAAATGTATTTATGTTCAACATATTAATGCATTTGAGTGTTTTAAATCACGATTTACCTATTTAAAAAAACTCATTGAGATCAATTTTATCGATATTTAACATAATAACTTAAATTTAGCAGGTAAATAATTTACTGCTTTAAAAAAAATAGTAACTGCCTTTATTATGGCACTTATTTTAACTTTATGACAGTTTACCGTAATAATAATATTTAAAACATTGTATCGCACTTTTCAGATTATAGAGACAAATTAAAAAAATGCCAAAACTATTTTGTGTTCTTTTAACATTTCTGAGTAAAGCGTCTCGATTTCCGCGATCATCATCATCAGCCACTCCAAATGCTCGCCACTCTGGTCGATCTTCGGCTACTCGCGTCCAGCTCCAGCCAGCCCTCTTGCGCAGATCGTCACTCTATCTGGCCTGAGGTCGTCCTACACTACGTTCACCAAGATGCGGTCTCCACTCCAGAACTCGTTTACCTCAACGATTGCCAGTTCTGCGGCAGATATGTCCAGCCAGCCCACGGCCACTTCAGCTTACTAATCCGGTGAGCTATATCGATAACTTTGGTTCTCTGCCGGATCACCTCGTTTCGGATTCGATCACGCAGAGAAACGGCGAGCATAGCTCTTTCCATAGCCCACTAAGCGACTTTAAACTTGTGGACTAGCCGTGCTGTTAATGTCCACGTTTCGGCCCCGTAAGTCATGACGGGTAGCTGACGCACTAATGTCTTTAGGCACTGTGGAATCGACGATGAGAAGACTCGACGTAGTTTTCCGAATGCTGCCCAACAGGTACACATACTTTTGAACAACTTCGAGGGTGGCGCCATGGATTGCAATCGGTTCCGGTAGAACATGTTCATTGAACATGACCTTGGTTTTGTCCACTTCATCCGTAGACCGATGCGTTTAGAAGAGTCCGCCAAGCTATTTAGCTTCTATTTTAGGTCCTGCATCGTTTTGGCCAGTATGACGACGTCATCTGCGAATCGCAAGTAGGAGATGTGTACCAACGCCATTTATGTTGATGTTACGTCCTTTCCATTTCGGGGAGATAGACGTCCCCTTGTCTCACTCCTCGATGCAATGATATATGGTATTTAGGTTTTATTTGCTGATTTTGTACTTGGACGGACATAGTGGCGACTTTGTAGAGACTTCTAATAAGAAGTCTCTACAAAGTCGCCACTATGTCCGTCCAAGTACAAGTAATAACTTGAATATATCGCCAAATCTATTTGCCAACGCTGCAGGGACTCCAGAACAGACCAGATTTCAATCGGACAGAAGTAATTTAAGTTTAGCAATCCATGAACACAAAATTAACTTAATAAGGTGAAATAAAAAAATAACCTTTTAAAAGAGATGTCGTCGGCGAAGTCGCCGTCAACGTCTATTGTACGTATAACTACAACTCTGTTTTAGGCTGCTTTTCCACCAGAGTTGTGCGAGTAAACTGTGTCGTACGAGGATGACAAATGCTACACTCAGTGGCTGATTACACTCCTCGGTTATCTATATAATCTGCCGCCACTGTGTGAATGTGGTTTATGGTGTCATATCCGCTCTGAATCCAGCTGTTCCGGTGGTTGAAATTCGTCGAGTTCGCAAGACGGTTCATAAACACTCTTGAAAAGAGCTTATAAACGTGATTTAGAAGCTAAATGGGTCGATAGATCTTCAGCAGGCTTTTGTCACCCTTTTGAAGAACAGGACGACCACACTTCTACTCCACGCCTTCTCCCTTCAAATAGGACAGCGTTTAAAAGCACCCCTCCCTCTGTACGAGTTTACCTCCAGCTTTGATCAGCTCTGTTGCTACGTCATCGTCTCCGGGGGCTTTTCCATTTTTAGCTGCCCAAGAGCAATTTCGATTTCGCCAACGTTGACTTCTGGCAGGTCTTCGGTGAAGTGGCGTGTTAATGTTGCTCGAGAGTCCTTATTTTCAGGATCAGGTTGAGATGCATGCAAAGCGTAATCGGCTATAGAAATCTTTAACCACTGAAAGGACTGCTAACTTTGAGGCAACCACTTCTCCACTTGCTGTAGTCAGCTTCGTTAGGTGGCTTCTTCCGAGAGATTGTACGAACACCTTTGATCCCCGTTTCGACTCGATGGCTCTTTCAATGGAAAGAAAGGTAAAAGACATGGCCATTTGAGGCTACCTTTTTGAAGAAGGAATTTATCAAAAAAGCCCCTCTCGCTCGAGGAAGTTAGCAGATCTGTCAAGTGTTGTGTATGAAGTTTTATAATTTTGCTATTATTTATGACCGATTTTGTAAAAATACAGGGGCTCAAAAATCTTTGAACGCGTTTTCCCGACAATCATATATTTTTAATTGTGCCGATAATATAGTGTGTAGTGAGTTCAAGGTGCGTAGCAACCTGACAAAAGTCTTCCCTTGCAAGTCTTGCACGGAATTCTGCGGGGCGTACGCGACTTCTAAACACTCTGAGTCTCCTCTCTCCGCAACGTTTGGCACATAGCCGCATTATAGTTAAGCAATGCGGGTTAGCCGCATTTAAGTCTTGTAAACGTTTAAAATACTATAGCATTTTTACATTTGGTCAGCGTTTAAAGTCAACTCATTTTTTGCAAATTTTAAAACAAGAAACTTATTTTACCAGTCTTAAATGCCGCTATTGGACTTTAACCGCGTTTTTGTTTAGTTTTTTCACTTAACGGTGTTTTAGTCTTGTAATGCCATACATAACCTTTCCAAAGAATAGCCGAACACTATTGCCATTAAAGTACTTTAACGGCTTTATTGAGACGGAAATTCAAATAACGGCAATTTAGCTATGTAATTTCTGAATATTTTCATCATTAATAAAAAAACTTAAATCCCTTAACCGCATTTTAGCTAAGAAATTTAGGTAACTGCATTCTAGCTATGTAAATCTTGCAAAAATAGTGCACTGACTGGTAGTTAATGACATACTATCTCAGAAACTAAACAAGATAGAAAAAATCGGGAAAGATGGTTAGATGCGGAATTTTTTTCTTATTAGGATGGTATTCATAACTCAAAAATGACCAAATGTTAGTTAACGGCATTATAGCTAGAGGACGGCAGCACAGGGGTCAGTCCTCGGCCCCTTATTGTGGAACGTCGGATACGACTGGGTGTTGCGGGGACGTCTTCTTCCGGGCATGAGTGTCATCTGCTATGCAGATGACACTCTTGTCACAGCCCGGGTGGGAAGACATTTGAGGAGGCTGCGATCAGGGCTTCAGCTGGCGGGGACCTTGTGGCCAGGAGAATCAAACTCCTGGGCCTGGACGTTGCCCTCCAGAAAACGGAGGCAATGTTTTTCCCCCCCTCCGCGCCGTCGATTTCCCCCCAACGCTTCCATCGTCGTTGGGGGTTGTCGTGTAGAAGTAAAGCCCGAGATGAAGTATCTCGGGCTAATCCTGGACGCGCGGTGGCATTTTGGCCCACACTTCCGGGGGATGCTGCCGCGCCTCCTTAAGGCGGCCCGACTCATTAGTTGGCTCCTGCCCAACATGGGCGGGCCGAGCGCCAATGCCGGCGGCTCTACGCCGGCATATTACGCTCAATGGCGTTATACGGTGCGCCCATTTGGGCAGATAGTCTGGGGGAGGAGGAAGAACATCGCCCTCCTCCGAGCGCCTCAGCGCGCTATTGCGCAGCGGGTCGCCAGAGCCTACCGTACAGTAAGTTTCTCGGCGGCCTGCGCCCTGGCGGGCACCCCTCCGTGGGAGGAGGAGGCAGGCATCTTGGCTGTCGTCTACGAGTGGACGGCAGCCAAGAAAGCAAGTGGTGAGCCGTACTGCCAAGTTGAGAAGGAGGCAGTACGGCGAGAGGCGAACAAAGAGCTCGTCCACCGATGGGCGGAATCTTTGGCCTCGGCGGAGTTTGGCCGACGGACCGTGGAGGCAATTGCTCCGGTCCTTGAGATGTGGTTGGCTAGAGGGCACGGTTTCCTCTCATATCGGATGGTGCAGGTAATGACGGGCCATGGGTGTTTTGGCTCTTACCTGCATCGCATCCAGAGAGAGGAGACCGCTGCCTGCCATGAGTGCGGGGCCCCCGAGGACACAGCGCAGCACACGCTCGCTGAGTGTCGCGCATGGGGCCCCCAGCGCGAGGCGCTAAAGCGCGTAGTCGGGAGCGATCTCGCTCTCCCGGCCGTAATTCGCGCCATGCTCGCGTCGGAGAAGGCTTTTACAGCCTTTGCCTCCTTCTGCGAGGATGTGATGTCGCAGAAGGAGGACGCTGAGCGCCTGCGGGAGGCAGGACCCGCGCGCATCTGCGCGGCCGGAGGGCGAGGAGGGGGGGGAGACGCCGAACAGTTTGCGCGGCATCTCCCTCAACTTCAGCGAGGAGGCCAGTCGGCAGCCGGTGCGGGGGCACCGGTGCCGACATTGCACAGGCCTCTTCCGCAGCCCGGTGGGGACGGCTCGGTGCTCCCGGCCGCCCCTATCACTCCCCCCACTCCATCGGGGGGGGTATAGTGTCGGGCCCGCACTGTAAGCGGGCTTCACGCTGGGGAGGGACGCGAAGGGAGGCTTCTTAGCCAGTTTCTCGTGGTCCCCTCCCACTCCGGCGTTTGACGGGAGCACCCCCTGGGGTTTTAGTCGGTAGGCCCCCGCGTGTCAGGCGTGGGGAGAGTCCGACATAACCCGTCCGCCCCCCGGTGGACGGGTATGCGTAAGCCCTTTTTCGCAATAAAAGTAGCCTATGTCCTTCTCAGGGTCTAGTAGACCATCTGTATACCAAATTTCATTTAAATCCGTTCAGTAGTTTTGGCGTGAAAGAGTAACAGACAGAAAGACAGACAGACAGACAGACCGACAGAGTTACTTTCGCATTTATAATATTAGTATGGAGGATGGATTTGGCAGTGAGTAGATAATGGTAAGGAAAAATTATTTATTGGACAAAATAACTTTGGATACCTACACGAAAAAAGCAATAAGACTAGCAATAATATAACTACGATGTAACTGTGGGAGAGCCACGCTTCGGCATGAATGGGCCGGCTCGACCGGATTGATACCACTGCCTCACAGAAAACCGGCGTGAAGCAGCCCCTGTGCTGTGTTTCGTCGAGTGAGTGAGGGTACCGGAGGCCCACCCGGGGGGGAGGGGACAAAAGGTTGGCATACTTGTGATTCCACTGGTGTTGCAAGTGTCCATGGGCGGCGGCAATTGCTTACCATCAGGTGATCCGCCTGCTCGTCTGCTACCTATCACATAAAAAAAACAACTATTTGCACACTTTTCTGCGACGGGATATTCCTCTTTCGCCGTCAACATTATGAGGAACACTTCGTATTTCCCGTGCCTTTCGTTTTTTCCTCTTTCACTAATAACATTTCGAGGAACACCTCTTTCACCACCAACTTTTCTCACACTTTTTCCTCTTTCGCCATCAACATTTTGAGGAACCTCGTATTTCCTGTGCCTTTCGTTTTTTCCTCTTTCGCCATCGACATTTTGAGGAACCTCGTATTTCCTATGCCTTTCGTTTTTTCCTCTTTCGCCATCGACATGCGCGCGCGCAGCCCTACGCAGATGAAGCGCGACCACTTTCACTATCGCACGCGTTTCCCTCGCTATAATAACCGTACGCAACCGTTTCGTCACATAATCGCTGTAAGTTTATAGGGTAACAGAACGCAATAGGTTGCGGCGCACGCGCACAGATGGTACCGGCACGGATGCTTTGGCGGTTCTTTTTCTGTAGCGCTACCATGAGTTGACATCTAAAACTGACATAGCGTAAACTATTGCTCTGTCTCTTTCAATTAAGTAAGTAAGTATAAGTATCAGCCTATATACTGTCCCACTGCAGGGCAAAGGCCTCCATCATAGAAATGAAGTCATCGCTACTATGATGGGATTAGGCTTAATCACCACGCTTGCCTAATGCGGTGCGGTGATCACAAACCCGAGCTATGTTCGAAAAATACTAAACATCCTTTTGTTCGACCCGGGATTCGAACCCGGGACCCCGAGGTCACGGCCCGGTACTTAAACCACTAGACCAACGGGGCTCTTTCAAATGCATCACAATGAAAGAGACAAAGCGATAGTTTTCGATAGCGAGGATAGTATTTCAAACTCATGGTAGTGCTACTGTAAGGTTTTATACACTTGCATCGGAGATGTTTTCTGCTGTGCGCCATACTGATGATTTCAAATCAAATCAATTTATTGCATGTCATAAATTACAAAACATTTGTACAAAGGTGGTAGGTAGTTCCATTAGAATTATTTATGACGTCCTGCAAGGACATAGCAATATGAGAGAGCTTATCACATTACCTATACTTAGTTACTTAAATTAAATAATTAAATTCCATGCAGTGATGCGCAAAAAATGGTATCTCTGATTGGCAGGTTGCGTGGCAGTCAAAATAGCATTCTGAAGACAGTTATTGACAGACACACTGCACCTATCTGGCGGTGTTTGATAGAGAGAGTGATCAAATAATTTTTTGGTCACTCTCATAATTATTGTGTCCCCAACATCATCAGCAACCCACACTCGTCCACAGCTGGACATAGGTCTCCCCTAATGCACGCCACTGCTCCCGATTTTCGGCCACTCTCATCCAGCCCACTCCAGCCATCTTGTTGCAGGGCGTCCAACACTACGCTTACCGAGTCGCGAACCTCAACCTATTTATTTACTTACTAGTGGCCCGCCCTCGCTTCGCTTCGGTATTTTAATTTTTTGAACGAAGTAGAATTCACAACAATCAAAGTAATTAGCAAAAAGAAATTTTACTGATACTTATAGGATTGATAATTTTGGTGATCGTAAACCTTAATGAAGGAATCTCAAAAAGATTTGATTTAAAAAATGTTGGAAACTCTATAACTTTACTTTGTCAAATTTAATCAGTTCCCCCGTTCACCCCTATAAGGGGAAGGGGGGACTTTTATAAATTTCTATGCAAAGCCCTAAATACCAATTTTCAAGATTCTATGCTTCAAAAAATGTCAATACTTCGTTTCAACCCCCTTTCCTCCCTTTTTAGGTTTGAAGAAAAAAATAACGAATTCACTTTCATTAGGTACATTTGTAGGCAAAGCCCAAATACCAGTTTCAAGAATCTAGCTTTAAAATTGACAATACGGTTGTTTTATCCCCCTTTCTCCCCTTTTAGGTTGAAGAAAAAATGCCGAATTCAATTTTCTTTACATTTGCATGCAAAGCCCAAATACCAATTTTCAAAGCTCTAGCTTTAAAAATTACGAATTTTCCATACGACGTTTTAACCCCCTTTCACCCCTTTGTAAGCTAAAGAAAAAAAATGCTGAAATTACTTTCATTTAATTGTATGGAAAATCCAAATACCCATTTTCAAGACTCTAGCTTTAAAAATAATAAATCTCCCATACATTGTTTTAACCCCCATTTCACCCCTTTATGGCTTGAATTTAAAAAAAAACTAAACAGGTCAATTTTTATTTTTGATAAACAACCATAATCCAAATTTTCAAATCTCTAACATCAAAATTGAAAGACTTTCATACTAACGTAAACCCCCCCTTTCACCCCTTTAGGGGGTGAATTTCGCAAAACCCCTTCTTAGTGCGCGCCTACATAGTAAGAACTACCTATGTTTCAAATTTCATGGTTTTAGGTCCAGTAGTTTTGGCTGTGCGTTGATAGATCAGTCAGTCAGTCAGTCAGTCACAGGCCGAGGCGTTACCTCTTTATTAATAGTATAGATTTTATTATTATTACTATACTAACGTAGCTTCTAAGATCTTTGTAATACTAACCCCTTCATATGAGCATGAGTAATCATGGTCCTTCGAGCCGGATTTGAACCAGCGACCTATAAACACTCAATGCCTGAAGACCAGACTATTTAACCAATGTGACATGCCCACCATTAGTAAGAGTAAGAAAACATTTATTGACCACAACACATTAACACATAGACAAAAAGACAAAATAAAGGAGCACAGAAGTTGCTGCCAACAAGGTTCAGCCTCAGCGTGATGCTGCAGCCGCCGCGAGCAGCTGCTGCAGCGCTGGTTTTCAGGCTGGACCTTGAGTGACGCCTTAAATTCCAGAATGAATGAAATGAGAAGAAAAACAAATAGGTACTAACTATAAACTTTGGTGTTACAGCTTTGGTGTACAGGTGGTCTTTAGACCACCCCTGTCAAATTTCATTCAAATCAGTTCAGTAGTTTTCACGTGAAAGAGTAACAAACAGACAGAGATACTTTCACATTCATAATAATATTGGTTAAGGTGAGTTATGATTTACGATCAAATACGCGCTTTAGTTTGAATGAGACAGGTAAATTCTCATACTTAATTGTTAAAATACGGCTTCAGTTGAAGTCTGCATGGAAAGTCAGCGCCCTCTAGAATTATTTATATCTGACTTTTATGGCATCCATGTCAGCTTATGGAAATGGTATACCTACTATGATGGGTTAACCCTTCACAATTAACCGTATATTTAAAGTTTACCGCATCTTCCAGTTTGGCGACGCTCCGTTGGTCTACGTCCGTTGATTTATGTACCGGGTCGTGGTCTCGGGGTCTCGCGTTCGAATCCCGGGTCGAGCAAAAAGTATGTTTCGAATTTTCGAACATAGTTCGGGGGCGGAAAACTATTTTGGCGCCTGGACACAGAATACATAAGCCTGGGGCAGGAGGCTATAATTCCTCCCGGGGCGGGGACTATATTCTGCCCGGGGCGGAAGACTATTTTTCCGCCCTCCTTTCTTCTTCAACCAGCAAAGCCTTTCAAAGCAAAAGGGTTAAGATTATGCTAATAAGCAATGTAATTTTTGTTCACAATGTAAGTGTTAAGCTGTGGTAAGCAGGCCAGTGGGTGACGAAGCCGTAACACTTACTCTTGGGTTACTGCACCTCGCCCGCTGAGGAAATGTACGTACAGCCACACATCAAAGTATACAGACCTGTCAAATTTCTTCATTGGATTGTCATCTTACTGTCAAACACGTTAAGTTCAATATCTATTGAAGAAATTTGACAGTTTGTGATAACCTGATGTGTGGCTGTCTGTACCTCTACCTAAAGCAGTTTTTGCAAGCAAGATGGCGTACTATTAGAACTGAGGTCTGAGGTAAAAGTGACAAATTAAACTAGCAGCATTATTTATAAACCAGGACTAACTTTGGACCTAGTTTTGTTATAGGTAGGTAAAGTACTGGATTTAGTAAATGTGAGTGGATCCGTATGCATGCATGGTCTGCATATGCTTCTTTTTCTTATTATGGCGATAAGTAAATAATATAAATGAAAATTAAAACTAATCAGAAAATTAACAAAATTATACATCATGTCAAATTGGCATCAAAAAGTATTTTGTACCTGGACTCCCTAACTGCTCGCAGAAAGAAAGAAAGAATTCTGCGTAAAACTTGTCAACAATAACTACCTTAGGTATGTTGTAGTATTGCAATTTAAGAATATTTTTGCAAAATAATAAATTTGATTAAAATAATAGAAAAATAAACTACACTACCTATATGTAGCTCTTTCTTTATTTTTTTCTGTACACAATAAAAACAGGATACAGCACCATCTATTATCATTTTTTTAAACTAATTTTTAATTTATAGATAAAAACGGATTTATTGGACAAAGTAATAGGGAAGCACAAAAGAAAAAAACAGTAACTATAATCTAAGCTAAAATAACTACCTACCAAAAAAAAAAAAGAAAAAGGTTAAAACAGAGTAGGGCCCCCGCTTTAAACTAATTAAATATTCTAACTAGATGTCGTTGTTTGACAATGATAAGCTATTTTTTTAGTTCTTTAATAGATGGCACTACTAAAAGCAGAGAAATTTTAGAATATAGTTTATCATTAATTTAGTAGATGGCGCTTATAGCTTTTTATTTAGTTCCGCTATTACTCACTAGATGGCTTTAATTAACAAAATTGAGGGAATAAGCGTGATTTGGTTCAATTTATGCTTTTATTTCTTTACATAGTAAATTATTACAATAATTTTAAAACAACCTTTACGTATAAAAGTGCTTGTTAATTCGCGCAATATCTAATGTCCTCACTTTTTTTTTTAAAATAGTAGAAGGTACATCGGGAATAATATTATCTCCTTTTCCCTCCAATTGTGCTTTCGGTACCCTCACTCACTGGGGACGAAACAAAGCACAAGTGCGGTTTCACACTTGTTTTTCGGCCCATTCATGCCGAAGCGATACTCTCCCACGACTAGATTTCACTCTATGACTTCGATTTCGCAATGCAAGATTTGCACTCAATTAAATGTTGCCAGAATAATCAAAGAGATTTATATCTCTCTCATTTTAGTAATTCCCGGTTGCGACCAAAGCTGTCGCTTTGGAGCCCGGAGTACGCTTGGACCATAATTCAGGATTCGGGGAGACTGGTATCCTACTACTATTATAAAGGCGAAAGTTTGTAAGTATAGATGTATGGATGTTTGTTACTCTTTCACGTAAAAACTACTGAATGGATTTAAATGAAACTTTACCACAATATAGCTTATACATCAGAATAACACATAGGCTACAATTTATAAAAATATATTGTGTGGATTGTCCAAATTATGACGTTAAGTGTCAATAATTAACTCCACGCGTACGAAGTTGCGGGCTGTCGCTAGTTTACAATAAAGCGACGCACGTCTGACCTTCGCCACCCTTTAACAGGGGAACCAGACCAACCAAATCATGGTTAGGTACACATTTCACAAACGATCCATACTTAGAATGAAACTCTTTTTTTTCATTCAACCGAACGTATCGTAGCCAAGTGCGAGTCGGACTCGCCCATGTAAGGTTCCGTAGCAGCAAATAACATTTATTTTCATATCTGAATTAATTGAAGGAAACTTCTAGTTTACGATTTAAGACATAAGTACCTATTAAAATAATATTTCCTGGATTTTGTTCTAACTAATTTTATTTGGTAGTTTTTATTTTTACCTACACTTTGGAAATGTCTCTTAGGCGAGCTATTCACTTGGAAAAGAAATGATTTAGAAACCACAAAATATTTTTAAATACCTATTTGGGGTAGTACAAGCTAATACTGTACTTATTCTCTGATTCATAATCATGTAAAGTAAACTGACAGATGAAAATGACAAGTTTCTATGCATTTTGACAGTTTGCATGTGTCAAATTGAGTGATAATGTGAAATGGATGACACATTGACATCTGTCAGTTTACTTTACATGATTATGAATCAGACTATACCTACTTTGTAACATCACTTTCCACTGGCAACACCACCAATTAACGCTATTATGACGATGTTCGCAATACGTCGTCGTGTCGTAATTACATTGTTGGCGGAGGGAAAGTTCTGCGAGGCTTGACTGAAGGAGGAGCGGCCTTGGCCTTCATCGCACCTCTTTACGGGGTCATCTTGATCCTCCTTTTGATTGAAACCTTGATAAGTCATAAGTATTTATTCGATAAGTAACAACATGCATTGTATTGCATATATATGCATATCTGATGACATCTGAGGATTAGTGTACTAAAAAAAATAAATAAAAATCAATTTATTGTTCAAAATACACTAATTTTTAACCGAGAAAGCAAACGTCAGCTCCCAACTCGCAAAAAAAAGCGACCCAAAGTGAGCCTTGGTCTCCGTTAATAAGAGCCTCATTCTTGAATAGTTTTTTTTTATGTGATAGGTAGCAGACGAGCAGGCGGATCACCTGATAGTAAGCAATTGCCGCCGCCCATGGACACTTGCAACACCAGTGGAGTTACAAGTGCGCTGCCAACCTTTTGTCCCCTTCCCCCTATATTACTTTTATAGTGCTTTATTCTGACTTCAAACCACGACCCCGCGTATGGAAGGATCTATCCCACTGATCTACCAACACTCGCTGTTAGTAACTGCATATTATTAGTTTTTACATTGAATAGGCTTAGACGCACCCACTCTCGCCCACGCGTGGACTTAACATTTTGTAACAAATGAATCTTGAACTTGGCTTCACCAGGCTGGCACGTTGTCTATAGACAGATGTAGATATAGATACTTTATTATCTTTATTTTTTTTAAGTTGAGGACAATCAAGATGACCCCACTCCGCCTGATGGTAAGCGGCCGTGAGATCCAAATATGAGGTTGACTGGCACAAAAGAACAGACAAAGTGTCCGTTGAGTCTGTCACTCTCACCCTGAAGGCCTGCTGAGATGCTGTTTCACGCCCCGCCTAAAAACCCAGGATTGTAAGGAGGAAACACGAACTGGAAGGCACATTTTTTTTATTGCACAAAATCTACAACTTAAGTAGGTAATGAAATTAGTTTATTCAATTTAGATTTAATGCAGAACACTTTAAATTTCAATAAAATAATGTTTTTACCTTTCAAATATCATTTATTGCTCTAGTTATAGGTTAGTACATAAGTACATCTAAGTTCTTAGTTTAGATTTACAATAGTTCGTATCGCTATAACCTGCCATTTCGACGTACAGTAAGAAAATGTCATTAGGATTTTAAATTAAAATAATAATATAATTAACATTGTTCAGCCTTAATAGTAATTTTATCTTCAAAGAACTCCTGCAATTAATAGATAATAACATTTCCTCAACAGTAAAGGGAAGGGAGGCCTATACTCAGCAGTGGGTACTGCCGGGCTGATGATGATGATGATGATGATGATATCAAACAGTTTTCTTTGAAATGCTTCCGTGTCATCTGTTTTAAGTCATCTGGTAAGTGATTATATAGATCGTTTTGATTCGGAATGTAGTTTTCTGCCGAGAAGACCCACCAGGAAACTTTATCATTGTCCCAATGCCTTTTATATTCTTCATTATTAATAATTTAAATATATAAATGCGCCAGACAATCACACCCACCAACCTGGTAGCTAGGGCAACCCCTGTACTATGAGTACCAGGTGACGATAATTAACTGGGAGAGACCACCCATACCCAAGAAACTTAAAAAATGTAGTTTTCTAAAATTATTTGTCCGGGAATCGAATCCGGGACCTTTTGCGCTTCGGACGCACACTTTATCCACTGCTCCATCGAGGCATATAATAATACTAGCGGCCGCCCGCGACTTCGTACGCGTGGAATTAATTATTGACACTTACCGTCATATTTTGGACAATCCACACAATATATTTTTATGAATTGTAGCCTATGTGTTATTCTGATGTATAAGCTATATTGTGGTAAAGTTTCATTCAAATCCATTCAGTAGTTTTTACGTGAAAGAGTAACAAACATCCATACATCCATACATCCAAACAAACTTTCGCCTTTATAATAGTAGTAGGAGCCTATACCTTCCTAAAAGGCCGGCAACGCGTCCGCACTCCTTCTGGTGTAGCTGATGTCCATGGGCGGCGGTGATCACTTACCATCAGGTGACCCGCTTGCTCGTTTGCCTTCCTATACTATAAAAAACGAGAAGGAAAAAGCATCGTTACTGGGTAAGGACAGTAACTCAACCACAAAAATAATTGCGAAACCAATTCATATTTGCACATCAATAAATGTAAAGGCCCTGTACTTTTACAATCATTTTTGTATTTAATTTAGTAAATTTTCGCAACATTACGGCATTGAACAAATTATTTACTTAGTCATCATAAGGGGCTATATCGACGATACTAGCGCCACCAATCTATTTACACTGATTGTCGCGAAAATATGATATTTTTTGAAGAAAATAAAACATTACAGACTTAGACCCAAGTAAATTGGATTTTTCAAGATGCAATACAATATTTCTAACACGCGACAAGTAACAATAATGTTAATTATTGCTAAAACGGCCGTTTTTAGCAATAATGAACTCTATTGTTCCTTGTCATGTTTAAAAAATATTGTTTTGCATCTCGAAAAATTCGATTTTACTTGCATCTATGTCTGTAACGTAACGTTTTACTTTTTTTTTTAATATTATATTTTAGCCAAAATTTATATTGTATTCTGTGTCAGTGTATTGGTTGGCGGCGCTAGTTTCGTCAATATCCATCCTTACTATTCCATACTAATACTAATATTATAAATGCGAAAGTAACTCTGTCTGTCTGTCTGTCTGTCTGTCTGTCTGTTACTCTTTCACGCCAAAACTACTGAACGGATTTAAATGAAATTTGGTACACAGTTGGTCTAGACCCTGAGAAAGGACATAGGCTACTTTTTATTGGGAAAAGGGGGTTTTAAGGGGTTAAAAGGGGGGTAAAAAGTTACTTTTCCACGCGGACGAAGTCGCGGGCGGCCGCTAGTAGCACCATAAGGCGTTTAGCACCTCGTTGGACTAGTACTGTAACTATATACTCTGTCAATAAAGGCCACGAAATTTATTCCTGAGGAACTATTACAGAGTTCCATAGTATTATAAGCAATGGGGCTACCATACTCTATGACGTAAGCGCCAGTGGCGCCATCAATTAATTTCATGACTTTCTTGATGCATTATAGTTTAATGTAACAATACATTGCCAACACAGTTTTTCTTTCCTCTACCTGAAGGTTGTCTGGAAGAAATCGCTACAAGCGATAAGACAGATGGAGTGACGATCTGCGCAAGAGGGCTGGCTGGAGCTGGATGCGAGTACCCGAAGATCGATCAAAGTGACGAGCATTTGGAGAGGCCTATGTCCAGCAGTGGACTGCAACAGGCTGATGATGATGATGATGATAAGATCGCCTTATTGTACTGTATATTGCTGTTATTACACTCATGTATATTCTTTCTGTGCAATAAAGAATATCTATCTATCTAATACATTGAATTGAATAACTAGTGGTCTAAGTACCGGGCCGTGATTTCGGGGTCATCATCATCATCAGCCTGTTGCAGTCCACTGCTGGACATAGGCCACGCTTGCGCGATGTAATTGAGCACAGCGCCATCTATGGGTTCGTTTCTGAATTACGGTCCCGAAGCGAAGTGAGGGCGGGTTGCTAGTAATAATACAGTCTACATTATTATTATGTTGTATGTTTGAAAGCTATAAAGTTGTGGTTTAAAAGGGCAAACGTGAGATCGCACAAGTGTTCGCTAATTAATTGATTAATTTGCTGGGTAATTCTTCGAGATTCCACTCCGCTGGTCAGCTGGTGTCGCAGGTGTCTATGGGCGGCGGAAACCGCTTACCATCAGATGATCCGTCAGCTTGTTTGCCACAAAAAAATAACAGTTTTACCGAATTTCTTTTTTTTTTTGTGAGATGGCTGCTATTGTGCTATCACGAGCACATTTTAACTCTGCCAACGTCGAGTGATTAAAGAGACACGTACAAAATAAAATTGACCGGTGTGACGAGAATAGCTCTTCTGGATATTATTAATAATTGAGTTTTAACACCATCTAGAACAAAACAACAAATAAACAAACACATATAGACGACACAATGTTAAGAGGGAGGTTCGCTTTTGCCGAATTTCCAAAAGTGCTGTGTCCAAGCCTATGCAAATAAAGAATATTTGACTTTGACTTTGACATAAATAGTTGGATGGCGCATTTGGTAGTGACCCTGCCTCATACGCCAATGGTTGTGGGTTCGATCCCTACCCTGGACAAATACCTATTCTTGATGAACACTTGTGTTTGTTCAGTGTCTGGGTGCAATTAATGTATTTAAGTATTATATTTGATACTAGCGGCCGCCCGCGACTTCGTCCGCGTGGAAAAGTAACTTTTTACCCCCCTTTTAACCCCTTACAACCCCCTTTTAGCAATAAAAAGTAGCCTATGTCCTTTCTCAGGGTCTAGATCATCTGTATACCAAATTTCATTTAAATCCGTTCAGTAGTTTTGGCGTGAAAGAGTAACAGACAGACAGACAGACAGACAGACAGACAGACAGAGTTACTTTCGCATTTATAATATTAACTAGCGGCCGCCCGCGACTTTGTCCGCGTGGAAAAGTAATGTTATTTAGCCTATAGCCTTCCTCGATAAATGGACTATCCAACAAAAAAGAATTATTCAAATCGCACCAGTAGTTTCGGAGATTAGCGCGTTCAAACAAACAAACAACAAACAACAAACAAACAAACAAACAAACTCTTCAGCTTTATTATATTAGTATAGAAATAAGTAAAAATAATAAGTATGGAAGTATGGATTCCTCTGTTTTCTGATATCTGTATCAGTGTTTAAGCTACTTAGTACGAAGTCAGGAGACCTATTGATTACACTGAATAAATATCTTTCTATTCTATTCTATTATTGAATTGGCGTCTCTCTAAAAAATGTGTGACTCGCATGATTTTTGACATCCGCACTTTTGAATCATTCGAAAACGAGCGTTTTGCAACGAGTGGTGTAAACCACTGGTTTCCGTGAAGCGAATGGACGCATTTAAGTACGTCTACGTGAAACGAGTTAAAACTATGGCTATCACCGCTTAGGGCCACCTAAGCGGTGATTTCAAAAATAGGAAAAATTTTGAATCATGCGACTTACAAGACGACGTGACTTGCAAAACGAGTAGTTATCTTCGGACGAAGCGAAAATTCAAAAATAGGTCTCCAGGTCAATGTATGAGATGTTGAATGAATTTTTTTTTTAATGTTTCCAGTAACATAATGGTAGGTTAAAGACGCGGTTAAAGGGATGTAAATGTCTACGAGTACAACCTGTAGTCACTGTAGTTATGATTCCGATGTCAATTTGGGGACAATATTGGGTTTTGAGGACCACGAGAGTAGAATGACCCTCTAAGAATAGTTTTTTTTATTATCTTGACCTGTAAGTGGCCATTATGATCGATAGATGAAGTCATTCTTAGATTCTAAGTACCTACCTTGTAAATATACAGCGCAACTTTTTAACTGTGAAAGAGCCACGATTCATGAATGGGCCGGCTACTTATCTACTTTTTAGTTCAATGGTATAGTCTTGAAGACGGTTATTATTATTTTTTCAAAAATTTTTATTAAGCAAGTACGAGTACGTAAGTGTAGGTACTTTTTCCGGGCAAAATCGACGTCCAATGGCGCCCATTAGTCAAGTACCACGCTAATTATTAATAACCCAGTAATTACACTATTTAATAAAACTCTGATTGTAAAATACTTAACGGGTGATACACTCATCAGTAAGTGCAATAATTTGAATTGTGGAAACTTTCACATTATCATTAACGAGAATTTAATGATTTAGCTGGAATATTTGTGCAAATATTTCGTAAAGGTATTGGGTATGCATTTAATTTGACGGCCTCGATGGCGCAGTGGCTAAGGTGTTCGCTTGAAGCGCGAAAAGTCCCGAGTTTATATGTGATAGGTGGCAGACGAGCAGACGGAGCACCTGATGGTAAGCGATTACCGCCGCCTATAGACACCTGCAACACCACTACAGTCACAATCACAAGTGCGTTGCCAAGATTTAACCCCCTTTCTTCCCAATTGGGCCACATCTACCCTCACTCACAAGACGTAACCCGATCTTGTGAGTGGTTCAAAGATACGGAACCTTTTGTGCGTGAGTCCAACTCGAACTTGGCCGGTTTTTTTATTCTTACAGTTACTGGATGACGTATCCATCACCTACATCAGTATGACATGACAATCATCATTAGTTGACATTTCATAAGCTTACCGCCATTATACAATCACTTCCTATAAAACATTAGTAAACTTCCAGTGTTGCCAAATCTGGGGGCACGGCAGTGCCCCCACCAAGTCGAGCAAAAAAGCGGCACGGCCGTACCATCCTTTTTTCGAAGCGATTCAGGCCATTTTCGACCCCCTGTAACTTCGTTGTGGATAAAACTAGAAGACTGTAACCATGCAGGCATTGTAAAGACACATTCAATTTCAAATTTCAATCAATTTGAAGCAGTAGTTGAGTTATAAGGGGCCAAAGTTTCTTAATTTTGTCACTCACTGACTGACTCACTGATTAACTGACTCACTGACTCACAGATCATCAAAATAAATGAATCACCGACTTGGCAAAACATGGATCTCACCACTTTTTACGGTAGTTGCGAGACTTGTTTTTTTTTGGCAAGTATTGTTTTTGATGGGATGACATACTTTTATAACCCTAGTATATGACTTTTTCCTGGGTTCGATTCCCGGTTCCAGCAGAAAATAATTATGTTGTAATACTTAACCCCATCATAGCAGCGATGACTTGATTTTCATGATGGAGGCCTTTGCCCTGCAAGGGGATAGTATATAGGCTGATAGGTACTTAAAGATAATTTTCTCTATGTTCTAATGTCCAGAAAACAAATTCATCAAAAAAATCATACATTATAAACACACAATATACCTACCTACCTATATTTAGAGAAAAAAAACATATTCTAGTATTAATAGAAATAGAAATATTCTTTATTTAATTTAAGTCCTTATAGAACATTTATGAATGTCAAATATTATGTAAGCTACCGCTGATTCGGAAAGTCAATTTCTACCGAGAAGAATCAGCAAGAAACTCAGTAGTCACTCTTTTCAAATTATGATTTTTACATTACAATTTTCATTCTGATAATAAAAACTATTATTAAGATTACAGTAACAGTATGATGTGTACAATGCTTTATATCGTTTAGATAATCGTCAAAGTAAAATTATAAAATCATATTAGGTATACATTTAATAGAATAGGCGAGGAGATTAACATGTCCAGGAATCCTTATCAACTAAATAATCTTCTACATTATACCAAGTAGCCTTTCTGCATTAAGCAGTTTTTAATATGAAATTTAAATTCATGCAATGGTAAGTCAATTACTTTTTGTGGTAACTTTTTAAACATTTTTATACTCAATCCCACAAATGAGTTGCCAATTTTATGAAGTCTTATTTATGACTTAGCCTTAAAGTAGGTATATACTATGATAATAATAATTCATTTTATTCATCACATCAGGCAACAAGACATAATAATTGGCCCATATAAAAATACCTTACAGTCTAACATACATTTATATAATTTTTATTTTATTATACAATACGTAGCTATTTCAACAGATATGATCTATCCTACCTATCTATAACTACAATTAATTAATAAGTGCATACCCAACCAACCAATTACGCATTCAACTTAAAACTCTAGTCATTATAACTATGAACTTGCTCGGAATAACCCACAGGTAGTAGCGGGTTGATCGCTTGCAGATCATCGCTCGATCCATAGCAATCTATACCTGCGCGTCCGCAGATAAACACGCGACGCGCGCCGCGGTTAAAAATTACAAATAAAATTGTGCAATTATTTTTTATTGTATTTTTTTGTGGTGTTGTGATTTTTTTTGGTGGAATTTGCGTTTGAAAGGTGAGTTTTTGGCTTTTTTTTTGCAAAAAAATAGGGTAGATTAAAAGCGAAGTTTTTTTTAAGTTGAAACCTTCGTTTTTTTTTAAATAAATAAATTAAAATTGGTTTATTGCTGTCATGTATTTAACCTAGCCAGTCCCTACGGGGTGTCATGTGTAACAAAGTACTGGACTATATTCATTTTATGACATGACCTAATAAATGTAGGTACCATGTGGTTTGCAAAATAAATTAAATAAGTATGCTAGCGATTGGAGAATTTTAATTTGGAGTATTTGCTTTTTCAACCAAGCCTCTTCGTTTCGAGACTTGATTTTGCAAAAACAAAATCTTTTTTATGACAAAATATTTGGCGCCGACCGCAAACCAAAACAAATAATTTATTTGCCTTTTATAGGTCGGTAGGATAGGGATCTTAAAAAAATTAAAAGTGCTTCACCATATATCCATATCTACTATCAAGGGCATGCAAATTTTTGTAATACCAGTGTTTTTCAAATAGGTACTTATAATTTGAATCAATCACCTATGTTACGTCATGTCGCGTGAACTGTTTTAAAAAGTGTTAACTACATCTAAAGAATTGTAGAAAATATTATTCGCAACTTTTTAGTTCGAGATATTTTGAAGGCCGTTCGATTTTTTTCTTTGATTTTTTTTTCATCTATACTTACTTATACTTATAATATAATAAAGCTGAAGAGTTTGTTTGTTTGTTTGAACGCGCTAATCTCCGAAACTACTGGTGCGATTTGAATAATTCTTTTTTTGTTGGATAGTCCATTTATCGAGGAAGGCTATAGGCTAAATAACATTACGCTATGACCAATAGGAGCAAAGACAGAGCGGTAAATGTGTAAAAAACGGGGAAAATTATTCATTTTTGAAGGCTTTCTTTGCGTGCGCTGCGAAAACGGTTCAAGATACACAAAAAATATGTATGAAAGAATTATTCCTCTATACATGATCTAAAAAAAAGTCCGCGACGGCATATGTCTATCTTTTAAGGTTTAGTCACAATGACCGTTTTTTATGGTACCAAATTTGGTCGAAATAATTTGTTTAAGTTGTATCAACATAATAATATTAAGGGGGTTGTAAGGGGTTAAAAGCGGGGGTAAAAAGTTACTTTTCTACGCGGACGAAGTTGCGGGCGGCCGCTAGTAACAGATACAGTAAAGTCATGATGCGTAGATATTTTTATTTTTATTTTTCGTAATGATACGGCGAATCCTTGAAAATACAAACCCATGCTGAATGTAGTAATAAATCTAGTGTTTTATAGTTCTTTATTAAAATGGAATTATTTCAGTCAATATAAAGTACTTTTATAAGTAAGGAATTTGTTAAAAAAAAATGTTAATCAATAATAGTGCAGGTACCTAGATCTTCTGAAGACAAAAGGAAGATTATTTTGTACTTGTAGGTAACTACTACATTTATGAGTGTTAAGCTGTCAGCCCCACTAGTTACATTGCATTGTCTTCTTCTAGATTGATGTTATTGAGTAATTTATAAAAAGAACCTCTTTTTATCAACTTATTTTTATCTCTCAACTTGAAAACGACAGGGAATAAAATAGAATACTTATACTCTGATTCATAATCATGTAAAGTAAACTGACAGATGTCAATGTGTCATCCCCATACATTATCACTCAATTTGACACATGCAAAATGTCAAAATGCATAGAAACTTGTCATTGACATCTGTCAGTTTACTTTACATGATTATGAATCAGAGTATAGGGTATTTTCATTTGAGTGACAAATGATATTTCCATGGGTTAGGGGAAAACACGCCCAAGAATTTAGAGTTTTTTGGCCGATCACTATTCTAACCTAACCTCACTAATATTTTTGTGATGATAATACTGACTTAACTCTATTAAACGAAGAATATTCGTGAAGTTGGGTTAGAGCAGTGCATGACGTGTCCTGTGGCTAGGGGCGTTAAGAATACTGCCAAGGTATTCCTGGCCTGTCGTAAGAGGCGACTAAACGGGCTTCGGAGTACGTGAGCATGCCACTACTGGGGAGTGGCTTGCTCAAAATCACGATTCCGCTAGGGAAAAAATCCTACTGGGTGTCCTGGTAGGTCGCGCATTTGGGAAGGGCTGCATTGCGACAAACAATTTGGCTGAAAGAGGCGAGCGCGATTTGCGGTACGGTCCAGTCCCGGCTGTGGGGTATCCGACCGCGATTGCGCTGAGATGGACACCCCAGGGGTTTTGGTTAGGGTTAGAGTCCCACATACCACCTTGTCCCCCACATGTGGCAAGGTGAAGGCCATGATGGTTTGCCCTGGGAAAAAAAAGCAGAGACGAGCAAAAAATGCCTGATAGAAAACGTGGTTACAGGGATGTAAATGTTCACAGATACACCCTGTATTACCTATAATATAGTGCCGTAAACGAATCGGTTGTAACTATCATACCATCAGGATTTTAATTGCAAAAAATATTCTCCTTGACCCACCCAAGTTCGAAAAATGGCGAAAAGGTCAACATTACTCAACTTGCAACCAGTTATTGTAACAATGAGATGTACAGTGGCCAGCACATCAAGTTACTACAATCTGTCAAATTTCCTCAGTTGATATTGAACCAAACACGTTTGACTTAAAGGTGAGGTTCGATTGAAGAAATTTGACAGATTGTAGTAACTTGATGTGCCGGCCACCGTACATACTGCATGAACTTGTATTGGAACATACATAATGTAGTAGGTAGGCATAAACACACAACCTACTGACAGACGTCAATTTTATTTGTAACTAGGTGGCCCGCCCTCACTTCGCTTCGGGACCGTAATTCAGAAATAAACCGATAGACGGCGCTGTGCTAAATTACATCGCGCAAGAGTTTCGTGTTTTCAGTTTACATAATAAGCCTTGTCGTTGTCTATAGAAGTTATCTCTTTATAAATAGTATAGAAGTTGGTCACTAGACTTGGTCATTTTTATGGGAAGTTAAAAACTTTCGACGAATTTTCAAAAGTCGTAGAACAAATGTTGTTCAAAATGGTTAGTAGAAGACGTGAATATATTATGTCCACTGATACACCTCCAGCAAAAAATTTTGGTCCAAAATTCATAGGACGACAAAATCCGTAGGTCGACAAAAGCTAATTATACCGGCGTTTTATTGAGTGACCGTGACTTTGACTGACTTCGACACTTTGACTACCCACATTATGTAAATTATATCACTTGACATTGGCAAAGTAGGTATAAGCATGGTCTAGGAAAAAAAGGCATTTTGGACAAGCAGTGTCCGTCCTAAGGTCTAATGAAGACAATTTGGTACCAAAAATAGCCTAAATGGCAGACTAACTTATTGTTAGTGTAGGTAAAAAGTTTATTAATTTTTTTACGTAAAATCACAACCAATTTGCCGAAAAACTTACTTCGCACAACATCTCATACATTGACCGAGAATTGGCTCCTAATTCTCGGTTTTCGCCTTCTATGTCGTGCCGACTTCATGGAACGCATAGACCATGGGAGAACAAGATAAGGAATGTCGACTGTAATCTGTGTTCTCCTATTGGTTAAGCGTTCTATGAAGTCGACTCGACATAGAAGGCAAAAACCGAGAATTGGCCTCCTGACTCTGTACTAAGTTTAGCTTACTCACTTGTGTTACGGATATGACAACAGAAAAAACACAAATATAATACTTAAATACATATTAACACCCAGACACTGAACAAACGCAAGTGTTCTTCAAAATAATGTTTATCCAGGGTGGGGATCGAACCCACGACCTTTGGCGTACGAGGCAGGGTCACTACCAAATGCGCCATCGGGCCAGTCAACTGCAACGCACTCACACATTGACAATCAAGTTCACGTGTACTCGGGTGCTTACAATCAAGTACATGTGCACTCGGGATCTTTGATTTCGACCACGTCTAGACTATCGGTTGAAGTTCTTATCGCCGTGAAACTAAATGGTCAATAAAATTGTATGCCGGTGTTTCTCAAACTTTGTTCTGCCGTAATTCAGTCATTTATAGACTGGTCCACTGTGTTATATTCATAGAACCTTAGGACGTCATCTAAGCAAATCTACATACAAGGATACAGGGATGCCATGACTGTTTGACATTAAAAAATGACTTTGACAGGGGGGCATTGTACACATTTTTTCTTCACTATTTGTAATTTTTTGGATTCATTCCTCGCTTAAAACTCAGGAGGCACTCACAATTTGTTAGGTCTATGTGTAAATATTTTTATAGTGTGGCAGGCGAGCAAACAGACCACCTGATGGTAAGCGATTACCGCCGCCCTTGGACATTTGCAACATCAGTTATAGTCACAAGTGCGTTGCCAACCTTTAATCCGTTTCCCCCCAATTGGACCTCTCCGGTACCCTTTCTCGACGAAACACAGCGCATGCTTCACGCCAGCTTTCTGTGAGGTCGTGGTATCACTTCGGTCGATGTTTTTCCAGGGTGGTGATCGAATCCACGACCTTTACCATATTCATATTCATTTATTCACATAATAAAATATGCTTATTATAAAAAAAAGGCAGATGACAGAGCCATATGTTACAAATTACCTTTTCAAGGCACTTGTGAAAAAGGTTCGATTACATTGATTGAAATAGATAAAATAGCATTAAAGATTACATTCATATACATTCAATAAATTCATTTATGTCAATAAAAATAAAATAAACATTAACTACAATAATTGTCAAAAAAATATTTCATGTCATAATAACTTTTGATGGGGCAGAGTCACCACCAAATGCGCCATCCAGCCAGTCAGTTTGTGCCTTATTTCTATGCCTATTAAATTAATGTATGCTGTGTTCTACTTAATGCTGTGTTTTATCTATTTTGTCTGTGAAATAAATGTTATACTTTCTCAGTAGAAATCGACGTTGCGAACCAGTGGTAGATTAATTATGTTTTGACATTCATAAGTGTTCTGTATGGGACCTAACTTGAATAAAGATTTTTACTATTTCTATTTCTATTTCTACGTACTTACTTTGGGAAGCACTGATTCACATATCAAAGCGCGTCAGACATTTGCAAGGATAAGTACTGCGGTATTAGACTAACTGCGTAATCATACAACGGACAGTTAACTAATCACCAAGTATTAGCCGACTTCATTACAAGAACAATGGGTTCTTCCGGCTGAGAGATAGACTGTTCCTTAGTACCACACTTATCGTAGTTCAGGATCAAGGACTAGAAATCTAATAATAACAAATGTAAAAAAGTAAGGTATCCTGCGTGAAGCAGTCCCAGTACTGTGTTTCGTCGAGTGAGTGAGGGTACCAGAGGCCCACCTGGGGGGAAGGGGATACAAAGTTGCAGGTGTCCATGAGCGGCGGCAATTGCTTACCATCAGGTGATCCGCCTGCTCGTCTGCCACCTACCTATCACATAAAAAAAAAACAATGCCACCGTTGACACGAGCTCTTTGAACTGGCGCGTAAATAGTAACAAAAGTTTATAGCTGGACATCAGAGAACAAATCGTAATACCGCTAGGAAACGCAGAGCGTGTGTACTGTCCCACTGCAGGGCAAAGGCCTAACATAAAACACATCACAGAATCAACAACTTAATCGCTACTATGATGGGATTAGGCTTAATCACCACCACGGACGTATATATAGCTTTGACAAGGGGGGTGTCCCACATTGCAAAACAATTACGAATCATACCCCAGTCCCCCCCCGTGGTCGGACCCAGCGTACGTTATTACATGTACGTAGGGCATCGAAAACCCGTTCAATTTTTAAAACCCGGGTTTTCGGGTTTCAATGTAACTAAAACCCGGGTAACCCGGGTTTTCGAGCTTTTTTCGAGCTTTTCGGTCTGTTTTGTTATAGAAATAAAAATGGCAAAAAAACTGTTTTAAACATAGGTAGATTTTTAGGTTATGTTAGGAACCTGGAAAACGTGCGCTCTAGCCCAAGCGCAGTATGCTGCAACGGCTGCAGCACATTTACGGTTGAACTAGAGCTCATCTTTGCGACCATTAGAGACATCAGTAAATGGAATGTAGTATTCCATTCCAATACTGATCTCGTCAGCTATGGCCGCTGCACATTCTAAGGGATTCTTTCCTCCAAAGTAGCTCTGCCCCCAAGGGACTCCCCTCCGGAACACGTGCCTTTTGGGCACTTGCTAAAGCTGTTGAGGGGAATTTCTGTCAGCCTTCCTTTCCTCCTTTACGCAGAGGTGATGACGAATTGGCCAACGATGCTTAAGGGAAAGCCGACCTATTGAGTTCTCTTTTTGCATCCAATATGACTTTGGATGATCAGGGGAAACCACCGCCTACCATCCCGCGGTGTGCTCCACTCGTCCAGGATATAGTTTTTACTCAAAAACTTGTCCGGAAGGCACTTCTCTCTCTTGACATCCATAAGTCCAGCTAGGCCTTGACGGAATCCCTCCTGTCGTTCTCATGTTATGTGCTTCTGAGATGACTCCAGTCCTAACGCACCTTTTCCGATAGTCTTACTCTCTGGGCGTGGTTCCCAAGTCTAAAGAAGATCTCGTAAGTGCACCCGATCCCTAAAAAGGGAAACCGCTCTGATCTGGGTAACTACAGGCCCATAGCAATCACCTCTTTGCTCTAAAAAATAATGGAGTCCATCATCTACCGCCAGCTTCTGGGCTACCTTAAGGAACACCAGCTGAACAATGACTGCCAATACGGATTTCGTCGGGGTCGATCCGCTGGTGATCTCCTCGTTTACTTGACCCATAGATAGGCGGAATCCATTGAAAGCAAGGGGGAGGCCCTGGCAGTAAGCCTGGACATTGCGAAGGCCTTTGATCGGGTCTGGCACAAAGCGCTTACTTATTTCGAAACTTCCTGCCTATGGGTTGCCCGAGATACTATGCGAATGGGTACACAGCTTTCTCACGGGTCGTAGCATCAAGGTGATCGTCAACGGTTCATGCTCAGACCTAAAACCCGTAAATGCTGGTGTACCCCAAGGCTGGTTGCTAACCCTGACTCTGTTCCTACTGCATATCAATGGCATGCTACATACCAGTGGCATTCATTGCTATGCGGATGACAGTACGGGCGATGCCTCATATTCCGGCCATGCAAGGTTTTCTCGAGCTCACGTCGACGAGTGTCGGAAGGAACTTGTGTCCGTCATTGAGAATACTCTAGATCATGTGTCGAGTTGGGGTGACATGAATCTAGTTGAATTCAATCCCAAAAAGACATAAGTTTGCGCGTTCGCTGCGAAAAAACCGCCTTTGTCGTTTCTCCTCACTTTCAGGACCCTCACCTTAACGCCAAAGCAAGCATTGGGATTCTTGGCGTCGATATTTCAAGTGACGTTCAATTTCGGGGTCATTTAGAGGAAAAAGCTAAGTTAGCCTCTAAGAAACTGAGTGTCCTCGGCAGAGCAAGGTGGTACTTTACGCCATCCCACCGCCTTCAGCTTTATAAGGCGCAAGTCCGGCCCCACATGGAGTACTGCTCCCATCTCTGGGCCGGGGCACCCCAATATCAGCTCCTCCCTTTTGACCGCGTCCAACGTCGTGCAAATCGAATAGTCGGTGACGAGAATCTCACTGTTCGCTTAGATTCTCTGGCACTGCGGGGAGATGTTGCATCTCTTTGTATCTTTTACCGCCTTTATCATGGTGAGTGCTCCGAGGAGTTGTTTGAGTTGATACCCGCTGCCAAATTTCACCACCGTACTACACGCCATAAACTTGGGTTCCATCCATACCACCTGGATGGTTGGCGATCCTTTACCGTGCGCTTTACACGATACTTTCTGCCGCGCACCTCCTCATTGTGGAATCAACTTCCCACAGCCGTATTTCCGAACCGGTAAGACATCCAAATCTTCAAGAAACGAGCCTATACCTTCCTTAAAGGCCGGCAACGCTTCCGCACTCCTTCTGGTGTAGCTGATGTTCATGGGCGGCGATGTTCACTTACCATCAGGGTGACCCGCTTGCTCGTTTGCCTTCCTATACTACATAAAAAAAAGTGTCTGGTATCCGGGTGGGCTTGAGTACCAGTTGGGTCAGGTCATGGGTGAGGGCAAATGCGTGGGCGGTTCAGCCAGCATGGTCTGTTTTCAGGGAGCCCAACCAGTCGACGTGGTGGGCATTGAAATCCCCTAGAAACACCAGTTCGCTGTTAAGAAACCGCGCCTGAGCGTTGTCTGCCACCTCATTCAGGTGTTCGAAGAGTCGAGTTGTCGCGGTGTCTCCTTTGTGGGGACGGTATTTGCACACGTAGATTCTGCTTGTCGAGTATAAGTCTACGCGAACACAAAATATAGAAAGGGATGGGTCTTCAAGGCAGTGAACAAGATCACAACAGATGTCCGCCAGAAAAGGCATATACCGGCACATAGCCGGGATAGTGCAGGTAACGAATCTATAAGGGTTCTATTTTTGTCATTTGGCTACGGAACCCTAAAAAGGAAGGGTTAATAACTTAATACCCACCCATTGCTACATTTTCCGTTATTATTACGTACTTACGTAGTACGTTCGTTCTTATTTCTTTTTTTTATGTGATGGGTGGCACAGACGGACCACCTGATGGTGATGGCAACACCAACATTTACGGAATAGTTCGTGTTTTTGAAGCGTTTAAAAAAACCCGAAAAACCCGGGTTTTGATTTTCAAACCCGGGTTTTTTGTGGCTCTTAAAACCCGGGTAACCCGGGTTTTTTGAACCCGGGTAAACCCGGGTTCGATGCCCTACATGTACGCATTCTTGAAGAACGTGAGGTTGATTTGTTGATTTGCCGTCCCAGGGCTATCTACAATTTGCTACCCCACCAACCTTGCCGACCCCTTAATTAAGTCGCCCTTGGCTATAGCCGATTCAACCTTATGTCAAACCAGGCCTCAATCCGGAGCCCCAGAACCCTCCCCCCTTATATACGTCCAAGATCACCACACTTGCCTAGTGCGGTGCGGTGATGACAAACCCGAGCTATGTTCGAAAAATTCGAAACATACTTTTGCTCGACCCGGGATTATGGGGAAACCTGATATTTGGCTACGGCGGCCATTCTTAAAGATCAGGATATATTTAGTGCTCAAGTGTGTGCACAAACACAGGCGCACTCTCTATTCCCTTACCCTCTTAATTCGATCAGTGTGACACGACCGAGGAGAGATTGGGCGCAGGACGCTAAGAGATTAAAACAAAGTTACTAGGAAATAGAAAGCTGTTTTTTTATCTCGAGTAGGATAGATAAAACATAATTTTATTTACAAACACACGTTGCACACATATACACACAAACGCACACACACATACACACACACATACACACGCACACATTATACACCCACATACACATAAACACACGCACACACACACACTTACACTTATACGCACACTCTTACACACACACACTTACACATACACTTACACACACACACCACCACACACACTCTTACACACACACACACACACACACACACACTACACATACACTTACACACACACTCACAATCACATACACCCACGGACACACACACACTTCTCTTTTACCAGTTTAAGACAATGCAAAACAATATTAAACATTTACTTTATGTTACCGCAAGATTACGCCATAGTCATTTATTATCGTATTATGTTATTACTAGCGGGCGCCCGCGACTTCGTCCGCGTGGAAAAGTAACTTTTTACCCCCCTTTCAACCCTTACAACCCCCGTTTTCCGCAATAAAAAGTAGCCTATGTTCTTTCTCAGGGTCTAGATTATCTGTATACCAAATTTCATTTAAATCCGTTGAGTAGTTTTGGCGTGAAAGAGTAAACAGACAGACAGACGACAGACAGACAGACAGAGTTACTTTCGCATTTATAATATTAGTTTTATAATATTAGTATATTAGTATGGATGCGGTTTCCCCAAAGCTGTTGACCAGACCACAGACAAGAGGACCTACAATAAAAAATCACGACAGAATCGATATCTCCGTCCCTTTCACAGGCGTTTGTTTATATGCGACGCGTATTATCTTTCGTTTAGAGACGGCTTCGATGTAGGCCTCAGAGTCGATGATTCATGGATAAATGATTTTATTCATGTAATTTTCTTAGATATATCGAAGATGTAGATTATTAGAATTTATCTTTCATCTTGGCGTGTATGTAATAGGGTATTTGACTAATCTCGATGTAGTAAAAAATATTGATACTTTACCAAAATATTGGTAAATAAGAACCAATAGCCTAAATTTTCAGTTAAAAATATAACGTTTAGCTGGTTTTGTGAGCATTCAAAGTTTTATGGGCAAGTCCCATAAAATTTTAAATAATTATATCATTGAACTACCCATACATTATCCACAAACTTTTATTATAAAACCATGTACATAAACGAAACATTTGATAAAGCTACCAAACAAAATTTGCGAAACTTGCGTGTGACGTCACTCGCTAGTAGCCATTTGTATAGAGCGTTTTTGGGCCTGCGTAAAATATGTGCTCTTAAAGTTGTGATATCTCAGGTAATTCAAATCAGAATCAAATAATTATTTCAACAATGTTTCTTAAATAGAGAGGTCTTTTGATTAAACACATAAAAAAACTTAGTCAAATAAGCCAAAGCACATTACTTAAAAATCAGAGATTGATGATTCGAATACACTCTTGCTAATTTTTTTTGTGTCGAGTGAGTTGTCACGTTGTCAACTTCCTGTGGACTAAGGACATAATAGAGTGCTATAAGTGCATTGAGACTATTGCAAAGTGACATTGGGGGCGTTGTACTGCAACTTATATACAGGCTGTTTCTTATAGATCAAGCGGAGGTCCATTGGATAGAACACCCCTTAGGGCACCCGAAACCCCATGTTCAACTCTATGATCTCCCTTTAAGGCACACATTACACCCATGTTCACCTCTAAGGGCAGCCGAACGCCCCCATGTTCACCCCGTAAGACACCCAAAACACCCCATGATCACCAGGGGGTGAAACATAGGGGTGTATTGGGTAGGGACTCAAAACATCCCTATGTTCAATTTTTTCCCAGTTTAGAAAAAAATCTCTAGAAGATTAAAAAATTACTTTAACCTATCGCTATTAGCGATAAGATCGCCTACATTGTACTAACATATAGCCAAAATTTAAGGTTTGTTAACTTTTTTTTTTATACTAGAGGCTGCAAACGAGCAAGCGGGTCACCTGCTGGTAAGTAATTACCGCTGCCCATGAACATCTGCGAGATCAGAGAGGTCGCTGATGCGTTACCGGCCTTTTAAGAAGGAGTACGCTCGTTTCTTGAAGGTCCCTAAGTCATAGCCGTCAGGAAATACTGCCGCAGCTAAACTATTCCACAAGACTGAGGTTCGCGGGACTTTTTGCAATAAAGAGTATCCTATCTATGTATGTAATGTAATTTTCCCTTATATCCAACACAATCTTCTATACTATTTATAAAGAGGTAGATTCTATAGACAACGACAAGGCTTATAAATAAACCGAAAAAGCAAAACACATGTGCGATGTAATCGGCACCTAGCGCCATCTATTGGTTGCATGGGAAACTTATGTCCCGAATCAAAGTGAGGGCGGGTCACTATTTTATATTAAGTTTTTTAAAAATTCAAACGACCAGGAATGGAACTCCGCACCATAAATTAGATTGGGGTCAAATGATTGTTCTTTAACACGTAGCGTGATAAAATGATTCATCTAGAGTTCTAGACTATGAGAAATAGTTATTAATAATGAGAAATTCCACATCGGATGTGTAACCGTTCCACGTTATAGTTACTGTGAGAATTCTTAGTTTTTAAACTGAATCTAGATAATTAGTACCCTAACTGTTAGATGATCAACAAGACTGACGGTCGTTGGCCTTTACTCCAAACTGGAATTCAGACCAAAAAATCTACGACAGTTACGTCACTGGTCAAATCTGTTAATGTCACTTATGTCATTTTCAAGTGACGTTTTCAGGTTTCGCCACCTTTTTGGCATTATTGTTCTTATTATGCAGACTAAACTGTCAAGTTTCCATACATTGTTAAAAATGTTGTAATAGATACCAAATGTGTTAACACCTGAAGTGTTACAAGCGCAAAAAAATCTTTGAAAACTAAAATTATGGATGGTTAAGGTTTTTATTAAAGTGTCTTGTATTTAAATGAAAAAAAGTTAATAAAATTATTTTTTTAATTATAGAATCACAAATACCAATAAATAAATTAGGCTGACATTTGAAATGACACAAAAAAGTCACAATTCACTCAACACATAAAGACGAAGTAATTCTTGTCATAATATAGTCCTGCACTTGGCCTCGATGTGCAACGCCGTCTTACCACTAATTAGTGGATAATTAGCTTGTGTAACAGTTACAATTGGGGGTACAACAAAATAAGGGCTGCTTGAGCGAGCTCCCACCAGTGGACCGACGATCTAGTGAAGGTCGCGGGAGTCCCTGGATGCGGGTGGCACAGGACCGCGAGGAAGAAATCCTACTGGGTGCCTGGTAGGTCGTGCATTGGGAAGGGCTGCATTGCGTCAAACAATTTGGCTCAAATGGCGAGCGCGATTAGCTGTACGGTCCAGTCTCGGCTGTGGGGTATCCGACCGCGATTGCGCTGAGATGGACACCCAGAGTTATGGTTAGAGTCCCACACACCACATGTCCCCTTCAGGCAAAGTGAAGGCCATGATGGTTTCCCCTGGGAAAAAGGCCTTTGTCCAGCAATGGACGTCTATGGCTGAAATGATGATGATAATGCTCTCATTATCATCATCATTTTCAGGGTACCAAAGGCTTGCGTGGCTGAAGTGGCAGTGGGCAGGACACATTGCGAGGAGAACAGACGGCTGTTGGGGTGGAAAGGTCCTTGAGTGGAGGCCACATGCAGGAGGCCGCAGCCGTGGCAGGCCTCCCGCCAGGTGGACCGACGATCTGGTGAAGGTCGCGGGAGTCCCTTGGATGCGGGGTGGCACAGGACCGATCTGTGTGGAGAACTTTGGGGGAGGCCTATGTCCAGCATTCGACGTCTATTGGCTGAAATGATAATGATGATGAATTCTTGGTTATCTAGCCATATGTATTGCAAATTAAATAAATGTACAACACCATGCCGTGACCAAACAAAGGTCTTTGCCTATACTATTTTTTGCTTCCGCCCACAACAACAAATTATTTTGGCATCATCACCAAGAATGTTAATTTCACACACAAAAAGGTTAAACCATGATTTCCTTAATATTTTTTGTACGGCCAATAACACCTATTATTAAACTATAAGACCGCCCAAGTTGTATTTACTCACCATACCATTAAGTTTTGTGTGTAGGTAGCCTAGTATTTTAGATTTTCGGCGTGGAATTTTAGGCAAGCGTGATGATGAAGCCTAATCCCATCATAGTAGCGGTGACTTGATTTCTATGATGGAGGCCTTTGCCCTGCAGTGGGACAGTATACCTATAGGCTGATACTTTATTATTACAACTTAATACCTACAGGGTGAACATTTAACCACGTCGTTTGAACCACATTTGTTTTATGAATTTTAGAAATTCTCAAAAAAAAAAACAACTTTTCATACAAAGTCGGTCACGTGACTTGTTTTTTTCGTTTGTAGAATCGAAAAAAAATATCGACTAATTTTAAAAAATCGTTAAATAAACGATTATGAGTAGGTATAGCTGGCGGCACGAAAGTATAGCGATGACCGTTATTTTGCGCACTTGTAAAAAAGAAGACTTTCTATCGAAATTGGTTTCTGCGCACTCAAGGTCATAACTACACTTTCTTGCCTCTGACTATATCATCACACGATTTGTCCAGAGTGGGGATCGATCCACGACCTTTAGCGTATGAGGCAGGTCACTACCAAATGCGCCATCCGGCCAGTCAATGCAATCGTATACCATCAGGTGATCCGTCTGCTCGTCTGCCATCAATCACATTAAAAAACCTTTTGTAAAAGTAACAAATAAAAGTGTTAATTAAATATCAATTTTAAATCTAGACTAAGTTTAGACAGAGGCTTGCTTTGTTAAAATTGAAATGATAAATCTTAAATTGCTTTTTTCTATGCTAGAAATTTCTACATTACAGTATTGTGTTCTAGATTACATTCACAGCAAAAAGATACAAATCATCACGACAAGTTTATGTAATACGAAATCGATTTTCTAGATTCGATTTCATATTGTCAGTGGGTAGATACACACAAAAGTAATTTAATAGATACTTAGATTTTTTCAATTTCGTAATAGTAGTTACAGATATTGTCATAGTAAGTATATCTGTAACAACTCTATTAAGGGGCTATACGAATGAAACTAGCGCCGCCAACCTATTTACACTGATTGTGGCGAAAATACGATATTTTTTAAGAAAGCAAAGCATTACCATTAAATTGGTCCGACCCGGTTGGTTCAGTGGTAGTGAATGCTGCGTCTGGGCCAAGGGTTGCGGGTTCGATCCCCGCACAGTACAAACATTTGTGTGCATGAACATGTCTGATTTTGCTTGGTTCTGGATGTTATCTATGTATTATAAGTATGTATTTACACAAAAGAAAGTATTATATGTATATATTTGTATCCCACTGTTGGTTTCTGATATCTGATAAAACAGGTGCTTAGCTCCTATTCAAGTCGATCATGTATGATTATGTATTATTTTGATGATGATATACAGTATTGCTTTTTAAAATTTTTACATTTCACAGGATAATTCAGTTATATTATTATATAGTCAGTATATAACTTTTTACTCTCTCTAAGAGGTGCAAACTGAAGAGCACGGGCCTTAGCCAAGCGCATCTTTAGTGGGTTGGTTTTATAAATTTAGAATTTGCGTACGATTCTGCAAGTATTTAAAACAACGGCTTTTTGCAGAAGCATGAACGTAGATGGGTGTATATTAAGTATTTCCAGGCTTGTGTGAAGGTCTTTGGGTATAACTCCTGTTGAAGATATGATAATGGGTACTACTTTGACTGTGGTTATCTGCCATTGTGATTTTATTTCAATTGATAATTCGCGGTATTTTGCAATCTTCTCAGAGTGGGTGGCTTGTAGGTTATGGGTGTTGCAAACTGCTATATCTATTAAGGTTACTGTTTTGTTCTTTTTATCAAGCACGGTGATATCTGGTCGGTTAAAATGTATAGTTTTGTCAGTTATTATGGTCCTATCCCAGTAAAGTTTATAGTTTGGGTCTTCAAGAATTACTTCGGGTTTGTATTTGTAATAAGGGACTTTTTCCGTAATTAATTGATATTGGTGAGCTAGATTTTGATGAACTATCGATGCAACTTGGTCATGTCTGTGTTTGTAGTCTGTCTGGGCTATGGCTTTACATGAACCTGTGATGTGTTGAATAGTTTCAGTGCTAGAGTGACACCGTCTGCAGATATCCTGAGTTAAGCTATTTTTTACTATATGTTTTTGGTAGTTTCTAGTATCCATGATCTGATCCTGAATTGCGATCATAAAAGCTTCAGTTTCAGGGAAGAGTTGCCCTTGACGGAGCCAGGCGTTCGATGCTGATTTATCAACATGTTGTTGATGCAGGTCGTTATAGTGTCTTCCGTGAAGTGCTTTCAGCTTCCATGTCACTTTTTTATCGGCTGCTGTGATGATTTGTTCATTGCGCTGTGAGTTTGTATTTTTCAAGTTTAGATAGGTAAGTTTAGAATCGGCTTCTGATATTGCTTTGTGTAGATTCGATTCTATGGAGCGATTATGAAAGAATTGCCGAAGTAGGGTTATTTGCTTGTTGTGTAGGTTAACTACATCTATGATGCCTCTTCCGCCTTCTACACGTGGCAGTGTCAGTCTTTGCGAACAGGATCGTGGATGGTGCTTGCGATGGGATGTCATGGTGGTGTTTATAATGCGCTGAAGATTTTTAAGACTACTTTGTGACCAATTGATAATTCCGAAGGAGTATGTGAGAACAGGTATTGCAAAGGCGTTAATGGATTTTACAAGATTTCGTGAATTGAGTTTAGTGCGGCAAAGTTTGTTTAGTCTATGTCTGAATTTTGAAATTATTTCACCTTTGGCTTGTTTCTGGTTGATTTGTCGGAGCTGGTGAAATCCTAAGTATTTGTATGAGCAATTTTCAGTTAATGCCTCCACTATACCTCCATCATTGAGTGTGTAGCTGTTTTCGACTATCTTACCTTTTTTAATACTTACAGTTTTGCACTTGTCAATCCCAAAATTCCATTTGTATGTCGTTCGAAAATGTTTGGGTTATATCAGCGAGTTTATGGAGTGTATGTGTGTCTTTGCTATATAGTTTAATATCGTCCATGTACATTAAATGTGTCAGGTTTATTTGAGACTCCTGGAGAGGGACAGAGAAACCAAGCTTACTGTTATTAAGCATGTTGGAGAGCGGGTTTAGTGCTAGGCAAAACCAGAGCGGTGACAAAGCATCTCCCTGGAAGATGCCTCTTTTTATTTGGATATCTTCTGTTAGGATTGACTCAGCATTATTGCAGGTTAGCTTTAATCTGGTTTTCCATTCAGTCATGGCTGTTTCTAAGAATGATATTATTGTGGGGTGAATTTTGTAGAGACGAAGAATGTAGAGTAGCCAACTATGGGGTATTGAGTCGTACGCTTTGCGATAATCGATAAACATGGTGTTAATATTTTTCTTCAGTTTCATCGCTCTTTTCATCACGACTAGGTCTATAATCAGCTGTTCTTTACACCCTTGGCTGTTTCTTCTACACCCTTTTTGTTCCTCTGCTAGAATGTTGTTTTCTGCAATATGTGTATATATTAGATCAGTAAGGCATCCTGTAAGTATTTTGTAAATTGTCTGTAAGCATGTGATTGGGCGGTATTTACTTGGGTCGGCGCATTGGGTACCTTTTGGGATCATGTAGGTTATTCCTTGTGTGACAAACGGCGGCATTAGATTTGGTGACTGAATGAAATCATTCAGGTGTTTGTTTAGTGAACTGTGTAAATTCGTGAATTGTTTGTACCAGTAGTTGTGTATTTTATCAGTGCCAGGGGCTTTCCAATTATGTGTCTTGTGTAGTACTTTTAAGAGTGTATCAGCTGGTATGTGTTCAAATCCCATTTGGTTAATATTGTTTGTAGTTTCTGCTTCAGCCACTTTTATCCACTCTGCATCAGGGTTATGTTGGACTGGGTTCGCCCATATGTTTGACCAAAATTGTTTCAGTTCCTCTTGTTTTGGTATAGTAGTGGTATTAGTTGTAGTTGTTTGTGTATCATTTGATAGTTGTCTGTAAAATTGTTTTTCGTTATTATGAAATTGTGTATTTTGTTTTTTTCTTAGTGTGCAATTGATGTACCTTTTGAGGCGGCTAGCTGCTGCATTTAATTTTTGTTTTAAAGTGTCAAGTATTTGTTTATCTGTAGTATTAGGTTCTTCATGTCGTGAGTGTACTCTGAATGTTTGCCTAATTCTTGTAATATGTCTTTCTAATCTCTCACTTCTGCTTCCTCTCATGTACTCTGACAACTGTCCTATACATTTTCTCAAGTAATCAATTTTATTGTTAAGTCTACGCTGCCAATATGGTTGCTTATCCATTGTAGGTCTTCTAGGGGTGTCCGTCTGGTTTATTTTAGATCCATTGCATACCGCCGCAGTAAAGGCCGCGCAATATATTATCGTGTGCGTTCTAAGAAAGCTATCTTCTATTGTGCTGTGTTTGGGTAAGATTTCTTCATTTAAATATTGTGTTATGTAGTTCAACTTTCTTGTTATTTTCTGCTTCGGAATGTAGGGCCTATCAGTGGGATCTATTTCTGTGTACGTGGATAACGCTTTTTCGAATGTTTTTATGATGTTGTCTCTTAATCTATTATTATGAGTGTTATTTGTTGTTAGATTGTTATTTTGTGGAGTGTTGGCGGTTGTTTGTGTATTTATTAGATTTTCTACGGTGAAATTAATTAAAACGTCTTCGTTAACTTGTTCTTGACTGCTGATTTCTGTGAAACTATTATTATTTTGTTGAATAGTGGGATTGAAATGTATTAACTGATGGTGTAGTCTCTTTTAATAATTCTTCTACTTCTTTCCTTATTTCATTTAGTCTCTCATTCGTTATGTACTTCTTTTTAATGATGGCCCTTCTTTGATCTGCCAATTCTTTGTTCTGAGATATGGGCTAGGTGTGGGAATTCTCTGATTACATTTGTGTGTAGTTGTTTTCTATATCCCGTAGCGTTCTTTCTAGTTCTGTTAGTGTGTAATATATTCTCATAATTGCCTTCATTTAAATCATCATCCCATCTCATCTGTACTGGTTTCTGTTTCTGTGGATTGCTGTGTTGATTGTTTTGGGCTATCCTTCGTTCAGGATCTCTGCAACTTCACTTCTTATGTTTGCATTGTATCTTGGTCTAATAGGTTGTTGCGGACTATAGCCCTGCGTTGATCCCCTAGCCGTTGTTTCGTAACCTTAAATTCTGGAAATTGTTCTGTAAACTTCTTAGTAGAGTGAATCTAGGTACACTTTATTTTTGGTCTCTAGTTTGGTTATTGTTAAAAATGTGGCGCATAATGAAGGTATTCATTTCATATGTCCACTTCTTTCGCGCATTATTGTCTACCTTAGCGGGTGCAGTTTCATTGAGGGTCAAGTCCCTCCTCCTGCACAACATCTAAGACAGAGGATACCGGAGACTGTAACAAACTTGATTCAGGTGATTCATTCAGGTATAGAAGGGGGTGAGGATGGCAATGATGGGAACAAGGACACGGAAGATGTGGGTGATGCCATCCTGGATTCGGCTGTCGTATATTTATCGATGGGAGCCCGCCTGCTCAGCTCCTCATCGCCGATGGACCGCATACTGAGGCAGCCAGCAACGGCTCCAGATGCGCCCCGGCGACCCCCGGGCAGCGACCGTGATTCGGCTGTCGTATATTTGTCGATGGGAAGCCCGCCTGTTCAACTCCTCATCGCCGATGGACCGCATACTGAGGCATCCAGCACGGCTCCAGATGCGCCCTATTATTACAGACTTAGAAAAAAGTAATTGAATTTTTCAAGATGCAATACAATAATATAAACAAGCGACATGTACAATAATGTCAATTATTGCATAAAAGTGGCCGTTGTTTAGCAATAATTAAACTTGTCGCGTGTTAGAAATATTGTATTGTATCTTGAAAAATCCAAATTTACTTGGAATCTAAGTCTGTTATGTTTTATTTTCTTCATAAATGTCACATTTTCGCCACAATCAGTGTAAATCTGTAACAACTCGACTGTGAGGTCGAAACAGCCCATTCATGCCGAAGCGTGGCTCTCCCAACTACCTTCGGTATGACGTTTTGTTTTCCTCTTTGATGTTATTCTAAATGGATTTCAATGTATTACCTCTAATTTTAAGTTAAAATGTCCGCCAGAAAAGGCATATACCGGCACATAGCCGGGATAGTGCAGGTAACGAATCTATAAGGGTTCTATTTTTGTCATTTGGCTACGGAACCCTAAAAAGGAAGGGTTAATAACTTAATACCCACCCATTGCTACATTTTCCGTTATTATTACGTACTTACGTAGTACGTTCGTTCTTATTTCTTTTTTTTATGTGATGGGTGGCACAGACGGACCACCTGATGGTGATGGCAACACCAACATTTACGGAATAGTTCGTGTTTTTGAAGCGTTTAAAAAAACCCGAAAAACCCGGGTTTTGATTTTCAAACCCGGGTTTTTTGTGGCTCTTAAAACCCGGGTAACCCGGGTTTTTTGAACCCGGGTAACCCGGGTTCGATGCCCTACATGTCGCATTCTTGAAGAAGTGAGGTTGATTTGTTGATTTGCCGTCCCAGGGCTATCTATCTACAATTTGCTACCCCACCAACCTTGCCGACCCCTTAATTAAGTCGCCCTTGGCTATAGCCGATTCAACCTTATGTCAAACCAGGCCTCAATGGGGGGGGGGGGTCCGGAGCCCCAGAACCCTCCCCCCTATATACGTCCAAGATCAACACTTGCCTAGTGCGGTGCGGTGATGACAAACCGAGCTATGTTCGAAAAATTCGAAACATACTTTTGCTCGACCCGGGATTATGGGGAAACTGATTTGGCTACGGCGGCCATTCTTAAAGATCAGGATATATTTAGTGCTCAAGTGTGTGCACAAACACAGGCGCACTCTCTATTCCCTTACCCTCTTAATTCGATGGACACCAGTGTGACACGACCGAGGAGAGATGGGCGCAGGACGCTAAGAGATTAAAACAAAGTTACTAGGAAATAGAAAGCTTTTTTTATCTCGAGTATGATAGATAAAACATAATTTTATTTACAAACACACGTTCACACATATACACACAAACGCACCAACACCCACACACATACCACGCACACGTATACACCCACATACACATAAACACACGCACACACACACACTTACACTTATACGCACACTCTTACACACCACACTTACACATACACTTACACACACACACACGCACACACACTCTTACACACACACACACACCACACCACACTTACACATACACTTACACACACACTCACAATCACATACACCCACGGACACACCACACTTCTCTTTTACCAGTTAAGACAATGCAAAACAATATTAAACATTTACTTTATGTTACCGCAAGATTACGCCATAGTCATTTATTATCGTATTATGTATTACTAGCGGGCGCCCGGCGTTATCCGCGTGGAAAAGTAACTTTTTACCCCCCTTTCAACCCTTACAACCCCCTTTTCGCAATAAAAAGTAGCCTATGTTCTTTCTCAGGGTCTAGATTATCTGTATACCAAATTTCATTTAAATCCGTTGAGTAGTTTTGGCGTGAAAGAGTAACAGACAGACAGACAGACAGACAGACAGACAGAGTTACTTTCGCATTTAAATATTAGTTTATAATATTAGTATATTAGTATGGATGCGGTTTCCCCAAAGCTGTTGACCAGACCACAGACAAGAGGACCTACAATAAAAAATCACGACAGAATCGATATCTCCGTCCCTTTCACAGGCGTTTGTTTATATGCGACGCGTATTATCTTTCGTTTAGAGACGGCTTCGATGTAGGCCTCAGAGTCGATGATTCATGGATAAATGATTTATTCATGTAATTTTCTTAGATATATCGAAGATGTAGATTATTAGAATTTATCTTTCATCTTGGCGTGTATGTAATAGGGTATTTGACTAATCTCGATGTAGTAAAAATATTGATACTTTACCAAAATATTGGTAAATAAGAACCAATAGCCTAAATTTTCAGTTAAAAATATAACGTTTAGCTGGTTTGTGAGCATTCAAAGTTTATGGGCAAGTCCCATAAAATTTTAAATAATTATATCATTGAACTACCCATACATTATCCACAAACTTTTATTATAAAACCATGTACATAAACGAAACATTTGATAAAGCTACCAAACAAAATTTGCGAAACTTGCGTGTGACGTCACTCGCTAGTAGCCATTTGTATAGAGCGTTTTTGGGCCTGCGTAAAATATGTGCTCTTAAAGTTGTGATATCTCAGGTAATTCAAATCAGAATCAAATAATTATTTCAACAATGTTTTCTTAAATAGAGAGGTCTTTTTGATTAAACACATAAAAAAACTTAGTCAAATAAGCCAAAACATTACTTAAAAATCAGAGATTGATGATTCGAATACACTCTGCTAATTTTTTTGTGTCGAGTGAGTTGTCACGTTGTCAACTTCCTGTGGACTAAGGACATATAGAGTGCTATAAGTGCATTGAGACTATTGCAAAGTGACATTGGGGGCGTGTACTGCAACTTAATACAGGCTGTTTCTTATAGATCAAGCGGAGGTCCATTGGATAGAACACCCCTTAGGGCACCCGAAACCCCATGTTCAACTCTATGATCCCTTTAAGGCACACATTACAACCCATGTTCACCTCTAAGGGCAGCCGACGCCCCCATGTTCACCCGTAAGACACCCAAAACACCCCATGATCACCAGGGGTGAAACATAGGGGTGTATTGGGTAGGGACTCAAAAATCCCTATGTTCAATTTTTTCCCAGTTTAGAAAAAAATCTCTAGAAGATTAAAAAATTACTTAACCTATCGCTATTAGCGATAAGATCGCCTACATGTACTAACATATAGCCAAAATTTAAGGTTTGTTAACTTTTTTTTTATACTAGAGGCTGCAACGAGCAAGCGGGTCACCTGCTGGTAAGTAATTACCGCTGCCCATGAACATTGCGAGATCAGAGAGGTCGCTGATGCGTTACCGCCTTTTAAGAAGGAGTACGCTCGTTTCTGAAGGTCCCTAAGTCATAGCCGTCAGGAAATACTGCCGCAGCTAAACTATTCCCAAGACTGAGGTTCGCGGGACTTTTTGCAATAAAGAGTATCCTATCTATGTATGTAATGTAATTTTCCCTTATATCCAACACAATCTTCTATACTATTTATAAAGAGGTAGATTCTATAGACAACGACAAGGCTTATAATAAACCGAAAAAGCAAAACAATGTGCGATGTAATCGGCACCTAGCGCCATCTATTGGTTGCATGGGAAACTTATGTCCCGAATCAAAGTGAGGGCGGGTCACTATTTATATTAAGTTTTTTAAAAATTCAAACGACCAGGAATGGAACTCCGCACCATAAATTAGATTGGGGTCAAATGATTGTTCTTTAACACGTAGCGTGATAAAATGATTCATCTAGAGTTCTAGACTATGAGAAATAGTTATTAATAATGAGAAATTCCACATCGGATGTGTACCGTTCACACGTTATAGTTACTGTGAGAATTCTTAGTTTTTAAACTGAATCTAGATAATTAGTACCCTAACTGTTAGATGATCAACAAGACTGACGTCGTTGGCCTTTACTCCAAACTGGAATTCAGACCAAAAAATCTACGACAGTTACGTCACTGTCAATCTGTTAATGTCACTTATGTCATTTTCAAGTGACGTTTTCAGGTTTCGCCACCTTTTTGGCATTATTGTTCTTATTATGCAGACTAACACTGTCAAGTTTCCATACACTTGTTAAAATGTTGTAAGTAGATACCAAATGTTATTAACACCTGAAGTGTTACAAGCGCAAAAAAATCTTTGAAAACTAAAATTATGGATGGTTAAGTTTTTATTAAAGTGTCTTGTATTTAAATGAAAAAAAGTTAATAAAATTATTTTTTTTAATTATAGAATCACAAATACCAATAAATAAATTAGGCTGACATTTGAAATGACACAAAAAAGTCACAATTCACTCAACACATAAAGACGAAAGTAAGTTCTTGTCATAATAATAGTCCTGCACTTGGCCTCGATGTGCAACGCCGTACTTACACTAATTATTGATAATTAGCTTGTGTAACAGTTCCAATTGGTTACAACAAAATAATGGCTGCTTGAGCGAGCTCCCACCAGGTGGACCGACGATCTAGTGAAGGTCGCGGGAGTCCCTTGGATGCGGGTGGCACAGGACCGCGAGGAAGAAATCCTACTGGGTGTCCTGGTAGGTCGTGCATTTGGGAAGGGCTGCATTGCGTCAAACAATTTGGCTCAAAATGGCGAGCGCGATTAGCTGTACGGTCCAGTCTCGGCTGTGGGGTATCCGACCGCGATTGCGCTGAGATGGACACCCCAGAGTTATGGTTAGAGTCCCACACACCACCATGTCCCCTTCAGGCAAAGTGAAGGCCATGATGGTTTCCCCTGGGAAAAAAGGCCTTTGTCCAGCAATGGACGTCTATGGCTGAAATGATGATGACTAATGCTCTCATTATCATCATCATTTTCAGGTACCAAAGGCTTGCGTGGCTGAAGTGGCAGTGGGCAGGACCATTGCGAGGAGAACAGACGGCTGTTGGGGTGGAAAGGTCCTTGAGTGGAGGCCACATGCAGGAGGCCGCAGCCGTGGCAGGCCCTCCCGCCAGGTGTGACCGACGATCTGGTGAAGGGTCGCGGAGTCCCTTGGATGCGGGGTGGCACAGGACCGATCTGTGTGGAGAACTTGTGGGGAGGCCTATGTCCAGCATTCGACGTCTATTGGCTTGCAAATGATAATGATGATGAATTCTTGGTTATCTAGCCATATGTATTGCAAATTAAATAAATGTACAACACCATGCCGTGACCAAACAAGGTTCTTTGCCTATACTATTTTTTTTGCTTCCGCCCACAACAACAAATTATTTTGGCATCATCACCAAGAATGTTAATTTCACACACAAAAAGGTTAAACCATGATTTCCTTATGATTTTTATTGTACGTCAATAACACCTATTATTAACTATAAGACCGCCCAAGTTGTATTTACTCACCATACCATTAAGTTTTGTGTGTAGGTAGCCTAGTATTTTAGCATTTTCGGCGTGGAATTTTAGGCAAGCGTGATGATGAAGCCTAATCCCCATCATAGTAGCGGTGACTTGATTTCTTCTATGATGGAGGCCTTTGCCCTGCAGTGGGACAGTATACCCTATAGGCTGATACTTTATTATTACAACTTAATACCTACAGGGTGAACATTTACCACGTCGTTTGAACCACATTTGTTTTATGAATTTTAGAAATTCTCAAAAAAAAAAACAACTTTTCATACAAGTCGGTCACGTGACTTGTTTTTTTCGTTTGTAGAATCGAAAAAAATATCGACTAATTTAAAAAATCGTTAAATAAACGATTATGAGTAGGTATAGCTGGCGGCACGAAAGTATAGCGATGACGTTATTTGCGCACTTGTAAAAAAGAAGGACTTTCTATCGAAATTGGTTTCTGCGCACTCAAGGTCATAACTACACTTTCTTGCCTCTGACTATATTCATCACACGATTTGTCCAGAGTGGGGATCGAATCCACGACCTTTAGCGTATGAGGCAGGTCACTACCAAATGCGCCATCCGGCCAGTCAATGCAATCGTATACCATCAGGTGATCCGTCTGCTCGTCTGCCATCAATCACATTAAAAAAACTTTTGTAAAAGTAACAAATAAAAGTGTTAATTAAATATCAATTTTAAATCTAGACTAAGTTTAGACAGAGGCTTGCTTTGTTAAAATTGAAATGATAAATCTTAAATTGCTTTTTTCTATGCTAGAAATTTCTACATTACAGTATTGTGTTCTAGATTACATTCACAGCAAAAAGATACAAATCATCACGACAAGTTTATATGTAATACGAAATCGATTTTCTAGATTCGATTTCATATTGTCAGTGGGTAGATAAACACAAAAGTAATTTAATAGATACTTAGATTTTTTCAATTTCGTAATAGTAGTTACCGATATTGTCATAGTAAGTATATCTGTAACAACTCTATTAAGGGGCCTATACGAATGAAACTAGCGCCGCCAACCTATTTACACTGATTGTGGCGAAAATACGATATTTTTTAAGAAGCAAAGCATTACCCATTACATTGTCGACCCGGTTGGTTCAGTGGTAGTGAATGCTGCGTCTGGACCAAGGGTTGCGGGTTCGATCCCCGCACAGTACAAACATTTGTGTGCATGAACATGTCTGTTTGTATTGGTCTGGGTGTTGTCTATGTATTATAAGTATGTATTTACAAAAGAAAAGTATTATATGTATATATTTGTAATCCCACTGTTGGTTCTGATATCTGTAACACAGGTGCTTCAGCTACCTATCTCAGAGTCAGATCAATGTATGTGATGTAGTGAAATATTATTATTATTATGATCAGTATACTCTGAGTATCACAGCTATTTGCTGGGTTTTTCAGAAATGTACGGGCCTTGGCCAAGTACAATTCCTACACTACGGATCTAATTGTATTATATTATTATTATTATATTCAGTATATAACTTTTAATCTCTCTAAGAGGTGCAAACTGAAGAGCACGGGCCTTAGCCAAGCGCATCTTTAGTGGGTTGGTTTTAATAAATTTAAGAATTTGCGTACGATTTCTGCAGTATTTAAAACAACGGCTTTTTGCAGAAGCATGAACGTAGATGGGTGTATATTAAGTATTCCAGGCTTGTGTGAATGGTCTTTCGGTATAACTCCAGTTGAAGATATGATAATGGGTACTACTTTGACTGTGGTTATCTGCCATTGTGATTTTATTCAATTGATAATTCGCGGTATTTTGCAATCTTCTCAGAGTGGGTGGATTGTAGGTTATGGGTGTTGCAAACTGCTATATCTATTAAGGTTACTGTTTTGTTTCTTTTTATCAAGACGGTGATATCTGGTCGGTTAAAATGTATAGTTTTGTCAGTTATTATGGTCCTATCCAGTAAGTTTATAGTTTGGATCTTCAAGAATTACTTCGGGTTGTATTTGTAATAAGGGACTTTTTCCGTAATTAATGATATTGGTGAGCTAGATTTGATGAACTATCGATGCAACCTTGGTCATGTCTGTGTTTGTAGTCTGTCTGGGCTATGGCTTTACATGAACCTGTGATGTTGTTGAATAGTTTCAGGGCTAGAGTGACACCGTCTGCAGATATCCTGAGTTGAGCTATTTTTGACTATATGTTTTTGGTAGTTTCTGGTATCCATGATCTGATCCTGAATTGCGATCATAAAAGCTTCAGTTTCAGGGAAGAGTTGTCCTTGACGGAGCCAGGCGTTCGATGCTGATTTATCAACATGTTGTTGATGCAGGTCGTTATAGTGTCTTCCGTGAAGTGCTTTCAGCTTCCATGTCACTTTTTTATCGGCTGCTGTGATGATTTGTTCATTGCGTTGTGAGTTTGTATTTTTCAAGTTTAGATAGGTAAGTTAGAATCGGCTTCTGATATTGCTTTGTGTAGATTCGATTCTATGGAGCGATTATGAAAGAATTGCCGAAGTAGGGTATTTGCTTGTTGTGTAGGTTAACTATATCTATGATGCCTCTTCCGCCTTCTACACGTGGCAGTGTCAGTCTTTGCGAACAGGATCGTGGATGGTGCTTGCGATGGGATGTCATGGTGGTGTTTATAATGCGCTGAAGATTTTTAAGACTACTTTGTGACCAATTGATAATTCCGAAGGAGATGTGAGAACAGGTATTGCAAAGGCGTTAATGGATTTACAAGATTTCGTGAATTGAGTTTAGTGCGGCAAAGTTTGTTTAGTCTATGTCTGAATTTTGAAATTATTTCACCTTTGGCTTGTTTCTGGTTGATTTGGTCGGAGCTGGTGAAATCCTAAGTATTTGTATGAGCAGTTTTCAGTTAACGCCTCCACTATACCTCCATCATTGAGTGTGTAGCTGTTTTCGACTATCTTACCTTTTTTAATACTTACAGTTTTGCACTTGTCAATCCCAAATTCCATTTGTATGTCGTTCGAAAATGTTTGAGTTATATCAGCGAGTTTATGGAGTGTATGTGTGTCCTTTGCTATATAATTAATATCGTCCATGTACATTAAATGTGTCAGGTTTATTTGAGACTCCCTGCAGAGGGACAGAGAAACCAAGCTTACTGTTATTAAGCATGTTGGAGAGCGGGTTTAGTGCTAGGCAAAACCAGAGCGGTGACAAAGCATCTCCCTGGAAAATGCCTCTTTTTATTTGGATATCTTCTGTTAGGATTGACTCAGATTATTGCAGGTTAGCTTTAATCTGGTTTTCCATTCAGTCATGGCTGTTTCTAAGAATGATATTATTGTGGGGTGAATTTTGTAGTAGACGAAGAATGTAGAGTAGCCAACTATGGGGTATTGAGTCGTACGCTTTGCGATAATCGATAAACATGGTGTTAATATTTTTCTTCAGTTTCATCGCTCTTTTCATCACGACTAGGTCTATAATCAGCTGTTCTTTACACCCTGGCTGTTTCTTCTACACCCTTTTTGTTCCTCTGCTAAAATGTTGTTTCTCTGCAATATGTGTATATATTAGATCAGTAAGGCATCCTGTAAGTATTTGTAAATTGTCTGTAAGCATGTGATTGGGCGGTATTTACTTGGGTCGGCGCATTGAGTACCTTTTGGGATCATGTAGGTTATTCCTGTGTGACAAACGGCGGCATTAGATTTGGTGACTGAATGAAATCATTCAGGTGTTGTTTAGTGAACTGTGTAAATTCGTGAATTGTTTGTACCAGTAGTTGTGTATTTTATCAGTGCCAGGAGCTTTCCAATTATGTGTCTTGTGTAGTACTTTTAAGAGTGTATCAGCTGGTATGTGTTCAAATCCCATTTGGTTAATATGTTTGTAGTTTCTGCTTCAGCCACTTTTATCCACTCTGCATCAGGGTTATGTTGAACTGGGTTCGCCCATATGTTTGACCAAAATTGTTTCAGTTCCTCTTGTTTTGGTATGGTAGTGGTATTAGTTGTAGTTGTTTGTGTGTCATTTGATAGTTGTCTGTAAAATTGTTTTTCGTTATTATGAAATTGTGTATTTTGTTTTTTTCTTAGTGTGCAATTGATGTATCTTTTGAGGCGGCTAGCTGCTGCATTTAATTTTTGTTTTAAAGTGTCAAGTATTTGTTTATCTGTAGTATTAGGTTCTTCATGTCGTGAGTGTACTCTGAATGTTTGCCTAATTCTTGTAATATGTCTTTCTAATCTCTCACTTCTGCTTCCTCTCATGTACTCTGACAACTGTCCTATACATTTTCTCAAGTAATCAATTTTATTGTTAAGTCTACGCTGCCAATATGGTTGCTTATCCATTGTAGGTCTTCTAGGGGTGTCCGTCTGGTTTATTTTAGATCCATTGCATACCGCCGCAGTAAAGGCCGCGCAATATATTATCGTGTGCGTTCTAAGAAAGCTATCTTCTATTGAGCTGTGTTTGGGTAAGATTTCTTCATTTAAATATTGTGTTATGTAGTTCAACTTTCTTGTTATTTTCTGCTTTGGAATGTAGGGCCTATCAGTGGGATCGATTTCTGTGTACGTGGATAACGCTCTTTCGAATGTTTTTATGATGTTGTCTCTTAATCTATTATCATGAGCGTTATTTGTTGTTAGATTGTTATTTTGTGGAGTGTTGGCGGTTGTTTGTGTATTTATTAGATTTTCTACGGTGAAATTAATTAAAACGTCTTCGTTAACTTGTTCTTGATTGCTGATTTCTGTGAAACTATTATTATTTTGTTGAATAGTGGGATGAAATGTATTAACTGATGGTGTAGTCTCTTTTAATAATTCTTCTACTTCTTTCCTTATTTCATTTAGTCTCTCATTCGTTATGTACTTCTTTTTAATGATGGCCCTTCTTTGATCTGCAATTCTTTGTTCTGAGATATGGGCTAGGTGTGGGAATTCTCTGATTACATTTGTGTGTAGTTGTTTTCTATATCCCGTAGCGTTCTTTTCTAGTTCTGTTATTGTGTAATATATTCTCATAATTGCTTCATTTAAATCATCATCCCATCTCATTCTTGTACTGGTTTCTGTTTCTGTGGATTGCTGTGTTTGATTGTTTTGGCTATCTTCGTTCAGGATCTCTGCAACTTCACTTCTTATGTTTTGCATTGTATCTTGGTCTAACAGGTTGTTGCGGACTATAGCCCTGCGTTGGTCCCCTAGCCGTTGTTTCGTAACCTTAAATTCTGGAAATTGTTCTGTAAACTTCTTGTAGAGTGAATCTAAGTACACTTTATTTTTGGTCTCTAGTTTGGTTATTGTTAAAAATGTGCGCATAATGAAGGTATTCATTTCATATGTCCACTTCTTTCGCGCATTATTGTCTACCTTAGCGGGTGCAGTTTCATTGAGGGTCAAGTCCTCCTCCTGCACAACATCTAAGACAGAGGATACCGGAGACTGTAACAAACTTGATTCAGGTGATTCATTCAGGTATGAAGGTGGTGAGGATGGCAATGATGGGAACAAGGACACGGAAGATGTGGGTGATGCCATCCTGGATTCGGCTGTCGTATATTTATCGATGGGAGCCCGCCTGCTCAGCTCCTCATCGCCGATGGACCGCATACTGAGGCATCCAGCAACGGCTCCAGATGCGCCCCGGCGACCCCCGGGCAGCGACCGTGATTCGGCTGTCGTATATTTGTCGATGGGAGCCCGCCTGTTCAACTCCTCATCGCCGATGGACCGCATACTGAGGCATCCAGCAACGGCTCCAGATGCGCCCTATTATTACAGACTTAGAAAAAAGTAAATTGAATTTTTCAAGATGCAATACAATAATATAAAACAAGCGACATGTAACAATAATGTCAATTATTGCTAAAAGTGGCCGTTTTTAGCAATAATTAACTTGTCGCGTGTTAGAAATATTGTATTGTATCTTGAAAAATCCAATTTACTTGGATCTAAGTCTGTTATGTTTTATTTTCTTCATAAATGTCACATTTTCGCCACAATCAGTGTAAATCTGTAACAACTCGACTGTGAGGTCGAAACAGCCCATTCATGCCGAAGCGTGGCTCTCCCAACTACCTTCGGTATGACGTTTTTGTTTCCTCTTTGATGTTATTCTAAATGGATTTCAATGTATTTACCTCTAATTTTAAGTTAAAATTTTCCTCTCTGATTTATACAAAACATCGTGGGATGAGCTACTGAGTTAACATGCGCCATATTAGTACACAAAGGTTATGCCGCTAGTGAATTAGTAGAATGGCCAAATAATCATGTTAATTTCCTATTAGCCTACGTAACACAGTATAAATAGGTATAGAAGGAATAAATAAATTAATAAATTTAGATTATCGCCAAAATCGTCTAATGATGCGGGAGAGCCATGCTTCGGCATGAATGGGCCGGCTCGACAGAAGTGATACCACTGCCTCACAGAAAACCGGCGTGAAGCAGTTCCTGTGCTGTGTTTCGCCGAGTGAGTGAGGGTACCGGAGGCCCACTCGGGGGGGAAGGGGATAAAAGGTTGGCAGCGCACTTGTAACTGGTGTTACAAGTGTCCATGGGCGGCGGCAATTGCTTACCATCAGGTGATCCGCCTGCTCGTCTCCTACCTATCACATAAAAAAACAGAAAAAGTATGTTTTGTTATAATTTGGAAAGAGTCCAAATTCCAAAGTGGAAAAATCCACGGCCTCTGTGAATACATGCTTGGATACAAACCTACGACCTCCCGTTTCGATGGCGTACGTTTTTAACCTCTAACCTACATCGCTTTTGTTAACACTCAGTTAAGGGGCTATACGAATGAAACTAGCGCCGCCAACCTATTTACACTGATTGTGGCGAAAATATGATATTTTTGAAGAAAATAAAACATTACAGACTTAGAACCAAGTAAATCGAATTTTTCGAGATGCAAAGCAATATTTTTTACACGTGACGAGTAACAATAAAGTTCATTATTGCTAAAAACGGCCACTTTTAGCAATAATGAACTTTATTGTTACTTGTCGCGTGTTTTAGATATTGTATTGCATCTTGGAAAATTCAATTTACTTTTATCTAAGTCTGTAATGTTTTGCTTTCTCAAAAAAATATCGTATTTTCGCCACAATCAGTGTAAATAGGTTGGCGGCGCTAGTATCATTCGTATAACCCCTTAACATCGCGCAATATTTATCATATTTCTATTTCGCAACCGACATTGGCCAAAATCAACAAGTCATTACGAGTTAGGTTTCGAATTATTAATTACCTAACTAGAATTGAAGTTAAAATATTTGTAATAAAGATTAGCAGTGAAGTATGAAGAGCAAATTATATGATTAGGAAACATACGCCAAGTGTGAAGGACACAAACTTAAGAAAGTAAAGCATCAGCCTATATACTGTCCCACTGCAGGGTAAAGGCCTTTATCATAGAAATCAAGTCATCGCTACTATGATGGGATTAGGCTTAATCACCACGCTTGCCTAATGCGGTGCGGTGATTACAAACCCGAGCTATGTTCGAAAAATTCAATATTGACAATATTGAATTTTTCGAACATAGCCCAGGAGTCGAACTCGGAACGCCGAGATCTATGTGCATTAGGGGAGACCTAAGTCCAGCAGTGGACGAGTGTGGGTTGCTGATGATGAATCAACTATTACAGACTTAATTTGAGTGATTTATTCCGCACTTAAGTGGCGTTTCGTCACTGGTATTAAATAATGTCTAAACTTGGCAAACCGCTACCGTGCAAAAAAGTGCAAGTAATAGTCGATGAATGGTTGCTTAACTATAATCAAAGAGTCTGTTGTAAACTTGTAACTAGTGATGCTGAACTATCTATAGTTTCATTATCGATTGTTGACCTATTATTATTAGATAGTATTGGAAATGTCAATAGTAAGCATCGATAGGATTCTGTGGGTAACTGTGAAACAAGCCGCATCGGCTGATGCAATCCAAAGAGTTTAATTAGTATCTAGTGATTTTTAGTGTACAAATTGGTGTTACTTTGTGCAGTGAAGTGCCGCAGGGTGATATAATATAAGAATCATGAATTGTGTCGTTTTTAACACTGCTATTGTGTGTAGAGTGAGTTGTCTCGTGAACAACTTGCTTTGACCTAAGTAATAGAGTCTTAAAACCTACGGCTTTGTTAAAAACAGTCTCCACAGAATCCTTAGGACATTAAAACGCTAACACCGGCGTTTTATTGAGTGACTGTGACTTCGACTGACTTCGACTGTTGACTACACTTTATCAACCTACACTTGACATTCGCAAAATTAAATGTGTCATGAACACAATACAGGCCATAAAAAAAAAGCATCGAAAGGAAAATTGGCGCTATAATCAGATCACAATAAGTACTATATCAATAGTATTGCTCTTTTTTCTTTTATAAAAAGGTAACAATTATGTCACAGTTATGACAATAAAATAGTATATTTATTTTATCTTTTTTTTTATTTATTTCCCTAACACAAAAAAATAAACAAAACTTTAAGCCCTGCCAAACTATTTAAGCAGTTTAGTCCACTATCGATATCCAACACTATTTTTAAGCGTTTGTTAGATAAAATCACAGGGAATATCTAGGCTAACAACATAAAGATATAGACGTACAGACTATGTTATTAACGATAGAGACAAAAATAAATAAAAAAATCTATTCTCAATATCTTTATTGCATCCATAGTGTATTAGGTGGTAGAATCTTAACATAATAGCAACCACTATAGACCCTGCAAGGGCACTACAATATGAGAGAGAGCTCTTAACTTACTTAATGTAATTGTAGTTTAAGCTTGACAAGCTGGTCTTGGAACATGTAGAAATATTATACAGGGTGTATCTGTGAACATTAACATCCCTTTATCCACGTTTTCTACTCACGTTTTTTGAAAAATCCGTAGCCGAATAGCAAAAAATTTTACCCTCATAGATTTGAACCTTGGGAGAGCCAGGGTTCGGTCATCCATGTTAGAGATCCTAATAAATAAATGAACACAAAATGTGTTGTTATATTTTTTTTTTGTTGAAATGTATTTATTTTGTGCTGTTTGTTTGTTTCAATAAATGGAAAAAAACTTCCTCAGACTGATTTGGTTCAACAAATTCGCCGCTTGATTACACAAATTATTTGTTTTTGGGCAGAGTCAAAATCCTCATAAAAAACAATGAATAAAAAAAAATAATCTCATCCTCGAATATAACAAAAAATTAAAACAAACAAATTAATCTCATATTTTTTCCAAGTCATTAATTACTCGAAGTAACCAAAAAATATTTTAATAAAGGTCTTTATTTACCCAAAAAAAAATGTAAGCGCCGATATCCGTAATAAACAAAATCCAATAATTAATACGTTTTTCCGATAAAAATAGTACAAGTTCTATCCATTATGTGACCTTGTAGCAGCGGCCATGTTGCATCCAAACGCGATGAATTCGATGCACTTGAAAAAAAAAAATTATTTGAGAAACATACAATTTTTGAAATTGGAATCGGTTTGTGACATCACCACAGATCCGCATTAGGCAAGCGTGGTGATTAAGCCTAATCCCATCATAGTAGCGATGACTTGATTTCTATGATGGAGGCCTTTGCCCTGCAGTGGGACAATATATAGGCTGATGCTTTAAGTACAATTTACATGTAATTAAACATTATACAGGGTTTATTTACATCCCTTTGACCACGTGTTTTACCAATAATTCTGAACAACAATTTTGTTCAGCGACTTTTCGGAGTTCGTCGAAAAATTTTCCATGTCACGTGACCGACTTTGTATGAAAAGTTTATTTTTTTATGCGAATTTCCATAAGTCATAGAACAAATCTTGTTCATAATGGTTGATGGAACAGTGATTAAAGTAAGATGTAAATGATCACATATACACCCTATATGTAGCAGAAAAAATGTTTTTTTTTCTTATTATGGTTTCTCTGTTTTGTTACAGACATAAAAACCTAAGTTTTTCGAAATTAGAAGCATTATACTCTGATTCATAATCATGTAAAGTAAACTGACAGATGTCAATGTGTCATCCCCATACATTATCACTCAATTTGACACACGCAAAATGTCAAAATGCATAGAAACTTGTCATTTTCATCTGTCAGTTTACTTTACATGATTATGAATCAGAGTATAGAATACATTTATAATACCTAATGTAGTTTTTTTTGTCCAGCCAGAAATCCTAATATCCAGATATTTTATAATATAGTCCAGAAATGATTTTCCCAATCTGGCAACCCTACGTGATACACCTGGTGTAAGTGCGTATGTATAAGACCATATTAACAACAATTATAATAATAAAGCCATAATACACTCAACACGACCGTGTAACCGCGTAGAATATTAACCATCTCTCGAGAGCGTCTTAACTTAGACATGTCATCATCGTTGGCAAATAAGGCTTGGGGCAAAGGTATCTTTTACGGTGGGAGAGCCACGCTTCGGCTTGAATGGGCCGGAGTGATACCACCACTAAAGAAAACCGGCGTGAAGCAGCCCCCGTGCTGTGTTACAAGTGAGAACGGGATAACAGGTCGGTAGCGCACTTGTGACCCCACTGGTGTTGCAGGTCCATGGGCGGCGACAATTGGTTGGTTAGGTGATCCGCTTGCTCGTCTGCTACCTATCACATTAAAAAAAACGTGTCATTCCCAAACATTTTTGCTCGTTTTGACAGATGCGAAATGTCAAAATGTATGGGAATATCATATTGTCATCTGTCAGTTTAGTTCGTATGATTAAAAAAAAATCAGAGTTTAGCTAACTTACCTACTCATACAGTGTATAATTAAATTACTATAAATTAGACTAATCTCGATATAGTAAAAAATATTTATACTTTTCCAAAATACTGGTAAATAAGAACCAACGGCCAAAATTTTCAGTTAAAATTATAACGTCTAGCTGGTTTTATGAGCATTCAAAGTTTCATGGGCAAGTCCATTTTTAAAGTATAAAATTTAAAAAAAATAATTATATCATTGAACTACCCGTACATTTTTCACCAACTTTTATTATGAAACCATTTACTTAAACGAAACATTTGATATAGCTACCAAACAAAATTTACTAGACGCGCATACAAGATACGGGCGTGTGACGTCACTTGCCTGTAGCCATTTTGTATAGAGCGTTTTTGGGCTTGCCCAAAATATGTGCTCTTAAAGTTGTGATATCTCAGGTGATTCAAATCAGAATCGAGCAATTCTTTCAGTAATTTTTCTTAAATTGAGAGGTCTTTTGATTAAACACATAATTTTTTTTTGTCAAATACCCTATACTATAAAAGTAAATTACCTATAGACGGGTATAACGCGACGTTAATTTTTAAGCACATTATGTACGTATAGATAGCCACACATCAAAGTATACAAAATTGTCAAATATCTTCAAATTTGGGAGATTCCTCCCAAACCTATCTATGTCTATGGTGTCTCCGGGCGGCGGCCATCGCTTACCATCACGTGATCCGTCTGCTCGTCTGCCACCTATTACATAAAAAAAATCCTGGCCTGACTATTACTCGTTTACAAGAAGCCTAATAAAGCTAGTAGTATCTTTGTTAAACGAAGTAACGTATAAGAATCGCCGATTATTCCTAACTGGTTTTATGCAAACAGTTTAAAGTACCCGAACTTGAGACAAGGCCTTACGTAGATTTGAATGCAAATAAGAGGTCATAGGGAATTCCGGGAAATGACGTCAGATGATTTGTATACTATTGTAGCCAAAGAGCATCCGCTGCAAGCCTCCATCATAGAAATCAAGTCATCGCTACTATGATGGGGTTAGGCTTAATCACCACGCTTGCCTAATGCGGTGCGGTGATCACAAACCCGAGCTAGGTCTATTCGAAAAATTCGAAACAAGTACTTTTGCTCGACCCAGGAATCGAATCAAAAATCGTTACTTAAACCCCTATACAGGGTTCATCATCATCATCAGCAACCCACGCTCGTCCACTGCTGGACATAGGTCTCCCCTAATGCACGCCACCGCTCCCGATTTTCGGCCACTCTCATCCAGCTCACTCCAGCCAGCCTTCGAATGTCGTCATCCCATCTTGTAGCAGGGCGTCCAACACTACGCTTACCGAGTCGCGGTCTCCACTCAAGGATTTAATGGCTCCAACGGTTGTCAGTTGAAATGAAATGAAATGAAATATTCTTTATTCAATTTAAGTCCATACAGAACGTTTATGAATGTCAAATATTACTTACTAGCGGCCGCCCGCGACTTCGTCCGCGTGGAAAAGTAACTTTTTACCCCACTTTTAACCCCTTACAACCCCTTTTTCGCAATAAAAAGTAGCCTATGTCCTTTCTCAGGGTCTAGACCATCTGTATACCAAATTTCATTTAAATCCGTTCAGTAGTTTTGGCGTGAAAGAGTAACAGACAGACAGACAGACAGACAGGACAGAGTTACTTTCGCATTTATAATATTAGTATGGATTAGTATGGATGTAAGCTACCACTTACGCTAGTTCTGCGGCTAATGAAATGAAAAAATCTTTATTCAAGTTAGGTCCATACAGAACACTAATGTAGTGTATGTAATACAAGGTTATTTTTTACAAACTGGAATCCTTCAAACCACCTTGTCTACTGCCCATTGAACAACGTGTGTTCTATGACTTTTGTAAATTCATGAAAAAAAATTCAAGTTTTCTTACAAAATCGGTCACGTGACTGGTCATTATATAAGGGGAGTCAAAAAACTTTTCAACGAATTTCGGAAAGTCGTAGAAAAAAATTTGTTCAAGATGGTTAGTAGAAGGGGTGGGTTAATGCCGTTGTTTAAAAAATAACCCTGTATAGTCCGCGGCATGCTAGTTTAACGATGACGTTGAATGCGCAGAAACAAACTTGGGTTCCATCCATACCACCTGGATGGTTGGCAAACCTCGTGCGCTTTACACGACACTTTCTGCCGCGCACCTCCTCATTGTGGAATCAACTTCCCGCAGCGGTATTTCCGAACCGGTACGACATCCAAATCTTCAAGAAACGAGCCTATACCTTCCTAAAGGGCCGGCAACGCATCCGCACTCCTACTGGTGTAGCTGATGTCCATGGGCGGCGGTGTTCACTTGCCATCAGGTGACCCGGTTGCTCGTTTGCCTTCCTATACTATAAAAAAAAAAACAAATTTTAGTAGAATGTCTTCTTTTTACAAGTGCGCAAACTAACGGTCATCGCTATTGTTAGATGCCGCGGACTAATAGCTCAATAAACACCCCATTGGTGGTGTTTATTGAGCTGCCCAGTAACTTAGTGCTTAAAAAAAGCTCAACACACCGGGTCAAGTGAGTCAGGGAGAACTTGCGAATCCAGTTTCCAGGCAAGGCAATCTTCGCGATATGATGCTAAAAATAAAAGGCGCATAGAATGCGGTCCTTGGAATATTTTTTTGATTGAACATAACAATTTATTGGACAAAATAACGGAAACACGAAAAAACAATACTTAGTTAACTAGAATCTAAAGCTAAAAAACTACCTAAAAGAAAAATTAAACCAGAGTAGGCTGTGTGGCAATGTCCCCAAAATCCTGGCAGCATTACCTCGTTGGATAGCGATGGGAATTCGCTAGGCGAAGTAGCTACCAGCCTTTGGTTCTCCCGTGACTTCAATTAAGCGCTTAGCTAAGTCCCGGAACTATAGGCTAACGCTTGACTACAATCGCACCTGATGGAAAGTGACGATGAGGTCTAGGATGACACGCGTTTGCCTAGAAGATGCCTGTTCACTCTTGCCTTAAGAATTTGACTGCCACATTACTAGACACAACAGAAAAAGTATTGTTTGCCGGTCACACCAGTGACCCCCATGGCGTTCAAAGAGTTAAAGATGTCCAGATTATAGCAGTCAGAAAAAACTGACCTCAGTAGGGGTGTACCATAGCTGTCCGTATTTGAATATCGTGGAATTATTATTGCAGTAAGGTACCTATGTTGAATAGAAAAGCAAAATTGTGTTTAACTTCGAATTTTTCGAACACAGCTCGGGTTTGTAATCACCGCACCGCATTAGGCAAGCGTGGTAATTTAGCCTAATCCCATCATAGTAGCGATGACATGATTTTGATGGTAGACTTTGCCCTGCAGTGGGACAGTGTATAGACTGATACTATTAGGGGTCATTCATCCATAGATCTAGGGAGAGTCACGCTTCGGATAAATGCCTCTAGTCATAAAAAAACCGGCCAAGTGCGAGTCGGGCTCCGCGCACAAAGGTTCCGTAGCAGCAAATATAATAAACTTACCAAAATTACAGTTTAATCAACCTATCTCAAAAACTATAAGAGATACTTTGATCAAACCAAAAATCGTTGAAAGAGTAATTAGCATGCATCACCTCTATTTTTTTAGAATTTTATACCCGTAGTTATAAAAATAGAGGGGGGGGACATACTTTTTACGACTTTGAGAGCTGATATCTCAAAAAACCGTTCACTTTAAGAAAAATGTTTTTTAGAAACTTTATATCATTTTAAAAGACCTTTCTATTGATACCCCACACGGGTATGTACATCGAAAAAAAAAAATTCATCCCTCAGTTACATGTATGGGGGGCCCCACCCCCAATTCTTTTTTTTACTATTTTAGTGTCATATTTTTGTAGCGGTTTATACAACACATATTCCCATCAAATTTCATCACTGTAGTACTTATAGTTTCCGAGTAAATCGGCTGTGACAGACCGGACAGACGGACAGACGGACAGACGGACAGACGGACAGACGGACATGACGAAACTATAAGGGTTCCGTTTTTGCCATTTTGGCTACGGAACCCTAAAAAACGTGCGGACATCTATCAAATAGTTTTCTTGTTTTTCCTTTTAAGAATACGGATATTATAAAAAGATCACAATATGTTAAGATGATACATAACTTACTAGCCAAAAAAAGATAGGTACAGAAAACCTTTGGGTACCTTTACCTACTTTAATTTGTCAAATTTCCTAAATTAATTTTCAACCGTATGTTCTTTGGTATTATGTTAAGAATTGGATGACAAAATCTGACAGTCATGATCAGCTTAACTCAAATTATATGTTTGTTTTATGTTGTACAGTCAACTACTAAAAGCCCGACAAAAGAAGTTCTCTACAGTACCGTTCAATAAAATCAGATGGCGCTAATTTGACAGTTTCATACAAGATTCGAATTCTCTTTCAATCCTACATCGCGAAAGCAAAGTTCGCATGTCTACTTGGAATACTTATCTTCTATACTATTTATAAAGAGATAACTTCTATAGACAACGACAAGGCTTATAGGTAAACCGAAAACACGAAACGCTTGCGCGATGTAATTTAGCACAGCGCCATATATTGGTTCATTTCTGAATTACGGTCCCGAAGCGAAGTGAGGGCGGGCCACTAGTATACGATAAACCAAGATGGTACATCGGACCTTTTGTCAATTAGTTAAGTACTAGATTTTGGTTTTAGCTTGTCAGGGATCCTAGGAAAAATATCTGAAAAAATCTACCTAGAAAGACAACTCTTCAGATACTTGCGCAACAATTTCTTCCTCATTCTCAGGCTCAGTACTTCAGACCCATTATCTATAGCAGAGGGAGCATTTTTAGGCAACATTAATGCTACTAAGCGCTGTTCTCTGAACTTAAAGCTCTGAAATATTACATTAATTATTATTTTATGTGAGGATCCCTAAAATTACTTGATTATCCGATTAGACTGTTACTTTGGCAAGGGGAAAAATACTGGACATAGTATTGAGTAGTGTTTTTACTAGTTATTCGGCAACGGGAAGTGTACTAGACATGCAAGTTGTTAGACATCGTAAAAACTAAAAAAAACTCAGTAAGACAATCAAAATATTATGTAACCTAGCTTTTCGGATATGCAATCTTTAGTTTTTAATAATAATACAAGAAAATAAGTTGTGAAACAATGAATAAAATGCAAATTACCGAGAGCCCGCGTAGCTCGTCCTTCCCTCCTGCCCGTCTCGCTGGTGACAACTCGTGTACCGTCAATGTAAATGCATTGCCAATTTTTCACAGTGTAGGTGGATACTTATACACTGATTCATAATCATGTAAAGTAAACTGACAAATGTCAATATGTCATCCCCATACATTATCACTCAATTGACGCAGCAAAATGTCAAAATGCATAGAAACTGTCATTTTCATCTGTCAGTTTACTTTTACATGATTATGAATCAGAGTGTAGGGGTTAAATTACACCTAATGTATTAGATTTATGGTCAATTTATTTTTATGTATGTATTTTTTTCGTTCAATGGAAAGTATACTGGACGTCGTCGAATTAAGGGTTAAGAAGGAATACGCTTGCTTTTTGAAAGTTTGTATCTATGTGTAGTTGACTGTACAAAAAATTCCTCGGAGGGTTCAGGTGGGACTCGAACCCACAACCTTCCACAGTCCGGGATGGTGTACTACCGATTATACTAACCGAACCCCTTGCTAAACCGACGCATTTCGTAAGTGCTTAACTCGCCATGAGCTGACGATAGTCTCATCAATATTGTAGGTATACATATACAATATCCAGTGGAAACATTATTGCAAATATTTGACCACTAGTTAAGATGAAACTGCTAAACGAATATTTTTATTAAATTACTTAAGAATAAATTGCAAAGAATTGCTATACCAAAAATAAAAATTATTAGTTGACTGTACCTCAGGTAGGTACATACTACCGATCCTTATGGGTTGTGTATGACAATAAATAATGTTTTGGAGATTATCACATCGCCCACGCCAACCTTAAATGGTAAAAAGGATTTAAGTTTAATTTATTACGTAGGTATGTATTTGTTTGACGTCAAACTAATCTTTTAAGGTAACCATTATTTATCTTAACGTGATTGGTCTCAGTATGCAAAAATCAAAATAAGTAGATAGGCGATACCATAAATATATTTAAGAACTTTTAAAACCGGCGTGAAGCAGCTCCTGTGCTGTGTTTCGCCGAGTAAGTGAGGGTATCGAAGGCCCATCGGGTGGGAAGGGGATAAAAGGTTAGCAGCGCACTTGTTGCATGTGTTCATGGGCGGCGGTGATTGCTTACCATCAGGTGATCCGCCTGCTCGTCTGCTACTAACTCTGTCTGTGCTGGAAACTACTAATGAAACGCACTATAGCTTGATCTATTCGGGTATATTTATTTACAAAATGTCAATTACACGTCTTATGTACACCTAAAGAATAACACATGTATTTGGAAACTACACCTAAAGTAATTCACATTAGAACACAATGTACAACGACTCATTAATCTCAATTAGTGTTGCTGAATTATCGATAGTTTTATCGATTGTTGACCTCGAATACTATTCAGGATAGTGATAGTATTGCAAATGGCAATACTATCACTAAATCTAACTAAGAAACTATCTAACTAACTAAGAAATCGACTTTCTGAATCAGCTTACATAATATTTGACATTCATAAATGTTCTATAAGGACTTAAATTGATTAAAGAATATTTCTATTTCTATCGTTAAGAAAATTGGTGCAATACTATTGATTTGATATATAACTACACCTAACTATCTATTGTTTGATTTTGTCAGAAAATAAATGCGCCAAACAATCACACCAATTAAATGACATAGTGCCTATCGGACGTAAAACTATCGATAGTATTGGCTTTATCGGCGTTAAGGTCCCGAGTTCGATTCTCGGTCAAGTCAATTTAGGAAACTACATTTTCTAAGTTTTCTTGTGTCTGGGTTTCACGCCCCTAGTTAATTCGTCATCTGGTACCCATAGTACAGGGGTTGCCCTAGTTTAAGACCAGGTTGATTGGTGTGATTGTCTGCGCATTTATTTATTTATTTTAAAAACCTCGTTCACCATCTCTGAGTAAAGTTTCAAGTAATTTACTCCTCAATTTAAGAGAGTTTGGAGGAAATTGGCCCCTGATCCGCGGCCTAGTTAACAATTTAAATAATTTATTCAATACAAAGACCAGGGCCCAATTTTCTCCGACCCCACTTTAATTGACAAGAAAATTACTTGAAACTTTTTTTTTTATGTGATAGGTAGCAGACGAGCAGGCGGATCACCTGATGGTAAGCAATTGCCGCCGCTCATGGACACTTGCAACACCAGTGGAGTTAAAAGTGCGCTGCCAACCTTTTATCCCCTCCCCCCGGGTGGGCCTCCGGTACCCTCACTCACTCGGCGTAACACAGCACAGAGGCTGCTTCACGCCGGTTTTCTGTGAGGCAGTGGTATCACTCCGGTCGAGCCGGCCCATTCATGTCGAAGCGTGGCTCTCCCACAGAACTGTACTCAGAGATGGTGAACGAGGCCCGTAATTGACGCCTGCTCGCCTGCTACCTATCACATAAAAAAAAACTCTGTGACCCTAACTCTGTCTGTATTGGAAACTACTAATGAAACGCACTATAGCTTGATCTATTCGGGTATATTTATTTACAAAATTTCAATTACACGTCTTATGTACACCTAAAGAATAATACATGTATTTGGAAACTACACCTAATGTAATTCACATTAGAACACAATGTACAACGACTCATTAATCTCAATTAGTGTTGCTGAATTATCGATAGTTTTATCGATTGTTGACCTCGAATACTATTCAGGATAGTGATAGTACTTATTGCAAATGGCAATAGTATCTTTAAGGATATTGGTGCAATACTGCTGTTAAAACGCCTGAGTCCCGACTATCGATTTTGTCAGAAAATAAGTAAATGCGCCAGACAATCACACCAATCAAATTACTTCATAGTATCGGACGTAAAACTATCGAAAGTATTGGCATTATCGGCGTTAAGGTCCCGAGTTCGATTCCCGGTCAAGTCAATTTAAGAAACTACATTTTCAAAGTTTTCTTGTGTCTGGGTTTCACGCCCCCAGTTAATTCGTCATCTGGTACTTATAGCACAGGGGTTGCCCTACTTTAAGACCAGGTTGATTGGTGTGATTGTTAGGCGCATTTATTTGTCTCTTTCAGCATCTCTGAGTAAAGTTTCAAGTAATTTACCCCTCAATTTAAGTGATTTTGGAGGAAATTGGCCCCTGGTCCGCGGCCTAGTTAACAATTTAAATAATTTATTCAATACAAAGACCAGGGCCCAATTTTCTCCGAACCCACTTTAATTGACAAGAAAATTACTTGAAACTTTTTTTTTATGTGATAGGTAGCAGACGAGCAGGCGGATCACCTGATGGTAAGCAATTGCCGCCGCTCATGGACACTTGCAACACCAGTGGAGTTAAAAGTGCGCTGTCAACCTTTTATCCCCTCCCCCCGGGTGGGCCTCCGGTACTCACTCGGCGAAACACAGCACAGGGGCTGCTTCACGCCGGTTTTCTGTGAGGCAGTGGTATCACTCCGGTCGAGCCGGCCCATTCATGTCGAAGCGTGGCTCTCCCACAGAACTTTACTCAAAGATGGTGAACGAGGCCTTTAAAATAAATAAATAAATGCGCCAGACAATCACACCAATCAACCTGGTCTCAATTATCTGGTATTTTTCTTTTACTATCGATACCCATAGATACAACACTAATCTCAATACAGACACGGAACGGAACCTCGCAGTTTCGGGGTCAATCGAGGCCGCAGCCACTACTCCATAAGGCTACGTCTGCATACAAATGTTTCAATTAGATTTGTTTCGCAATGTTTATTATTCTTACGTGTTGCTTGGATGTTACGTTTTTCTAATTTTGATGGTCTAATGTTTAGTACAGAATACTCAATAGTACAAGTGTTTGTTAAAAAACAAACTTTGTATTACATCACCTTATATCATAGCCCTGTAGATAGATATTTTTTTTTTTATTTGATAGGTAGCAGATGAGCAGGCGGATCACCTGATGGTAAGCAATTGCCGCCGCTCATGGACACTTGCAACACCAGTGGAGTTACAAGTGCGCTGCCAACCTTTTATCCCCTTCCCCCGGGTGGGCCTCCGGTACCCTCACTCACTCGGCGAAACACAGCACAGGGGCTGCTTCACGCCGGTTTTCTGTGAGGTAGTGGTATCACTCCGGTCGAGCCGGCACATTTATGCCGAAGCGTGGCTCTCCCACAGTTAGTAGAATAGATATACCTACACCGTTAGATTTTAGTCGATTAAAGCCCCTTTAGCATATCAGATTATCAAAAAAAGCAAAATATTAAAAAAAAAAATATTTCACTAGGCATTAATGTATGAAACAGCAAATTTTAATTTGGCTCATTTTTATGATCTACTCGTAAAATGCTAAAGGGGCTTTCTTCGTGTCTGTCTGCGGAATCGTAACTCCCGGAATGGACGAATCTCATTTCATATGAATTGGATAAAATTACTTATTTCAATATTTTCTTTACAGAAATAACACCGCAATATGGCGCCATCTATTAGCGTACGGGAGTACTATGCAGGGAAAACTATTTTCATCACGGGATCCACTGGATTCATGGGGAAAGTCTTAGTTGAGAAGCTGCTAAGGTCCTGCCCCGATGTGAGGAAGGTTTACCTCCTCATGCGGTCGAAGAAAGGCCAATCTAGCAAGGAAAGACTGGACGGGTTCGTGAACTGCCAGGTGAGTAGCGCCATCTGTTGTCGAGTAGCAAAACTAAATTAATTCGAGAATGGTGTGGCGTGTTTGTATTTAGCCATATTCGTGACGTAACTCAAGTTTGATAACCGGCTACGTAAACAGACTTATTTTCACTTTTCATTACTAGTTATCAAAAATGAATATGATTCTACATTCAAACCTAGAGTTTTATACACATAAAAAAATTGTTCACTGTTTTCTAACATTGTTTTATAACTGTGGGAGAGCCACACTTCGGCATGAATGGGCCGGCTCGACCGGAGTGATACCACTGCCTCACAGAAAACCGGCGTGAAGCAGCCCTTGTGCTGTGTTTCGCTGAGTGACTGAGGGTACCGGAGGCCCGGGAAGGGGATAAAAGGTTGGCAGCGCACTTGTAACTCCACTGGTGTTGCAAGTGTCCATGAGCGGCGGAAATTGCTTACCATCAGGTGATCCGCCTGCTCGTCTGCTACCTATCACATAAAAAAAATATATATAGAGTGAAGATCAGCAAAAAAAATGTCGCACGATATGCTGGACTAGCACGTTTACCCATCAAGACTGAATAATCATATATTATTACTTCTGCATATCACGAAAATGGCTGAAGGGACCAAATACCCTTTTAGCCATTTTCGTAACTCAAGTTTGGTATTTTTGGTAAGCAATTGCCGCTGCCCATAGACACCTGCAATACCAGTAGAGTAACAAGTGCGCTGCCAACAATTATTTATTAAAAATGGTAAGGTTAAAAAACGAGAAGAGAACAAATCGAGAAGTTTTCATGGTTCCATTATATTCTTGATTGAAAAAATATTACATTTCGAGTCATATTAGGCAAAAGTAATAACAGTTATGTTATCTCAACACCTACTCTGCTACAGTTCTCACGACAAATGGCGCCTATGATGACCATATTTGATTGAATCCAATTCATATTTGAGACAGATTTTAATAAAGCTTACAGTTGCCCAAAGCGCTCTTATCTATACTATTTATAAAGAGATAACTTCTATAAACAACGACAAGACTTATAGGTAAACCGAAAACACGAAACGCTTGCGCGATGTAATTGAATACAGCGCCATCTATTGGTTCATTTCTGAACTACGGTCCCGAAGCGAAGTGAGGGCGGGCCATTTACAAATACAGCGAATTAATAAAGGCGAATTAACATAAATTTACTATCTACCTTCCAGTTGTTCGATAACCTCAAAAGCGAACGGCCCGAGCAGTTCCGCAAACTCCAGGTGATCCCCGGAGACATCCTGGTTGAGGACCTGGGCGTGTCGGAGGAGGACCGCGAGATGCTGCAGAGAGAGACGCAGATAGTGCTGCACTGTGCTGCGTGCGTTAGGTAAGGAAGCGAGGCCTTTTGTTTTAGCCAATCACTGTCCAGGATTCCCGAAGACATCCTGGTAGAGGAGCGGTAGACGCTGCAGAGAAAGACGCTGCAAAGAGAGGCGCTGCAGAGAAACACGCTGCATAGAGAGACGCTGCAGAGATGCTGTAGAGAGAGACGCTCCAGAAAGAGACGCAGATAGTGCTGCACTGTGCTGCGTGCGTTAGGTAAGGAAGCGAGACCCTTTGTTTAAGCCAATCACCGTCCAGGATTCCCGAAGACATCCTGGTAGAGGAGCGGGAGACGTTGCATAGAAAGACGCTGCAGAGAAACACGCTACATAGAGAGACGCTGCAGAGAGAGACGCTCCAGAGAGAGACGCAGATAGTGCTGGACTGTGCTGCGCGCGTCAGGTGAGGGAGCAAGGCCTTTTGTTTAAGCCAATCGCTGTCCAGGATTCCAATGGTAAATGCCTCCATCGAAGAAATCAAGACATCGCTAGTCGCTACTATGCTGGGGTTAGGCTTAATCACCACGCTTGCCTCATGCGGTGCGGTGATAACAAACCCGAGCTACGAGTATGCTCGAAAAATTCGAAACATACGCTAGAATGAAAAAACTTGGAATCATTTTATATTAATTCCTTTGAACGGTTGTTTACAGATTCGACATGTTCATCCGAGACGCCGTCAACCTCAACACAGTGGGGACCAAGAGGGTTCTGGAGCTGGTCTCCGGAATGAAGCAGCTTGAGGTAATAAAATATTAACTTTTTGAAAGAAAGAAAAATAATTTAGTTGACAGATAAAAAAATACCAATGATAATGGTAGTGGAGACAGCGTCTTGGTAAACATAATGTAAGACGGCCTCAGGCCAGATGAAGTGACGATCTGCGCAAGAGCGCTGGCTGGAGCTGGATGCGAGTAGCCGAAGATCGATCAAAGTGGCGAGCATTTGGAGAGGCCTACGTCCATTAGTGGGCTGCAACAGGCTGATGATGATGATAAAAAATACAATATATATATAGTCCCCCCAACCTGTGCTGTCCGCCACCGCTGCGTTCACTCCCGACACTTTTTTAGTTTGACTTAGCTTCTCTATACGTAGTAGTACGAGTACAACTCTTTGCATACAATAATATATACGTCGCGTTATTTCCCGTTTTAATATTTTATAGTTATAATAAACTTAGTAGAATAAGTGCGCAAGTGTGTGAGCTAAAGTTGAGATAGGCAGGACACCTGGCAAGGCGTAGGGTGGCGTAGGTGGACTATAAATCTTACCGAATGCTAGCCAAGATCGGAACGACGTCCTGTGGGTAGACCACCTGCCCAATGGTCCGACGATATTGTAATGGTAGCAGGGAAACAATGGATGCTGGCTGGTGACCGTCGGAAGTGACGTAATAAAGAAGAGGTCTTTACTCAGCAGTGAGTGTATGTGGGCTGACATGATGATGATGATGATAGTTATAATGCAACTAAAATCTAAAAACCTATGATCTTTCCAGGTGTTTGTCCACGTGTCCACGTCGTACTGCCGCTGCGAGGTGGACCTGCTGGAGGAGCGCGTGTACCCGGCGAAGCACAAGCCGCACCACGTCATGAGCTGCGTGAGCTGGATGGACGACGAGCTGCTCACGCATCTCGAGCCCAAGTGAGTAGTGGAAGATCTATCTTCTATACTAGGTATTTGGCGGGTAGCACACTGCCAGATTCGAGGCGGAGTCGAGGCACAGTCGAGGCGGTGGTGTGATATAAGAGTCGAGGCCGAGGTGCAGAGCATCGTTTACACCCATTCAATATATCGTCGTCAGAAGACGATGACAAAATGGCGGCGGGTGGTCGCGGCGCGGTGGAGACGGCGTGTAATAACAGACCAAAATACAAAACGTCAATCCAACATAAAAACTATAAAAACATAAACAATTTATCAAAAAGAATGTGCTTCAGCACAAGGCTTATAGGAAAACCGAAAACGCGAAACGCTTTCGCGATGTAATCTACGCCCAGCGCCATCTATTGGTGCACTTTGAACTACGGTCCCGAAGCGAAGTGAGGGCGGGCCACTAGTCTTCTTCTATACTATTTATAAAGAGATAACTTCTATGGACAACGACAAGGCTTAGAGGTAAACCGAAAACACGAAACGCTCTCGCGATGTAATTGGACACAGCGCCATCTATCGGTTCATTTCTGAATTACGGTCTCGAAGCGAAGTGAAGGCGGGCCACTAGTCTTCTTCTATACTATTTATAAAGAGCTAACTTCTATACACAAAGACAAGGCTTATAGGGAAACCGAAAACACTAAACGCTTTCGCGATGTAATCGACGCCCAGCGCCATCTATTGGTGCATTTTGTGAAGCGAAGTGAGGGCGGGCCACTAGTTCAGACATAGAGACCCAACACCAGCATTCTTTAAGCCGGCGTGACCTCCCCATTAGCTTTTTCGGACGTTGTATCGACGCAGTCAACGTTCAAAGGCGCTAGTGTGGATATTATACCGTTCAAAATATAGCAGCGTTTCCCAATAGCCGGGTCGCGACCCGGTGCCGGGTCACCAAAACGAAATAACCGGGTCGCGACATTGTCGTCATATTTTAAAAGCTTTAGCCTACGGAACCAGCTTGAGTTTGAAAGTAGGTACTAGTGGGTCACGAAGGGTCAATGTGAAAATTACCGGGTCATGGCATAACAAAGTTTGGGAAACACTGAAATATAGCTTGATACGTAAGACAGCAGGACGGAGTTACCGTGGGAGAGCCACGCTTCGGCATGAATGAGCTAGCTGAACCGAAGTGATTCCACGGCCTCACAGAAGACCGGCGTAAAGGTGCGCCTGCGCATTGTTTCGTCGAGTGAGTGAGGGTACCGGAAACCTTATTGGAGGGAGACTTAAACTTATAACCCGGATCAATTTAAATAAAAATCTCGCCAACCACATACTTTTTATCCAAGCTGAGTGTTTATTGTTACTTACCTAATGAAGTATTTGGTTGGTAGTAGTTGGTGTACCCTTGCCTTGGAATGAGACCAACATTGAAATAATGACGACGCATTTGGCGTAGTGGTTTGAGTGCCGGTTGAGACGCAAGGGTCGCGGGTTCGATTCCCGCATCAAGACAAATATTTGTTGATGAAACAGATATTTGTCTGGGTCTAGGTGTTTGTAGTTCCATCGTTGTTTCTGGTTTCCATAGTACAAGGGAAAACCTTAGTTTGGGACCAGGACAACGTATGTGATGTTGTCTCAATTTATTTATTTATTTATTTATGTACGATTTTGTTTGCAGATTAATTGAAGCCCCAGCCCAACACATACGCATACACAAAATCACTCACAGAGGATCTCGTGTCACAGCATGAGGGAAAATTCCCGATCGTCATAGCACGGCCATCTATTGGTGAGTAGCGGAACTAAAAATAAGTAAACTTTATTTCGTGGTTTCTCAAATTCACTTACAATAGCGAGTCTCTTAAGTACTCACGAATTGTTTTACTTACAATTAATATTTTCTATTGGTTCAAAAGTTATAGAATAAACCTGCCCTTTCAAAATAATTTATCTAGTTTTTAAAAGCGCCATCTATTGGTGAGTAGCAAAACTAATAAACTCAAGCTAGAGGCCGACATAAAAATTAAAGACCCCATCGTCACAATTTTCAATTTGTTATATTTTTTTATTACAGTGACAGCAGCGTATAAAGAGCCAATGCCAGGATGGGTGGACAACCTCAACGGACCTACGGGTCTTTTAGTAGGCGCTGGTAAAGGTAATAAACAAGATTAATTGATTTATCTACACCATACACCATTTATAAAAAATAACAGATGTAGACATCGAAAATGCTTACAGGGTCTGTGAACACACATCTCTTTAACCATTCTGAACAACATTCGTTCTATAACTTAAAAAAAAAAACTTTTTTTCGATTTTCCGTAGTAAATAACCGGCGTGAAGCAACTCCTGTGCTGTGTTTCGCCGAGTGCGTGAGGGTAAAAGGTTGGCAGCGCACTTGTAACTCCACTGGTGTTGTAAGTGTCCATGAGCGGCGGCAATTGCTTACCATCAGGTGATCCGCCTGCTCGTCTGTCCTATCATAAAAAAAAAAACAGAGTCTTTGTTATAACCGAATTTGTAAGAAAAGTTGTTTTTGCGGATTTCCAATAATCTCGTCTAGAACAATTTGGAAAGGAACAAATTAAAAAAAGGATGTAATATGTACAGATACACCGGTGTATGGCGTCCTTTTGATAGATTTTTATGTACGAA